>CM061131.1:73337303-73492303 GCA_030789695.1 Scilla litardierei
CGGACTTCCCGGATTCGATCAGTGGGCACTCCCGTGTCCATTAACACTGATCGATCCCGGGAGCACTAAGCCCGCAATGATAACTCCCAACGTCTCATCCTGCCGCTCCCGCGTGCTAGGATTCGACGTCTACGCTAAGGGTGTGAGCTATGGCTAGGGAGTCAACCGCCAAGTTTATTCCCCCTTGGCCCGACGGTCAAAGGCGGTCTTTTTCCCGCCGATGACAATGAAACACCCCGCGTAACCGTTAGATTCCTACTCCCTATCGATTTCCTAACCCTACGGATGCATCGGGGAGAGCCCCCGAAGGGGTTTCCACCAAAATCCCAGATTTGGGAACTACTCACAAAAATTCATGAAAAAGCAATCTAAATGAAATTTAACCGTTGGAATCATAATCGGACAATTGCAATGTGGAAGTAATAGAGTAATAAAGACAATACTAAAATTTTAGAAAGATCTGAAAACTTACAAAAGAGTAACAATTACAGCCGTCACAGGGAAATAAAACAGTAGAAAAAATAACAGCTCTCGTTTCTGGAACCCTAGGGGTTCTATATATAGGCCGTCGCATCAACCGATCGGTTGACAAGTCAACCGATCGGTTGATCCGTTACAAATAAATATCAGAAAACGGCGAGTTTTCACCCGATCACATGAACCGGTCGGGTGAGTTCTTGAGTGACCGGTTGGATCTTGAAGCAGTCGGGTGAACCGATCGGTTCGACGTCCGTGTCTTCAGCTCTTCTTTTTCAGCTACAGATGAACCGATCGGGTGAGAGTCACCCGATCGGTTGGCGCTTTGCTTCGAGAAAACAGAGAATAGCCCCCGCTGAACTGGTCTGTGAACCGGTCGGGTGACTTCTTTGTGAGCTGCGGTAGAGACCGGTTGGTGCACGTGTGCATCACCCGATCGGTTGGAGATGCCCAACCGATCGTGTGAGGGGCTGAAAGATGAATTCTTTGGCGTTCGACCCCCTGGATCACGCGTGACTTCTCCCGTTGCTCTGGGGACTTGGGATATCATCGTTAAACGTCCCCTACGTGGTCAATCCCCTGCAATCATGGATAAACAAAGAAAAGTGAAAGAAAACGAGAAAATACACGAAAACGAACAAGAGACGGTGGAAAAACACGGAGAAACACAAAAGAAAACACGCGTGAATATATGAAATATAAACGCACGTCAAAATCCCCCAAGCTGAACTCTTCCTCGTCCTCGAGGAAGATGAGTGAGAGTAGGAGCTCGGAAGGGAAAAATAGAGAGGAAGAAAGAAAAAGAAAACTCTAAGCCCTAGATCGTCCATCAGAGCCATCAAAATAAAAAACGACACACCAAGCAAGCAAACGCCAAATCACACCACTAAACCTAGGAAAGCGAGTCCAAATAAGTGTCGTGGGTCCACGCAGTGAAGCGCGAGCGAGCGTGGTCATGTGCTAGCAAATGGTGAAGCTTTCTACGATGTGCAATGAGGCTCGATATACACAAATCCAAGAAATGACCCAAAATATTGATCCGAATTGAATTAAGCGGCGGATATAAGCTCAAGCATGCATGAGAAGAGTGGGAATAGAAGCATATCATGCATCGGGGACTCCACAACTAGGGTTAAGGAAATCACGCCACTATAGCTTAGATACTAGCTAAATAGTTCCTAAGCCAAGTGTTTTCGATAACGACGGGGGTTGAGATGATGTGGAGAAGAACACTCGGTGCAAATTCTCGCCTTCCCTTTATTCTCGGCAAGTAGGAAAATATTCACACGGGAATTTTTTTGGGTTTTGGGTATTTGCATATTTTTTTTGGCTTTTTGGCTATACAATCTTTTTCTTTTCTTTTCTTTTTGGGTTTTTCATTTCTTTTCTCCCTTTTTTTTGATTTTTGGGTTTTTGGCTATACACTTGTGTACTCTCCCAAGTGGGAGAACGGTACACGACGAGGGGATTTGCACCAAGTAAAACAAAAAAGAAGTCGAAATCTAAACACTCGGGCAAAGGAAACTATTCTTGCTAAATAGAGCTTAGGCTAAATGGGTTATCCTAGTCCTTAGTTGTGGAATCCCGACGCATGCGAATTGAAGTATACGATATAAATATAGCATGCATAAAATGGAAACAAATACCGCATATTCAAATCGGAGCATGATAATCTAGGGGTCATTCCTGGACAAGTATATAAAGTAAAATCACAAAGTAGAAGCACACCAAATGCTAGTCACGACACACGACTCACAAAAAGCTAAGTGGACCCACGATGCGTGAAATGCAAGAGGACTCGAAATCCTAGGGTTAGTGAGTGCGATTGTCGGTGCAGTGCTAGGTGTGTGTGTGACTTTGTGGCGATTCATCAAAGGATTCATCTCCAGGAGAAAGAGCTAGAAAAGAAGAAAAGAGAAAAAAAAGAAAAACACGGAGAAAAACGACTCAAATAAACGAAAAGAAAGACTCAAATGACGCACACAGTGCGACTCCCCCAAGCTGAAACTTGCATTGCCCTCAATGCAATATGAGTGAGTACGGGAGGGCAATGAAAATGGGGGGGGGGGGAATACGCACAGACACGAAAAGAAATGAAAACGAGGAAAACACATAGATGAAACTGAAAAAGAAAGAAAGATCAAAATCAAAATCAAACAATAAAAAATAAAATAAAATCACACGACACGACACTCAAAAGGTGAAAAGCAAGCACACACACAAAAATGAGAAAAACAAACAAAACACGACAGCACACCAAAACAGACGTCCCCCAAGCTAGACCAGAAAGTGCTAGCGAAATGATGTGATCGATGAAATCCAGATATGTGCAAGGGGGAGTCAAAAACAAAAGAGGGGAAATCAGAAAGCAGCAGAAGGTGAGTCCTCGTCCTCCTCGGAAGAGGGTGGGGATGGGTGGTCGGGGGAGGCAGGGGGTGTGCTGAGAAGTGGGGAATGAGGTGAAGGTATAGGGGCAGTGGTGGTGTGAACAATGGAGGGAGTGTCGGTGGTGGTGGGTGGTGGTGGTAGGAAGGCGATCAAGGCAGTGGTGAGAGGAATAGAAATGGAGGAAGTAGATGTGGCGGTGACGGTAGTGGGAGGTGGTGGGAGGGATATGGAGCGTACCGGTAATTTCCTCCGGCGCACGTATGGAGTGACAGAGGAGGATGGAGGTAGCGTGGGTGCGGTGGAGGTGGTCGGGAGGGGTGAAGTGGATGCCGGGATGGGATGTGAAGATGGAGGAGAAGAATGTGGTGAGGGTGGTGATGGATGTGGGAAAGTGTGGGTGGGTGGAGGAGAAGATCGCCGGGGTGGTGAAGGTGGAGATGGTGAAGGTGGAGGTGGTCCGTGGATATGAGTAAGAAGGCGGAGAATGGCGGCCACGTTCCTCTCAAGTGTGAGGAAACGTGGGTGAGTAAGAAAGGAGGATGGCGATGGGTCCGAGGAAACAGAGGACATGGCGAGCTCACGAAGGGCAGTGACCTCCCCCTCAAGCCCCAGACGGGCAGATACCTGACGGCGACCAAAAGATGTGGACTGACGCGAGGCAGAGGTGGTGCCGCCAGGTAAGGTCGAAGAGGTTCCGGCGGCAGTGGTCATGCCGGCATAGGAGACAAGGCCAGAAATGGCCGCAAAGAGGTGCTCAGACGTGATCGGTCCCGGAGCAGAAACAGGACGACTCGGGCCTGCCCCTAAATCTCCCACAGACGCGGGGATATCCTGCTCGCCTAAGTGGGTGGCAGGGGACGGTGATCTGCGGGCGCCTGCGGGAAGGAAGGGAAGATTCAACCCAGCTAAGAAGTCGGGATCAGGAGGAAAAGTCCAATCTCCCACGAGAGCAAGGGTCATGCGAGCGGGTTTGGGCAGGATGGTGTAAGGGGCTGGGGGGTGGCCATAATGAAATATGAAGCGGCCATCCGAGCGGGGCTTGATCATGTGGATGTGCCGCAGGACATCAATATCGAGATGTGAGGGTCCTGCGGCAGCAGGAAGATTATTGGGGATGGTGATATTGAATTGGGCGTGAGAGCATATGATCGTGATGATGCCCCCACAACAAAACTTCCCCTTACCGGCCCGGCTGATCTCGAGTAGCTTGTAAACAAGCCAATCGCTGCCATGGATGGGGACGGTAGGGGCCGTGAAGCTGACTCCATCATCATCCCGGACATAAGGAAAAGTCATGGCCCAAAGGATAAATAGGTCAGGGATAGTCACAGTACCAGACTCGTCCCTAGGAAAGAATGCAGATGAAATGATCCTGTGGGCTAAACGAAACACGGGATGAATGATGGAGGAGGCCTTGGCCCTTCCTCGGGGGTAATCACGGATCAAAGTGAGGCGGAACCAGAATTGATCGACATCAAACTCAGGCGTGTACCCGTAGTGTCGGATGGAATCGTCCCTGAGATTGGGGAAACCAAATATATCGTTGATCGTGTTCAGATTCGTGGTGACACTACGGTTACGCACCCTGAATTTAATGATCGACCCGGACTCCCAAGTAAGTGTGGAGAGGAATTCGAGTGTGAGTGCCGGGTAGGATACTGCATGAGCATTAAGAAAGGCCAACCATCCTAAGTTAGCGAAAAGAGATTCGACCTCGGTGAAGACACCGAGATCGACAAGTGTACGTGCGTGCGGGAACTTAGTGGATAGATGCCCTCGAGCATCAAGCCTACGGTAAAAATCTTTGTGCTCCTGGTTCCGAAAAATATACCCGTGCGGGCCCAACATTGGGTCCACAGGGGGGACAACAGGCGGAGGAGGGCCAAGTGTAAGTGCTCGTGTACGGGAAGGGGGGCGTGTTTGTTTTTGTCTTTTTCGAGACGGCTCCTCTTCCCGCATGATACCCTTCCCCTTATCCTTATCTTTAGCCATGTGTGTGTGTGTGTGAGCAAGAATTAGTGCAAAAATCGTGGATGCACACTAACACAAGCAAACGAGCAAGCTCAACAAATAGGGCAAATATATAAATATAAGCTTGGGAGCGAGTTTACCCAAGCGGAATGGTGGAGCTTGCTCATTGATGTCCCCACACTGTTCAGCGAGAGAAGCTTGGAGCCGCGGCGAACTCCTTCGGCAATAATTTTCGAAATGGGGGTGGTTTGGGGGAAAACTAGGTCAAAAATTCGTAATGGGAGGAGAGAGAGGGTGAAGATGATGAAGGGGTTGATGAAGGAGGTGGAGAGTGGGAGTAATGGAGGAGTAGAGGGCGTGGGGGAGTGGGGATCGGTTGTTGGAGAAGAGGGGAAGACGAAACGACGACGAGAATTGCGATCGGGCGAGGGCGGAAACGAGCGGGTGTCGGGGGGTATTTATAGGGTTTTAAGTCGAACCGATCGGGTGACTTATCACGCAGTCGGTTGACGGTTAGGTCGAAAATCTTGCCGAAGAAATGCTACAGGCGAACCGGTCGGTTAAGTTGTCAACCGATCGGTTGGCCGCTCCATACATTTTCCCGAGAACCTAGGGCTGCTCACCCGGTCGGTTCAACCGATCGTGCATGAACTCAACCGATCAGTTGATATCTCCCCAAAAATTTCCGAGAGTTCTCCCCAGCTCACCCGGTCTTCCACCCGGTCTCTTCATTTCTCAACCGATCGGTTCATTCAGGGACAGATCTCGGCATGTATCTGATACATCCCAACCGATCGGGTGGGTTATCACCCGATCGGTTGGGGCTTGTTTCCTGTAAAAACCAAGAAATTTGCTTAAGTCCCCGAACGGATGTTCTCGCTGCTGATTTTATTTATAAAAAAAGATAAAATAAAGTAAAAAATAACGCTAAAAAGTGGGAAAAATTTTAGAACATGGGTTGCCTCCCATGAAGCGCACTTGTTTAACGTCGTTGGCTCGACGCCCGCAAGAGATGCTCATGGTGGCTGATACGGGTGATGCCCAAATTTCGGCATCTCTTTCTCGTTAGAGCTGGAGGCGCTTGGAGTAGTCAGCGGCTGGAAAAATACTTGCTCGACTACCCTCCCCTTGTTCTTGGGGTCCGGGGGCTTTTCCTTGGTGTTGGCGCTTCCCGCCATCTTCTTCAGGATCCGGACCTCGTTTTTAGTGAGGTCCGTGGGCTCCTTCCCCGTTCTCCCCACAGGAGGGGCTTTGGCGAACCCGGGAGGGGTCGTTCTTGCTGCGCTTGGTTTTCCAGCAGCTTCCTTGCACTTGGGGCCGTCTCCATCTTCAGAATCCCCTAAGTCATCGGGGGGGTTTTTCAGGAGAATCTCCCAGGAGCTCTCCCCTATAGCTTTTTCTTCTTCTATCTCAAGCAAATTGCACCGGAGGTCATCAGGAGGATCGGGGTGCTTCATGGATAGTCCCAGGTCAAACTCAACTTTCTCTCCGCTGACGTTCAAGGAGAGTTTTCCGTTCTTCACATCTATTAGAATGCCAGCAGTGGCCATGAAAGGCCATCCCAGGATAATGGGGGTGTGTGCGTCTTCGGGCATGTCCATGACTACAAAGTCCACAGGCACATGCACCCCTCTCACATTCACGGGGAGATCATCCACAATTCCCACCGGGTATTTGACCGACCGGTCAGCTAGTTGTAGGGTCATACCAGTGGGCTCCAAATCACCCATTCCTATTCTCCTGTACATCGACAAGGGCATCAAGCTAACACTCGCTCCTAGATCGACGAGTGCACGATTAATCTTCACAGCCCCGATTGTGCAAGGAATAGAGAAGCTCCCCGGGTCCTTGAGTTTCGACAGGTTTGCCCTCTGAATAAGAGCGCTACATTCCACCGTCAGCACCACTTTCTCTTTTCTTGACCCTCTGGTCACCAAATCTTTTAAGAATTTTGCATAGGAGGGGATTGTTTCGATTTCCTCCAAGAAGGGGATTTGCAGGCTTAGGTCCTTGACCATGGCGAAGAACTTCCCATATTTCTCATCAATTTTTGCATGAGCCAACCGTTGTGGAAATGGCACAACGGGTTTATACACTCTCAGGCTCTCTTCCTCCTTCTTCTTCTCTTCTTCAGACACTCCCTCCGGAGTCATGGGATTTGATGACGAAGCACCGGTGTCATTTGATTTTTCAGTCGGTCTCTCAACGACCAATGGTGCTTCCGGGTTGCTAGGGGGCACTCTAGTAGGAATTTGTGTCCCGCTTCTCAGAACGATAGCGGACACATTCGCGTGCTCGTGCACGAGTGCCGATGTTTGTGTTGCTCCCCTCGGGTTCACCTCCGGTTGTGGCGGCAATTGGTTTTGTGACATTGCAAGGTTCGCCACCTGTAACCCCAGCTGGGTTACTTGGTCCGTGAGGGTCCGCTGATCCATTTCCAGCTTTTGGTTGATCCTCTCCTGGTTGGTAATATATTGAGTCAAGAGAGATTCAACCGGAGAGACGGCCCTCTGTTGGCCATACTGCTGCTGCTGGAACGGCTGCTGATTCCTGGGGGCGTAAGTTTGTTGCTGAGGTTGCTGCTGAAACGGTTGCTGCTGAACCTGATTCTGCTGTGGTCTAGCCGGCTGATAAATTTGTTGCTGCGGCTGCTGAGGCGGCGAGGGCTGAAATGGTGGCCGGTAACTGAAATTCGGGTTGTTCCGGTTGTTGGGAGAGTAGGCCGGGTTGGAATTTGTCCTTGGCGGATATGGCGCATTCCCTGTGGGGTTGTAAAATAGTGCGCTCGCCTGATCCAACGGTGGTGAGATGTCACCACCGTCGAATTCCCCAAGGAATTCGGACTCTACCGCAGAAACTTGCTGTGTACCGGCCCCACCGGCTCCTACCATCAGTGCGGAGATCTGGGTCAAAAGCAAGTCAAACTTGCTTGAAAGTTTGTCGACGTCCTCGACTCTGTGTATACCCCCAGTTCTTGGTGTGGCTCTCTCGTCACACCACCGCTCATTGTTGGATGCCATATTTTCCAGAATATTCCCGGCATCTTCCTCGCTTCTAGACATGAAGGAAACCCCAGCCGCGGCGTCCATAGAAGATTTAAGGTCATCCCTCAACCCATTGTAGAACAGATTGATAATCTGCCACTTCGGAAGCTCATGGTGAGGGCATCTTCTTTGCATCTCTTTATATCTCGTCCAAGCCTCATGCAAGGACTCGTGGCTGGCCTGGGAGAAGGAGGAGATCTCACTCCTCAACTTCATGGTCTTCCCCGGAGGAAAGAACTTCGTCAGAAAAGCATTGGGGAGCTTCTCCCAGGTGTTGAAAGTGTTGGGGTCCTTCCCCCTTAACCATTGCTTGGCTTTGTCCCGCAAAGAGAAGGGGAACAGCTTCAGACGGATAGCCTCTGTAGTGACACCATTAATTTGGAAGGTGTCACACTTCTCCAAGAAGGAGTCCAGGTGCTCGATCGGGCTCTCCATGGGCGCACCTGCAAACTGGTCTTGCTGGATCCACGTCACTAGAGACGGCTTCAGCTCAAAGCTTTGGGCCGCAATAGCTGGAGATCGGATGGCGGAAGTTGACTCGATGGAGGGCATCGAGTACTCCAGCAGAGACTTGTGAGGTGGGGTGTTCTCCTCCATGGATTCGGGATCTTCTCTTCTTTGCTTCTCGGCGGCCAAACGCCTAAGGGTGGCGTTAATCTCTGGATCGAGGGGAATCAAGTCGTCAAGACTCCTTGAGCTCCTGCGCATGAAAAACAACAAACACCCGTGAAGCGACAAGTGGGAAAGAAACAGATAAAATAAGAAATAAAAATAAGAAAAACAAAACAAAAAAAAGAAAAATGGAGAATGCGAAAATTATCGCAAGGTAGGGATATGAGCTAGACACGAGGGTTCAAGAGATCCTAAAACATCAAGCACGTTGCCTCCCCGGCAACGGCGCCATAAACTTGACCGGGCGCTCGCAATAGTCGCGGTGGCGCGGTGTCGTTTACCGCAAGTTTCACGGTTAGTGTAGGGTGCGGGAATATCGAACTCAGGGAGGCGAGGTTGTGCTTGGGTCAGGTAGGACCTAAATCACCCCGAGGGGAGAGCTAGCCCGAATCGGTGGTTGGTTGTCACGAAAGGAAATGAATGGGTATGAACAACAAGAAAGAAAACCCGGGACTTCGGTTTCCGACCCGACGAGAGACTCTCGCCGATACAGCCTAAGGGTATGGATAGCGATCGGGATTAGGGTCTAATGGTGAGACGTTGCCTCCAAAAGTGGTACCGGCGTCCCATGGGCCCGATATTCCGGTCGGTGCCCAGGATGATACACCGGACTTCCCGGATTTGATCAGTGGGCACTCCCGTGTCCATTAACACTGATCGATCCCGGGAGCACTAAGCCCGCAACGATAACTCCCAACGTCTCATCCTGCCGCTCCCGCGTGCTAGGATTCGACGTCTGCACTAAGGGTGTGAGCTATGGCTAGGGAGTCAACCGTCAAGTTTATTCCCCCTTGGCCCGACGGTCAAAGGCGGTCTTTTTCCCGCCGATGACAATGAAACACCCCGCGTAACCGTTAGATTCCTACTCCCTATCGATTTCCTAACCCTACGGATGCATCGGGGAGAGCCCCGAAGGGGTTTCCACCAAAATCCCAGATTTGGGAACTACTCACAAAAATTCATGAAAAAGCAATCTAAATGAAATTTAACCGTTGGAATCATAATCGGACAATTGCAATGTGGAAGTAATAGAGTAATAAAGACAATACTAAAATTTTAGAAAGATATGAAAACTTACAAAAGAGTAACAATTACAGCCGTCACAGGGAAATAAAACAGTAGAAAAAATAACAGCTCTCGTTTCTGGAACCCTAGGGGTTCTATATATAGGCCGTCGCATCAACCGATCGGTTGACAAGTCAACCGATCGGTTGATCCGTTACAAATAAATATCAGAAAACGGCGAGTTTTCACCCGATCACATGAACCGGTCGGGTGAGTTCTTGAGTGACCGGTTGGATCTTGAAGCAGTCGGGTGAACCGATCGGTTCGACGTCCGTGTCTTCAGCTCTTCTTTTTCAGCTACAGATGAACCGATCGGGTGAGAGTCACCCGATCGGTTGGCGCTTTGCTTCGAGAAAACAGAGAATAGCCCCTGCTGAACCGGTCTGTGAACCGGTCGGGTGACTTCTTTGTGAGCTGCGGTAGAGACCGGTTGGTGCACGTGTGCATCACCCGATCGGTTGGAGATGCCCAACCGATCGGGTGAGGGGCTGAAAGATGAATTCTTTGGCGTTCGACCCCCTGGATCACGCGTGACTTCTCCCGTTGCTCCGGGGACTTGGGATATCATCGTTAAACGTCCCCTACGTGGTCAATCCCCTGCAATCATGGATAAACAAAGAAAAGTGAAAGAAAACGAGAAAATACACGAAAACGAACAAGAGACGGCGGAAAAACACGGAGAAACACAAAAGAAAACGCGAGTGAATATATGAAATATAAACGCACGTCACAAAACAGATGTCCGGTCTTGTACACATCATAGCGTACATAAGACTACCAACTGCACTGGAATATGGAACTTTTTCCATAATTTCCTTTTCTTTTTGGTTCTTTGGACACATTTTCAGACATAAATTATCGCATTTGTTTATAGGAGTATCAATGGACTTACAGTCCTGCATATTAAAACGTTCTAGAACCTTCTTTATATAAGTCTCTTGTGAAAGAGAGAAGTTTCTTCGAACGATTCCTTGAAATCTTAACTCCATGGATATATGCGGCTTCTCCCATGTCTTTCATCTCAAAAACTGATGAAAGCCAAGCCTTGATATCCATTACGAAGCCCTTGTCATTTCCGGCTATTAAAATGTCATCTACATATAGAGACATAATAACATACTTGCTTTTGATCCTCTTGATATATACACAGTTATCTTCATCAAGCATGGTAAAACCATTTGATAAGACAACTTCTTGAAATCGTATATACCATTGCCTCGAGGATTGTTTAAGACCATATATGGACTTACGAAGTTTACAAACTTTATGTTCGTTTCCTTCTTTTACAAACCCTGTTGGTTGTTCCATATAGATCTCCTCGTCCAATTCTCCATTGAGAAAGGCAGTCTTTACATCCATTTGATGTAATTCGAGGTCTAAGCAAGCTACCAAAGCCAGAATCAGGCGAATCGAGGTAAAACGAACAACATGTGAGAAGGTCTCTTCGTAGTCTATCCCTTCCTATTGCGTAAAACCTTTCGCGACAAGGCGAGCTTTATATCTGCCTATAGAACCATTAGCCTTATGCTTGATCTTAAGAACCCATTTGTTTCCAATAGCTCTACGTCCTCTGGGTAAGTCAACCAAGTCCCAGACTCGGTTAATTTTCATGGATTCTAATTCCTCCTTCATCGCTTCCATCCATTTGTCTTTTACAGGGCATGATACGGCCTGTTTGAAAGTAGCAGGCTCGTCATCTTCTTGTAGTAAAGTCACAAAGGTTTGTGGGAATTCATCCTTAAATCTTAGAGGAGCTAACCTGGTACGACTACTACGTCGCATTTGAGATTCTTCAAGTCCTTGTTGACTCGAATTTGGATCAATTCTAATATTACTCCCACTTGGAATGTGGTTAGAATTGATCCCACTTGGATCATTATTCCAATATGGAATAGGATTCACATCATTCGTATCATCCATTGGTGAAGGTTGAAATGTATTTTCGTCTTCACCAAGAATTCTCCCACTCGAATGAGGTAATCCTTCTTGATCATAAATCTCAAATAGAGATAAGTCCTAACTTATCTCGCCCTGTCTTGGAAACTCATTTTCCAAGAAAGCAACATCCCTCGACTCAAATTCAATCAGTCCTCTATTGTCTTCCTGACCAATAAAAACATAACCTTTGGAGTTTTCTGCGTATCGTATAAAGATACATTTCCTCCCCCTTGGCCCAAGTTTTCCATACTTATGGGAGGAAATATGTGCATAGGATGCACACCCCCAAGGTTTTAAAATGCTTAAGTCAGGAGACCTTTGGTTCCATAACTCATAAGGAGTGGAGCTAACTGATTTCGAGGGTACGCGGTTCAAGATGAAAGCAGCCGTCAATAATGCATCACCCCAAAAGGTGATTGGCAAGTTAGCTTGCGCCCTCATTGAACGGACCATTTCCATTAAAGTCGTATTCCTCCTTTCAGCAACACCATTTTGTTGCGGAGTATCAGGCATAGTTACTTGATGAACTATGCCCTTTTCATCACAAAGTTCCTTAAAACTTGCTGATTGATATTCATCGCCTCTATCGGTTCGCAAGACCTTAATCTTGCGATCTAATTGATTTTCCACTAAACTCATATAGTTTTTAAAGCAGGTTAATGCTTCAATTTTGTGGGATATCAAATAGATATGTCCGAATCGGGTGAAGTCATCAATAAAAGTGATGAAGTAGGACTTCCCGCGTCTTGTCTTGACATTCATTGGACCACATATGTCTGAATGGATGAGCTGTAATGGAACCTCGGCCCTTGAGCCGGTTCCAAATGGCGTGTGGCAAGATTTCCCTACAAGGCAATGTTCGCAAGTCGACATTTCGACCTTTGAAACATTGGATAGAAGGCCACGTTTGGCAAGTCTATCCATACGTGTTGGTCCAATGTGACCAAGCCTTGCGTGCCAACAAATTACATCTGACTCATTAATCGAGGAATTTGTAACAAGGAAATTTTCATTAAAATTTGAGGAATGGTGCATCGTATTCAATACAATGAATCCTTTAAAAACACACCCAGAACTAATTAAAGAATTATTACAAGACAGATCCACATTACAATTATGAAAGAACCAACTATAACCAAGACCCATTAAGACGACCACAGATATGATATTCCTTCGAATATCCAGAGCAAAGAGAACATCATGAAGTAAGATAGTGCGGCCGTTGTCCAAGACGAGCTTGCACATCCCAACGCCTTTCACTTCAACACGTGTGTTGTTTCCTACATATATCCACTTCGTTCCTTGGGGTATCCGGTGATACTCCACGAAGGACCGTCTGTCCCTCGCTATGTGGTCGGTGGCACCTAAATCAATTATCTAAAAGGGATTAGATTCTACAAGAAATATTGAACTAGAAACACATATGTAACTAGTATTATTACAAGTTACCTTGTCACCTCCATCCGCACATGAACGTGCAAAGTGACCTAACTTGTTTCACTTGAAGCACTTGATCTTCTTCAAGTCCTTCTTCTTGTGCCATTTCTTGTTCCCACCCTTTTGTTTGGGTTTCTTGGTAAACACTGGTTGCTTTTTATGTTCATGAGCAAACTTCGAGCGATGTTTATGTTTCTTTCCCCCGTGTGAGGAACTAGCAACCATGTGCACTTCTGTACTTGGCTTGGCGGCCGCAAGCCGCTCTTCCTCTAACTCAAGGTGCTTAGAAACATCGTTGAAGTTCTTGATGCTCTCATTATGAGTGAGATGCATCTTCATGTTGTCCCATTCGATTGGTAGGAAACGTATGACCGCTTGGATTTGTTGCTCATCAGTGAGCATATGACCTGCATCCTTTAACTCTGAAATAAGATTCGCCATGTGTCGCAGATGCATTCCCATGGAATGATGTGGACATTAATTGTACGAGTCGAATTTTATAGTTAAAGAGCGAAGTTTGGTCACCGAAGTGCCACCAAACTTCTCCTCTAGCTTGGACCATATGTCCATAGCTAGGTCATATTCTCGGAAGATTCGCATTATGTCATCAGCCATACTTGACAACAACGTAATGCGAGCAATTTTGTTCTTCCGAGACCAAGCATCGAAAGCTTCCTTGTCTCTTCTGTGTTGGGCCGTAGTGCCTAACTCAGGTTCAATCATTTTGTTCATCAGAGTTTCGAGCACATCTTGCTCCTCTAGAACATATTGTATCTTCATGGACCACAGTTTGTAATTATCACCGTTGAGTTTTTCACCTTTGTTCAACTCAGCGACGATGTTCTTAGTATCGGAAGACATTTTAGCTTTAAAATGCTGCAAAAGACATAAAAGTTCGATCAAAAAACATTGCATAAATTTCTATACATAGTCATCATTTTACCACATTTTCATAATTCAGCAGTCTCGGCCAGCGGACCAACCAGGGGAATGGCTAGTCCATGGTTCACTACCCCCAGATAGACCTGAGGTAAACCACAAAACTAGTCCAAAAGACCACTGGCTGAATCATAATCCATTGAGACGCTGAATCAATCGAATGTGTAAATATTAGACAAGTATAATATCACTCCCACTTGGAATGATATTTTTACATTTGATAAGTTACTTTCGAAAAATATTGAAGATGTTGCTCTAGAATCGGAAAGGTCATTATGATCACAATCACCATCTAGAACAACTTTCAATATTTCCCCATCACTTATCAAACAATAGTACTCTTATAGTACTTGCAGCGGAAAAGCGATTTTGAAAACGCATTTTTGAAAATGTATTTTTGCAGCAGGAGGTAGTGGCCTTCACCGGCCATTGCCGGGGTTGAGCCGTGGCCATGCCAAGGCCGGATTCCCACCACCTTCAAAGAGAGAGTTGGCATTATAGCATGGCCAAGGCCGAACACCCACTGAGGTAAGTTTTCTGCAAGCCACCGCCGCCGGGCCCCGTAGGGATCCAGGCCCTCTCCCCTGCAGGGGCTTTACCGCAGGCAACTGCTGCCGGCCCCGTAGGGGCCGGCCATGCAGGACCCCCCTCGAGGCCGGGGCTCTACGGCCCTGGCTTGGCCAGGGCCGGGCTTGGCCCTAGCCGAGGCCAGGGCGCCTCGGCCCTGGCCCTGGCCGAGGCCAGGGCGCCTCGGCCCTGGCCGAGGCCAGGGCCGGCCTCCCCGAGGCCAGGGCTGGCCTCCTCCTTGGAGTCCAGCAGCACACCCCCCGAAGGGTGGAGGGGTTCTTGGTTGTCATTGGCCGAAGCCAACCCCCTCCCCAAGGGGGAGGAGGGGTGCATAGCCTTCATGACCCACATGGCCATGGTGATCATGCACCAAAGATATATGCTATTGCCATACTACATGGTGACAATTCACCATGCCCTTCCATGGCAATCTTCTTCTCCGATGAGAAGTTTTGTAACCACCATCTTCTCCGATGAGACACCCGTTCATCGAGAAAGTGGTTATGCTTTAATGGCCGTGTGCCAAAAAGAAAAACAAAAAAAAAACACACTTTCAAGGCCGTAAAATTCACGCTCTACATGAAGAGAGTGCCCATTCCCTATTGAATGGAGACTCAGCATCCATGAGGAGTGCGAGTTTGGTGAGATGAACGGTCAGTTCTTCCCGTCACGGAGAGTTCCTGTCATATTCGTAATGTCAGAAGACCCTAACGTGAAAAGAACAACTTTTGCGTTCTCTCTGTCACGATGCGCTCCTACCATATCCATAATGGTAGGATACTCATTCGTGAACGAGACAACGTCTCATTCATCGGTGAGACCGGGGCGAACCCGTGTGGCTCCGATACCAATGAAGGAACCCATCATAAGATGATAGAGGATCGAAAGAGAGAAGAGACTTACGTTAGCATACGCTGCGCTATAGTCTCTAAACTTCGCCCTCGGATTCGCCACAACAGTCGGTACTTTGTCACTGAGGATCAAAGCAACGTTTCACCGTCTAAATCTCTCTTTGGGAGAAGAACTTAATGGAAGGGAGAAGAGGAAAAATAAGTTGCCTTATGCAAACTTATGGCATGAATGATTAGCCTTAAAATCCTTACCCTTGGGTCCTATTTATAGGCCAAGGGGGTAGTTATTGTAGGAAATAACTACTTATAAGCTTATTAGCATATATTAGCACCATTCCTTATCCTCTTCCTTATGCACTTATCAAGTGCCTTTATGCACTTATAAAGTGACTTTTTTCACTTATTGAGTGGTCCTTTTCACACATGAAAAGCTTCCCTTCGCACATGCTTTCATGTACGCAACATCTGAGGTCTATAGACCCTCATACATCCCCTCATGGGTGTACATGTCGTCCATATCCAACAGACCCTATGTAGCAGCTCCGGGATATCTTCTGTCTCACTTGCACCAGCCCTACCCCCTGCGGAGTCTGGAATTTGACCATCTGATGGAGTAGGCTGGGGAGCGCTTCAATGGCCATCATGTAAGGTCGCCCTATGATCCCATTGTATGCCGACGCAATGTCGACGACAACAAACTGCTTCATGCGCATGACGACCCTCGGATCTTCCCCGAGCAATACTGGCAAGGTGATCACCCCGGAAATGGGGACCGAGTGGCCGGTGAAGCCAACGATGGGACCCGTGCAAGGCCTTAAGTCCGCCTACCTCAGCCCGATCTTCTCAACCGTCGACATGAACAGAATGTTGCAGGAGCTTTCGGTGTCGATCAGGAGGCGACTAATGATGGCCGTCCCGATCTGAGCTTCGATGACGATGGCGTCATCATGCAGTAGCTTGACTCCCTCCAGGTCTTCATCAGTGAAAGTAATGGGAGGTCGAGCCACCCTTCTCCGCTTCGCATCACCGTCGAGGTCCATCGCCATCACCTGCTGCACGTACGCCTTCTTGCTTGATGACGAAACTCCCCCTGAGGACGGTCCGCCGCATATTACATCTATGTGCATGACCGGCCTTGGTGGGCAAGGCTCCTCCCGCTCATTGCTCGGAGGGGGGTCTGGCCTTTGCGCTCGTTGCGGGGATCTCTCCTTTTGGATCAGCCTCCTGCCTTCCACGAAGCCCCCAAGGTGACCCGCCTGGATCAACCGCTCGATCTCCCTCTTGAGAGTGAAGCAATCGTCGGTATCATGGCCGTGGTCCCGGTGGTACCGACAATACTTCTGGACATCTCGCCTCGCCGGGTCTGACTTCATTTCTCTAGGTGGGTCCGGTAGCAGCCCGGCTCTTGTTGTTGCGGCCAACACCTCTATCATTGGAGCGTTGAGTTGCATGTATTGGGCCCGCAGGAGTCCTTCCAACGTTGGGATCGCCGCACGGGGTCTCTAGTGGGGGTGAATTCTCGTACTGGGCCGAGCGATCTTGAGGGCAGCACCCCACTGGGTCGCGCCTTGGCTGAGCCGGCTGGTCGCGGCCCCGAGGCCTATCTTCTTGCCTCGGTCTGTGATAGGATCGAGGCTCACCTTGGGATGTCCCCGCCTGGACGACCAGGTTCTTTGCACCGAGAGCCTCCTCGCTCAGTGTGTACCTCTCCGCCTGAGCGACTAGCGCGTCGTAGTCGGTAGGCGGGTCTCGGAGCAAAGACTTATGGAGGCTTCGGTTCCTCAGCCCGGCTTTGAAGGCTAGCATGAGGAGTTCATCATCGTAGGCCACCACACTCCGCCTCTCATCCTGGAAGCGGCGGAGGTATTTCCCAATTGTCTCCCCTTCCTTTTGGACTATTGTGCAGAGGTAGTCCGTGGGCTTCTTCCTTGTGCACCCAGCCTGGAATTCCTTGCAGAATTTGTAAGATAACTCACCGAAGTTCTCGATGGACCTCATAGGCAAGCCGTAGTACCATTCCAAGGCCGTGTCTCACAGGCTCTGTGAGAAAACCCGACAAAGGAATGCGTGATCCACATCCGGTATCTCCATCGCCCCTCGGTATTGCTGTATGTGCGAGAGGGGGTCGCCTTTTCCTTTGTAGGTTGCTAGGTGGGGGGCCTTGAACCTTGTGGGTCTCGGGGCCGAAGTTATCCATCGTTCCAGTGGCATGGCTTCCTCAGGGTAAGCGGGGTGCTCAGGCGTGCGCTCCCTCCGCCTCTCTGGGGTTCGGCTCCAGTCCCGCCTTAACTATCGATGGCCATCACACCTCGGGGAGGGAGGAGGTGGTCGTCGTGAAGGACTCCTTCTGCGTGGCGGTGATCCGATTGAGGACGGACTTCGGGCGTCCCTGTGTCGCCTGCCCGAAGTCGATACCTTACGGATCTCCCGATGCTCCCGATTCTCCCTCTGGAGCCTCTCGTGCTCGGCGATGATGAAACGGAGCTTGCGACGTGCGGCTTCCTCGTCAAGGCAGGCTTTCTGGGCAGCCTCGGTTGCTTCATCTAGACTTCTTTGAGCAGCCGTCGCTTCTTCCTGGTGCCTGCGCAGCCGCACGACCTCCATCTCTTCGTCCAAGAGCCTTTGTTGGGCCGCTATCTCCTCGGCGAGCCCTCTCTTCCCCATTTCTTCATCGAACTGAGGGTGAAGATTTCTCCTCACGTTCGGGGGTTCGGAAGGGCCGGGGGGCGCTTTGGTCCTGGTCGTCGTGAAGCCTTCCATCTCTTAGTGAAGGCCTCGAAGCTCTGCTGTACCGCACGGGCCGAGGCCCGGACAGTCTTGTAACGACCAGTATTTATCGTTACGTTGTATCTATTTTATCTCGGGTATTATTTTTTTCGTATCATGTTGTCAGACATTTCGTCCCCGTACCCGTACCTACCCACTTTTTTTTTCATATGTATTGTTAATATTATTATTATCCTTTCTACAAATTATTTTAAATTTTCTCTTCTTAGAATCATGTTTTAAATTCCCAATTCAAAGACTTAAATTCGAAAATTTTAAACTTTTAAATGTTTGGAAAACTTCCCATTTAAAATCATATTTTAAACCAATTATTAACTGACCTAATTAGCTCTAATTTCCTTGAGTAGACGTATTAAATCCTATTAATGAAATTTCAAATATTTTTTAAGACTTTTAAAATTCAAATGAAACATATCATTTTAGACCTTTAAAACCTATTTAATGGCCCTTATTTCTATTGATTAAGCCCTTTTAATTTCAATTCTATTAATAATTATTCAACCCTTCCTAATATAATCACTTTCTATTTTGAACCTAGCTCATATTTCAACTCTTCGGCCGAACCCATGAAGCTTACGCAATCACTAACATTAACACACACACACACAACACACATCTTGGGTGTGAGGCTAAATCAAGAAAAAATAAGATAGAAAACTAAGCTAGGCCCTAGCCTAGTTCATGTGCTGCTCTTCTCAATCCCCACACAATAGAACCCTATTCTTATATAATAAACACCCTATGGACTAAAACCCATTCACGTGCTATTCATTCGTAACTCCCCAGCACACATTTGAAAACCCTTAGTCTTCTAAGCTTTCACATGCTGTCTCTTGAAGTCCTATTAATTTTTATACAAATAAACCTGTAGAAAATAAAACCCTAAAAGACCCTCACGTGCTCTTGCCCCTATTATTTAAACCCTAGAGAATACTAGGGTTATCAAAAACCAACCGCCCCCTATCATATTTCTCCACGTCGTAGAGCTACTCGCGGCCCCGACTCCTTCCCACACGCAAGCAAACCCCCACAGGCCGCCCTCCTCCTCCTCGCGGCTACCACCAACCCGGGCCTCCTCCTTCTTCTTCCCAACATCCCGCAACACCCCAACACTAGGCAGCCGCCAACTCCCGCAAACACCACCCGCCTCCTTCTTCTCTCCCTAGATCCGCAACCCCCATGTCGGCCCCTTCCTCTTCTCCTCCTCCTTCTCCAAGCTCACCCCCTACTCACAGAACAGCCAGGCCGAGATCAGAACGGCCCAGACCGAGCTTCTCCCCCTCGCGCATGCGAACGCCGGGAGGCTCTCAGACACGCACACAGATCCACACACGCCCAGGAGCTCCTCTTCACGCTCGTGACGCCGCAGCTTGCTGTCGCCTCCTTCCCCTTGTCGCTGATAGCCACGCGAGGGCCACAGATAGCTTCTTCTTCCTTCCCGAAGCTTTTACGCCGTTGTTCCAGGACCCGACGCGTTGCTGTTGTCGTCATCCGATCACTCGCTACACTTACGGTTAGTAGATCTACCCTTTAACAACTCTTTACCCCCACCATAGGACAGAAAACCTAAAAAAAAACAAATCGCTAGACGTCGTAAGGGCTTTTTGTAAATCTGTCCTGAACAAGAATCGCATTTTCTGATTTTATGTTCTGCCAAAACAGCGAACCAAACCCTCCACAGCATATGTTGGATATGGGCGACATGAATACACCCATGAGGGGATGTATGAGGGTATACAGACCTCAGATGTCGCGTGCACAAAAGCGTGCACGAAGGGAACCTTTTCTCGTGTGAAAAGGACCACTCGATAAGTGGAAAAAGCCACTTTATAAGTGCATAAAGGCACTTGATAAGTGAATGAAGAAGAGGATAAGTAAATGTGCTAATATAGGCTAATAAGCTTATATTTAGTTATTTCCTACAATAACTACCCCTAAAGCCTATAAATAGGACCCAAGGGTAAGGCATTTACACTAATCTAACCATGCCATAAGTTTACATAAGGCAACTTGTGTTCTTCTTCTCCCTTCCATTAAAATCCTCTCCTAAATAGAGATTTAGGCGGTGAAACGCTGGTTCGATCCTCCGTGACGAAGTACCAACCGTTGTGGCGAATCCGAGGGTGAAGTTCAGAGACTACGGCGCAGCATACACTAACGTAAGTCTATGTTATTATTTGATCCTAACGTCGTTGTTTTGACAGGATCCCACATTGGTGTCAGAGCCATACGGGTTCGCCCCGGTCTAACCATCGCCCCGGTCTCACCGATGAACGCGGCGTTGTCTCTTTCACGAATGAGTCTCCTTCCATTATGGATATGGTAGGAACGCATCGTGACAGAGAGAACGCAATAGTTGTTCTTTTCACATTAGGGTCTTCTGCCATTACGGATATGGCAGGAACTCTCCGTGACGGGAAGAACTTACCGTTCATCTCGCCAAACTCGCGCTCCTCATGGATGCTGAGTCTCCATTCAATTGAGAATGTGAACTCTCTTCATGTAGAGCGTGAAGTTTGCGGCCTTGAAAACACGTTCTCTTCATTTTTTGGCACACAGCCATTGAAGCAAAACCGTTTTGTCGATGAACGGGTGCCTCATCGGAGAAGAAGATAGCGGTTGCAAATTCTCATCGGAGAAGAAGATCCCTTTGGTGCATGATCGCTATGGCCATATGTGCCATGGAGGCTATGCATCCCCCCTCCCCATGTGGAGGGGGTTGGTTACGGCCAATAACAACCACGGCCACCCCTCCGGTGGGGGTGTGCGGCCAACCCCATGCAAGGGGGAGGCCGGCCATGGCCGGCCATGGCCATATGGGCCATGGCCGACCATGGCCGGCCAGGGCCGGCCCCGGTGGGCCTCAGCCAGGGCCTGGTCGGCTCTGGCAGGCCAGGGCCAGGGGCCCTGGCCGCGGCCAGGGTAGGGCCAGGGCCCTACCGGCCCTGGTAGAGGCCAGGGCCAGGGGGCCCTGGCCGCGGCCAGGGCAAGGCCAGGGCCCTGCCGGCCGTGGCAGAGGCCAGGGCCGGCGCCCTGGCCTCAGGCCAGGGCCTGGCCGGCCCTGGCCGGGGGCCAGGGCCAGGCCAGGGCCCTGCCGGCCGTGGCAGAGGCCAGGGCCGGCGCCCTGGCCTCAGGCCAGGGCCTGGCCGGCCCTGGCTGAGGCCAGGGCCAGGCCGAGGCCTGGCCGGCCCTGACCGCTGCCAGGGCCACGGTCATTGTCGGCCCTTGGCCTTGGCCAGGGCCAAGCCCCGGTTGACCCTATTTTTCATGGGGAAAGGGGGGGCTTGCATGACCGGAGGGGGTCGCTTGCATGGCCGGTCTCTACGGAGCCGGCGACAATTGTCTGCGACAAAATTCTCCTGTAAGGGGGAAGCGCCTGGATCCATACGGGAGCCAGTGGCGGTGGCTTGCAGAAAACTCCCCTCAAGAAGAGTTTGGCCTTGGCCAAGTTGCGATGACAACTCTCTCTTCGGAAGGAAGAAGAATTCGGCCTTGGCACGGCCTCGACACGACCCCGGTAATGGCCGGGGAATTGTCAAAATGTTTCAGCTATGTCACCCTGTAATGGGGTGTAGGCCCTGCAAAATACATTTGCAAAATACGTTTGAAAAATATGTTTTCAAAATACTGCAAAATACGTTTGCAAAATACGTTTGCAAAATACGTTTGCAAAATACGTTTTCAAAATACCCTTTTCCGCTGCAAAGTACTATAAGAGTACTATCGTTTGATTAGTGAGGGGGAAATATTGAAAGTTGTTCTAGATGGTGATTGGAATCGTAAAGACCTTTCCGATTCTAGAGCAACATATTCAATATTTTTCGAAAGTAACTTATCAAATATAATAATATCATTCCAAGTGGGATTTTTGCCAAGTGGGAGTGATATTAAACTAGTCTGAAATTTCACATTCGATTGTCGATTGGTTCAGTATCTCAATGGATCATGATTCGACCAGTGGTCTTTTGGACTAGTTTGTGAGACACCTCAACTAAGTCTGGGGGTAGTGAACCATGGACTAGCCATTTCCCTGGTCGGTCCGCTGGCCGAGACTAATGAATCATGAAAATGTTACAATATGATGACTATGTATATGAAATTTATGAAATGTTTTTGATCGAACCTTCTTTTCATGTCTTTTGCAGCATTTTAAAGCTAAAATGTCTTCTGCCGCTAAGAACATCGTCGCTGAGTTGAACAAAGGTGAAAAACTCAACGGCGATAATTACAAATTATGGTCCATTAAAATACAGTATGTTCTAGAGGAGCAAGAAGTGCTCGAAACTCTAAAGAACGTAATGATTGAACCCGAGTTGGGCACTACTGCCCAACATAGACGAGACAAGAAAGCTTTTGATGCTTGTTCTCGGAAGAACAAGATAGCTCGCATTACGTTATTGTCCAGTATGGCCGATGACATAATGTGCATCTTCCGAGAGCATGACCTAGCCATGGACATATGGTCCAAGCTTGAGGAGAAGTTTGGTTGCACCTCGGTGTCCAAACTTCGTTCTTTAACTATAAGATTTGATTCATACAAGAAACGTCCAGATCATTCCATGGGGAAACATCTGCGACATATGGCGAAGCTAATCTCAGAGTTAAAGGATGCAGGTCATGTGCTCACTGATGAGCAACAAATCCAAGTAGTCATACGTTCCCTACCAAATGGGTGGGACCAAATGAAGATGCATCTCACTCATAATGAGAGCATCAAGAACTTCAGCGATGTTTCTAAGCACCTCGAGTTAGAGGAAGAGTGGCTTGCGGCTGCCAAGCCAAGTGCAGAAGTGCACATGGTTGCTAGTTCCTCACACCGGGGAAAGAAACGGAAAAATCATTCGAAGTTTACTAATGAACGTAATAAGCAACCTGAGTCTACCAAGAAACCCAAACATAAGGGTGGGAACAAGAAATGGCACAAGAAGAAAGACTTGAAGAGGATCAAGTGCTTCAAGTGCAACAAGTTAGGTCACTATGCCCGTTCTTGTACGGATGGAGGTGACAAGGTAACTTGTAATACTAGTTACATATGTGTTTCTAGTTCAATATTTCTTGTAGAATCTAATCCATTTTGGATAATTGATTCAGGCGCCACCGACCACATAGCAAGGGACAGACGGTCCTTCGTGGAGTATCATCGGATACCCAAAGGAACAAAGTGGATATATGTAGGAAACAACACACGTGTTGAAGTGTAAGGCGTTGGGACTTGCAAGCTCGTCTTGGACAACGGCCGCACTATCTTACTACATGATGTCCTCTTCGCTCTGGATATTCGAAGGAATATTGTATCTGTGGTCGTGTTAATTGGTCTTGGTTATAGCTGGTTTTTTCATAATTGTAAAGTGGACTTGTCTTGTAATAATACTCTAATTGGTTCTGGGTATGTTTTCAAAGGATTTATTGTATTAAATACAATGTATGATTCCTCATTTTGTAATGAAAATTTCCTTGTTGCAAATTCTTCGACTTATGAGTCAGATATAATTTGTTGGCACGCAAGGCTTGGTCATATTGGACCAACGCGTATGGATAGACTTGCCAAACGTGGCCTTCTATCCATTGTTTTAAAGGTCGATATGTCGACCTGTGAACATTGCCTTGTAGGGAAATCTTGTCGCAAGCCGTTTGGAATCGGCACAAGGGCCGAGGTTCCATTACAGCTCATCCATTCGGACATATGTGGTCCGATGAATGTCAAGACAAGACGTGGGAAGTCCTATTTCATCACTTTTATTGATAACTTCACCCGATTCAGACATATCTATTTGATATCCCACAAAAGTGAAGCACTAACCTGCTTTAAAAACTATATGAGTTAAGTGGAAAATCAATTAGATCGCAAGATTAAGGTCTTAAGAACAGATAGGGGCGGTGAATATCAATCAACAAGTTTTAAAGAACTTTGTGATGAAAAGGGCATAGTTCATCAGGTAACTATGCCTTATACTCCGCAACAAAATGGTGTTGCAGAAAGGAGGAATAGGACTTTAATGAAAATGGTCTGTTCAATGATGGCGCAAGCTAACTTGCCAATCACCTTTTGGGGTGATGCATTATTGATGGCCGATTTCATCTTGAACCGCGTACCCTCGAAATCAGTTAGCTCCACTCCTTACGAGTTGTGGAACCAAAGGTCTCCTGACTTAAACATTTTGAAACCTTGGGGGTGTGCATCCTATGCACATATTTCATCCCATAAGTATGGCAAACTTGGGCCACGGGGAAGGAAATGTCTTTATACGATACACAGAAAACTCCAAAGGTTATGTTTTCATTGGTCAGGAAGACAATGGAGGTCTAATTGAATTTGAGTCGAGGGATGTCACTTTCTTGGAAAACGAGTTTCCAAGACGGGGCGAGAAAAGTCAGGACTTATCTCTATTTGAGATTGATGATCAAGAAGGATTACCTCATTCGAGTGGGAGAATTCTTGGTGAAGACGAAAATACGTTTCTACCTTCACCAATGGATGATACAAATGATGCTGATCCTATTCCATACGGGAATAATAATCCAAGTGGGAGCAATTCTAACGACATTCCAAGTGGGAGTGATATTAGAATTGATCCAAATTCAAGTCAACAAGGACTTGAAGAATCTCAAATACGACGTAGTAGTCGTACAAGGTTAGCTCCTCTAAGATTTGAGGATGAATTTCCGCAAACCTTTATGACTTTACTACAAGTAGATGACGAGCCTGCTACTTTCAAACAGGCCGTATCATGCCATGCAAAAGACAAATGGATGGAAGCGATGAAGGAGGAGTTAGAATCCATGAAAGTTAACCAAGTCTGGGACTTGGTTGATTTACCCAGAGGACGTAGAGCTATTGGGAACAAATGGGTTCTCAAGATCAAGAATAAGGCTGATGGCTCTATAGACAGATATAAAGCTCGCCTTGTCGCGAAAGGTTTTACACAACATGAAGGGATAGACTACGAAGAGACCTTCTCACCTATTGTTCGTTTTACCTCGATTCGCCTGATTCTGTCTATGGTAGCTTGCTTAGACCTCGAATTACATCAAATGGATGTAAAGACTACCTTTCTCAATGGAGAATTGGACGAGGAGATCTATATGGAACAACCAATATGGTTCGTAAAAGAAAGAGACGAACATAAGGTTTGTAAACTTCGTAAGTCCATATATGGTCAAAAGAGACGAACATAAGGTTTGTAAACTTCGTAAGTCCATATATGGTCTTAAACAATCCTCGAGGCAATGGTATATATGATTTCAAGAAGTTGTCTTATGAAATGGTTTTACCATGCTTGATGAAGATAACTGTGTATATATCAAGAGGATTAAAAGCAAGTATGTTATTATGTCTCTATACGTAGATGACATTTTAATAGCCGGAAATGACAATGGCTTTGTGATGGATATCAAGGCTTGGCTTTCATCAATTTTTGAGATGAAAGACATGGGAGAAGCCGCATATATCCTTGGAGTTAAGATTTCAAGGAATCGTTCGAAGAAACTTCTTTCTCTTTCACAAGACACTTATATAAAGAAGGTTTTAGAACGTTTTAATATGCATGACTGCAAGTCCATTGATACTCCTATAAGCGAATGCGATAATTTATGTCTGAAATTGTGTCCAAAGAACCAAAAGGAAAAGGAAACTATGGAAAAAGTTCCATATTCTAGTGCAGTTGGTAGTCTTATGTACGCTATGATGTGTACACGACCGGACATCTGTTTTGCCGTTGGAATGGTAAGTCGTTACCAATCCAATCCAGGGCAAGTACACTGGAAAGCGGTTAAGAGGATAATACGGTATCTTAAAGGAACTGCGGACTATGCTTTATGCTATCAAGGAGATGCCTTGAGGCTCGAAGGCTACACTGATGCTGATTGGGCGGGTGATCTCGATGAGCGACGATCGACCTCAGGATATGTTTTTCTACTCGGATCTGGTGCAATATCCTGGAGTAGCAAGAAACAATCCTGCATCGCACTTTCAACTATGGAAGCCGAGTTTGTAGCATTTAGCATGGCTGTCCAAGAGGCTGTTTGGCTTAGGAAATTCTTAGACAGGCTAATTGATGCAAGTGACTCAGGTGCTGTACCAATACACAGTGACAGTCAAGCATCTATAGCCTATTTCAAAGATCCAAAATTCCATTGTAAGACCAAACACATTGATATCCGCTACAAATTTGCAAAAGACTATGATAAGACCAAGAAGGTAGACATAAGGTACATATCTACGCATGAGATGATAGCGGATCCGCTTACGAAGGCGATCCCCAGAGATGTGTTTTACA
The DNA here is from genome assembly GCA_030789695.1 of Scilla litardierei. Lineage (NCBI taxonomy): Eukaryota > Viridiplantae > Streptophyta > Magnoliopsida > Asparagales > Asparagaceae > Scilla > Scilla litardierei. Next base: position 73,363,716 of record CM061131.1, read on the forward strand.
AACACTTATCATCTCAAGGATTGCGTAAGAGCTGAGTTGTACCAATATAAATTCCCATGTCTGTAAAAGATCAAATTTAATAAAAGAATAAGTTCTTTTCAAACATTGCATATGAGTTTCTAGAAAATGTTTGTGTACATTTTAAAATCTCAGCTATATTTTCTAGTATATCGGACAGATTGAGGTTGGCTCTCTCACATGAGCAACCGCCTTTATTATATCAGACGGATAAAATAAAGATGAGACCTGTTTAAAGTCAAAATCATCAGACGGATGATTTAGAGTCATGACTTAAACAAAATGGTCGTATGAAAGATCTGCATCATATGGATGCTTACAAAAGATCTAAGAGGATTCTTAAATCCTATCTGTCTTATGCGGGATGTGGGTCCAGAAGATTATTTGAGTAGTAAAAGGGACTCAAAATCAGACATTGTGGTGTCTGATCATCATCCTTACAACATCATTAAGACATACGCTCCCTGGGAAAGGAGTGATGTTGTAATACGTATTCATACTACGTATGCATTTGACCATTGGGTTAGAATAGTAATTGTGTTTACTTTTATGTGAGACCCAAAGACCACATGGGTCTTAACTCGTTACCCTTATGGAGTCTAATTGGTTCCTTTAGATTTGACTGGGTGATTTCTATCTTAGTATGTTGCTTATGGACTATGGTCAATTCGGTCCGGCGGGGCATGTTAGAAAAGCAAGTCAAGACAAGATCGAAAGGATCGCAAGAAGAGGAAGATTAATTTCATATTCACATTTGGACTTTGGAGATTCAAAGCTAGCCAGCCAATTGTAATCCAGATGGGATTCAATTGTTGAATATAAAGTATAAGAAATGTGAAGAAATAATCTAGGGTAAAGCATGCGTTGATCTACTCAACTTTGCACCTCGAGGAGTGTTGTGTATCTCTAACAAGTGCACAACAGCGGACTCTATGCGCATGACGGTCACACGGTCTATTTCTCGGTATGATAAACAGAAGAGTTAAAGGAAAAGATGTTTCCTTACAATCCCCTCAAGTGTGAGTGTGAGATGTTGGATATGGGCGATATGAATACACCCATGAGGGGATGTATAAGGGTATACGGACCTCAGATTTCGTGTGCACGAAAGCGTGCACGAAGGGAACTTTTTCTCGTGTGAAAGGACCACTCGATAAGTGGAAAAAGCCACTTTATAAGTGCATAAAGGCACTTGATAAGTGAATGAAGAAGAGGATAAGTAAATGTGCTAATATAGGCTAATAAGCTTATATTTAGTTATTTCCTACAATAACTACCCCTAAAGCCTATAAATAGGACCCAAGGGTAAGGCATTTACACTAATCTAACCATGCCATAAGTTTGCATAAGGCAACTCGTGTTCTTCTTCTCCCTTCCATTAAAATCCTCTTCTAAATAGAGATTTAGGCGGTGAAACGCTGCTTCGATCCTCTGTGACGAAGTACCGACCGTTGTGGCGAATCCGAGGGTGAAGTTCAGAGACTACGGCGCATCATACGCTAATGTAAGTCTATGTTATTATTCGATCTTAACGTTGTTGTTTTGACAGGATCCCACAGCATAGTACACATCGAGACAATTCCAACGACACCAAGAACGTCAAAAACAGGCAAGTATATGATTTGATATGATTTTTCGAAGTTTCGGCACTTTTACGCCGCTTTTACGTATTGCTGAATAACTTGAAAATTAGACGTGAAATGAGTGAGAAAATGACACCATGTCGATCAGGACAAAATTTGTGATCCAACGGTATATCATACGATATACCTTAATTTTAAACAAATAGGGGAAATAAATATTTTCTGTAGCAAGTCCAATGAAAACACGTGCTCGTTATTATTTTGAGATTGCTAAAAATATAGTTCAACCCACTTCTGATGTGTAGAACTGTCACAACAATGTAATGATATCGATAACGGCAAAATTCTGTGAGTCTTGATATACTAACAAATATGGACATCGTGAAAATCGTGCGCCTCGAAGGCGGTTTCGTGATATCATGATGTCGTGTGAGTCGACTTGGCCAGCTCGTGTTCCGGCAAACTTTTGGGTGGGGTTAGGGTTGAGTGGCCACTGGGGGTATGAAAGGTACTCTCCTCAAGAGCACCACCCGACACGGTGGGTTAGTGTCAATCACGGTAAGCCCCCGTGAGAGGAACGACCTTCTCATCACGACCTAAAGGCGAGAACCCTAGATTAGATGTGAACTCTTGACATGGAAATTGCAACGCTAAATTTGGTCTCTTGGAAAATTTTCATGCTAATGAACTCAGAGGAAACCTTAACTTTAACCTTGCAACCGTTTAGAACTGCATGTTAGGGATGCTCGTTTCTGTTTCTATAAAATTGTTAAATGTTAAATTGCTGCAGTCGTTTCTTTAAAATATTAAATGCTTCCCAATTTCATATCTGTCATATACTTGTCTTGGTTTGCTAATCTTTTCTCGCAAGCACCTTGCTGACATACATTCATGTTTGTGGATGTATGTCAGATTCTGAGCTTGAGTACCCAGAGGATCCGTTCGTGACGCCTGACTTAGAGAGCCAGAGTTCACCGTAGAAGCTGAGCCGTTTTCTATGGAAGACTAGAGCCCCATCTTCGTCACTACTTTGAGTTTTAGTTTTAGTACCTTTTAGTAGGATCAGTGTTTTTGTTGTAGTCTCTTTTTGGCCCCGCTGTGGCTTATTGTTTAATTTTGTGTACGAACACTATGTATCTCTGGATGTGACTTTATTTTTTGAAATGTTCTGATTGTTCTGATACGCAAATGCAAGAACCTCATCTGTGTTTTTATCACATACGCTTATTGAACTCGAGCTTCACCGCTCCAGTTCAAGCGGACCACGTAACGTTCTCGCTTCCGGTGTCTTTTGGGAAGCGGGGCGTTACAAGTCTCGACCTCCACCTCGGGGGGCGGATTAGTAGCTGGGGTCATTGGGTGAGAATGTGATTCTTGGTCCAGAGGGTTTTTGTCGTGGTCAGGGTTCTGGTCGGTAGGTATGTGATTTGACATGGGTATGACCCTTCGTTCCCACAGACGGCGCCAATTGTAGCGGGGTAAACCTCGCGTACAATGAATTTGTATTACGGGGAACCAAGGGCACTGTGGTTATGTTTATGATAGGATTATGGTAGGCTATTTGACAGGAGATTAGTGTATTGAAGAGGCTGAGTGTACTATGAAGACTGACCACGGAGCTGATTCCTCGAGGACTATACTCCATGCCCGCACCGCCGAGGGTTAGCGTTAAGTGCGACCTGTGGAGATGGGCTCACCTACACAAGGAGCAGCTGGTCAGAAAGGCCGGGTTGGAATCCAACCCTTAGCCTCTCCGATGCCTAAGTCAGTAATAGGACTTAAAGCGGGGGGGGGGGGGGGGCAAGGCACGATGGTCGGACTAAGAGTGAGTCGACCTTACGTGGCGAGCTATCAGATGTGGAAGAACAAAGATGTGGAAGACCTTTGCTATTGTGTGTGAATAATGAGATTGAGAGTGAATTTGCCAACCCCTTTCCCCTGGGAAAGGGGTATTTGTACCTGATGGAGGCGGTTAGGTGGGGCTGACCTGGCGTGCTGACTCGACATGCTGAGCTGGCCTATTTGTTAGCGGGAGCTTCGGATGAGGATATCAGGATCAGGGGTGTCAGCCATGCTTTTATTAGACGGTGCAACGGCCAGGGGTGCTTTAGTCAGGGTGTCAGGGCCGAAGCACCAAGTGTTAGGGGGCGCAGCGGCCAGGGGCACTTTGTCAGGCTGTCGAGCGGTGGAAGTGTCAGTAGCGTCCTTGTACTAGGTTGTTTGTTGTGTCTGATGTGCCAAAGAGTCTTCGGAGTGCATCCGAGGAGTGGGGCTACTACTGGGTCGTCCCTAATGGAGGACGAGCGGTTCGGCCGTACACCTTGCGCACTGTTCCCGACGAGCTGGGTGGAGAACAGGTGCGAGACCAGCTGGGACCGCGGCCGAGTATGCCCTTATCACCGGCCGAGGTGGAGTGTGTCCTTCCCCCAGTCATGTCCGACTTCTGGGTCATCAGGCGCCCTGCTGTCCAGGGAAATTAAGTGAGCGGCCTCCGAAGTTGGGGCGAGGAGCGCCCTGTCACTGGGCCAGCTGGCCTTCGGGAAGGAGGGGCGAGCCGACAAGGTATTTGGCGGACTGGTAGGGAAGGTCGGACTATCACGATCTTTAGGTCGTAACATCTGTAAAATAGCACTATAAACACTAAAAGAGGGTGAATATTATTTTTCAATAACAAATTAGAAATTTAAATATTGCCAACAAATTTCAAAGAGAGATCGAATAATATGAACTACAACGTTACAATATCAGAAATTTCAAATCAGACAATTCATAATCAATCATAAATTTCAAGATGTATCCGAGTAGTTCGGTCATCTAGACTTACTCTAGTCCCTAAGCAAGTCCTGTTTGAGATTTTTTCACTAAAATACTCTTGCAAACAACAAGAAATCAACATTTGCAACTTGACAACACAATACTGCCAATTATAAAACATTCTCTCAATTTTTGATAGATTCTTTGCAACAACAAAAAGTGATCAATGCAAGTGTTTCTTTTGTGGGCAGAAGGAAATTTCTATTCAAGAATGTGAAAGTTTTAAAGAACAAAACTATTGGATTTGGGTACGCCTATAACGAGTTTGACCCAGGTGTAAAACGCAATTATTAAAAGATTAAGGTGGCTATGTGCAAATTTCAATTAACCTTTGTGGATAATTGAAAGTAAAAGAAGTTGGTGGTTCCTAATGTAAATGTATAATCCTACCGTTGGGAGATACGTTGTTTTACAACGTTAACAATTTTAACGGAATAAACTTCTCTCCCTCCTAATCCTATAAATAACCCCATATTCCTCATAAGAAACTTACGTTGTGAAATAGAAGAAAGATTATGTTCTTTCTCCCAAATAAACAGAAGAAGAACAAATGAATCTTGTGGTGAACAAGCGTTTGGTTTCCATTGGTGATTCCAATCCTGATCCAAAGCGTTGTAAGTCCTCCTTGATCCTATTCTGCTACATCAAAGAAGTGTAATGCCCTACAAGCTACTGCACAAGTACTAGAGGGGGGGGGGGGTGAATAGTACTTTAAAAATAACAAGGAGTATAATTCCTAATTATAGTGCAAACAACTACCAAATCAATTTGCGGAAGCTTAAATTGAAGACAAAAACAAAATTAACAATGCTAACAAGAGATGTTACTGGGTTCGGATCCACCCAAGTCTATCCGACTTGTTCCCGGTGATCCTACGTCCCAACCACCCGGATCCCCTCCAGATACTTGAGTTAGAAACCCTAACTCAAGATTTCCACTATGAAATACTTGTGAAAAACCTCCACAAGTCAAATCATACAAAATGTAATTTGTGACTCCCATAACCCAGGATCACAACCACACTCTCACAACCGAGAGTGAAACTTACAATTCAAAATATGAAATGAAATAAGAAAACTTCTTACCGACAAAATACCTATGCCTTGAGTATTGCTTACGAATTAGGGCAAGGATGATTTTGAGGAAGAAGTGGCACCAAACCCTAGCTCCAAGATGTAGATCATCGATGGAGAGCTTTGGGGATGTTGGTGACCTAGAATCAAGCACTTGGCTTGGAAGGCTTCACACTCAATGAATCTCTCTTTGGAAGTAAGAGTTAGGAGAGATTATTGAATGGAAAGAATGAGCTTTGAATGAGCTTGGAATGATTTATCTTGATCTCTAAACTTGCAATAATATCAGCCTTGGCAGCAATGAATGCAGCCCATCAAGTATATATAGGATAGAGGAGAGAGAGAAAGAAATTCGAGTCATTAAATGCTCCAACGGCTCTTTTCTGAACCTAACTAGTCGGTCAAAGAACAACCACCGACCGACTAGTTCATCAACTAGTCGATTGGTCAATTAACTTATACCGACTAATGAGTGAACAGAGAAAAGATTAAAGCACAGACAAAAGGAACTAGTCGGTCCAAGAAGAGTAGCTGACCGACTAGTTTCACAACTAGTCGGTCGGTTACTCAACGTAGACCGACTAACAGATAAAACTGAAGTCTGAGCTAAAATAGACTTAGTCGGTCCAAGAGCAAATGTTGACCGACTAATTCACCAACTAGTCGGTCACCAAATGAACATAGACCGACTAACAATAAACAGTAAGTATGGTGAAAATTTGGTATGTACAGTAAACTAAACTAGTCGGTCCAAGAAGGAAAGCTGACCGACTAGTTCATCAACTAGTCGGTCGATCAATGAACACAGACCGACTAATGATAAACAGTAGCATAGGCTCAAATGTGCATGTACATGGAAAGCTCAACTAGTCGGTCACAGAAGCATCACTGACCGACTAGTTCATAAACTAGTCGGTCGGTGAGTCAACTTAGACCGACTAACTGTAAACAGTAAAGAGCTATGAATTAACTGAGAAGAACTAGTCGGTCCAAGAAGCTTTGCCGACCGACTAGATCACCATCTAGTCGGTCAGTTCTTCTTCTTGAACCAACTAACATGCACAAGAAGTCCCGAATCGAAGTGCGATGCTTCGGGACGGATTGTATGGACTTCTACTAAGATCCTAGAGTTAAGATATGAGCGTTATGAAGATTTAAATCGTAAGACCTACTCAAGGCTTAACATTCTACGAAAGAAGCTTAAAGACTATAAATAAAACTTGACGATACCGTCTTCAATAGCTTCAATCGAATCTTCATGACTTCTAAAATGGTCCATAAGCTTCAACAAAGCTTTAGACGTACGATCACGTGCTTAGAGAAGTCTTGAGACGTCATAATTGATATTCAATTGAATTTGGCGACGATCTCCATAACTGCGCTCACAAAGTGTTAGTTCACGTTATATTTATGTTTGTTCATCATCCAAAACCAAATCCGGGGAGTCCAATATCCAACATTCTCCCCCTTTTTGGTGATGACAACCCAACATAAATAATAATCAAAAATAATAATTCAAATGAAATTTACTTACTCCCCTGCATTGATGACACGTTAATTCCAAATTAAACAATAATAATACGCATCAAGCAGACGAGTGAAGTATATAAAATGAGAATCAATTATTGAATTATCGAATACCAAATGAAGGTTATTGAAATATCGGATTTGAAAATCCATTTATATATCTTAACTCCCCCTGAATCTAACATATCAAATTAGATTCTTGGAAAAGTGCTCTAAATTTTCATTTAGCACGTCGTTATTATTATATCTCTCCCCCTTTGGCATAAGCAAAAAGAGCGGGAGGACAACAACGACAACAACAATGGCCTCAAATTAAAAGCACGAGAGTCGTAGAATACGACGACGGTTCAAGTGACACCAAAGAGAAAAATACGAATAGAATCAAGGCGTGTCAATGATACCATAGTCGAAAATCGTAAAACGAAATCATCAAAACACAAATCAAAATTACGGATTGAGTTATGGAATATACTCTCCAATATCAACATTCTTGGTTAATTTAGTGTATGGAAAACAATTCTATGTTTCAATAGAAGAAATTTCTATTAAACCAAGTTATTATCGTCGAGGGACGAAATCAAACATCAGAGACATAAAAAAATATAAATTGTGCACAATAGAATGAAATGTCAACTGCGATGTATATATATATAAAATATGAACCAGAGTACATCACCGATCGGTGCACAAAAATATATCATCATATCACAGATATCGGAGTGTCATACTACAACATCAAAAGACATCCAAATACATCATCAAAAATATCAAAATACATCATCAAAAGACATCAAAATGACCCAAAACCCCACTCTATCCTAACCAAAATCTCTCACACTAGATGTATCATCCAATGAGTATCGGGAGAGGCCTCAAAGAAACTCAAGAGGCAGCGGGAGGATCAGAAGCAACTGCAGGCTCAGCAGGAGCAGAGGTGGTGACTGGATCAGCAGGAACATTCAGAAGATTAGCAGGAGCGACGGCAGAAGTGGTAATCTCTGGAGCAGCAGCCGTAGTGGCCTCAGGAGCACCAGTCGGAGTATCCACCGCAGGAGCGGTGGCAACAGGTGTGCTCTCGGGGGCACCAGCAGACGAAGCAGCAACAGCAGCACCAGAAGAGGAAGCACCAGCAGCAATACCAGAAGGGCCCTCGGGGGCACGAGTGGAAGTACGACAAAGCTCCTCAATGTCCTCCTCGGCCAACTCATCCAACTCCTCATCCTCAGAAACAGAAGGAGGAAGATCAACACCCATCAGACGAGCCATACTGCAAACTACCTCCTCGGTACGAGCCAAGCGAGACTCGTGACGACGAAGTAACCGTACGACATCATCAAGGGTGGCAGATGGAGCAGCTGAGGCAGAGGCAGGGGCAGAGGTAGAAGGTGTCGTCCTATGAACGTGACGAAGCGCCGCAAGAGATTTCTTGACGGCCGTCGCGTTCAGGGGAGGACCAAGGGGACGCTCATCGTCACGAGGCAAGGGGACACGGAAGTGACGGAACACAAGGGTCAACAAGCAAGGAAATGGGATATGAGCTGATTTAGAGGACTTGCGAATACACTCGAAAGAATCAATCTTATCGAGTATAATGCGAGCCCAATTAATCGAGCTCCCCATGAAGATAGCATAGATCAGCTTCAAAAAGGGCTGGGACGGTAGAGATGAGGAGCCGTACTTGGGAAGCAAGCACGACTTCAGAATCAGGTTTATGACCCATGCATTTGGCTTGAAAGATTTAGATGGCACGCCAATCATGACAGGAGGGATCTGATGGAAAATCTCAGAAAGGACGGTCTGATCAAGGGAAGAAATATCGTCAACAGAGATATCAGAGGGGAGGAGGCCAGACGAAGAGATACCCAAAATCTCTCCTAAGATTTCTGCCGTGAGGACTATAGGAGTCCCCAAAACAGTCGTCTCAACAGAGTGGGTCTCATCGTACTGACCCCGGATCCTATTGGCGTAGAAAAGCTTGACTAATCGAGGGTACAGGTGAGGATTCGCCTTCGGGTCATATCGAAGGTAATCGAGAAGACCCGACGACGAAAGAAGATCAGCTAGACCTAAGAAGTCACTGAACTGGACGAAATGCTCCAGAAGCAGCGTGCAATGTTCGATACGGTTGTAAGCCGCGAGACACATAGGGTCGTCGCGACACAACGAGATATCGACACCGCCCACCGGCATCAGAGCCTTTCCCTTAGGCTTACGGGTAGACGTACGAGGGTGGGTGCTAGACTCGGGATGGGTAGGAGGAGTGGTTTCCCTATGAGTCTCAGGCTCGGGGATATACTCGGTGTCGGAATCCGAAGCACCGGGAGGAGTAGGAGCACGAAAAACTACAGGCTTGGTCTTGGGCTGAGATTTTGCTCGGGGTTTCGCAGTCGCTGTCCTCTTACGCTTAAGAGGAGGCGAAAACGAAGAGGGTTGGGTGGTTTTGGCACGGCGTTTTGGAGGGGTTCTAGTAGGTTGAACAGGTTCCATAGGGTTTGGTTCTACGTTCATCGGCGAGGGGCTAGAGGGAGTGATCGGTATACGTTTACGAGCCATAATCTCGGCACGACACGACGCAAGAGAGATCAAAGAAGCAACCCTAGCACAACCCTAGGAAATCCGAAACACTAGAAGCTGAAAACTAGGGAGAAAACCTAACCCTAAACATGGAAATGAACCCTAGATAGGAGAGGGAGGAGAGAGGGTTACCCTAGGAGGAAGAATGGCGGCCGGCGACGGCGGTGGAGGTCGGAAAGTGGCCGGAAGTCGAAGGGTCAGCGAGGGGTCGGGGGTTTTGATCTGAGGGAGATAGAAAACAATCGACTTGAATGAAAACGAACCGACTAAAATTGGTTTAAGTCGGTCGAGAGCTCAAAAGACCAAACAGTCCCTGGCACAACTAGTCGGTCACAGTTCAAGCACTGACCGACTAGCTCAAAAGACCAAACAGTCCCTGACACAACTAGTCTTTCTCTCTCTCCTCTATCCTATATATACTTGATGGGCTGCATTCATTGCTGCCAAGGCTGATATTATTGCAAGTTTAGAGATCAAGAGAAATCATTCCAAGCTCATTCAAAGCTCATTCATTCCATTCAATAATCTCTCCTAACTCTTACTTCCAAAGAGAGATTCATTGAGTGTGAAGCCTTCCAAGCCAAGTGCTTGATTCTAGGTCACCAACATCCCCAAAGCTCTCCATCGCTGATCTACATCTTGGAGCTAGTGTTTGGTGCCACTTCTTCCTCAAAATCATCCTTGCCCTAATTCGTAAGCAATACTCAAGGCATAGGTATTTTGTCGGTAAGAAGTTTTCTTATTTCATTTCATATTTTGAATTGTAAGTTTCACTCTCGGTTGTGAGAGTGTGGTTGTGATCCCGGGTTGTGGGAGTCACAAATTACATTTTGTATGATTTGACTTGTGGAGGTTTTTCACAAGTATTTCATAGTGGAAATCTTGAGTTAGGGTTTCTAACTCAAGTATCCGGAGGGGATCCGGGTGGTTGGGACGTAGGATCACCGGGAACAAGTCGGAGAGACTTGGGTGGATCCGAACCCAGTAACATCTCTTGTTAGCATTGTTAATTTTGTTGTTGTCTTCAATTTAAGCTTCCGCAAATTGATTTGGTAGTTGTTTGCACTATAATTAGGAATTATACTCCTTGTTATTTTTAAAGTACTATTCACCCCCCCTCTAGTACTTGTGCAGTAGCTTGTAGGGCATTACATTTGGTATCAGAGCTAAAATAGACTTAGTCGGTCCAAGAGCAAATGTTGATCGACTAATTCACCAACTAGTCGGTCACCAAATGAACATAGACCGACTAACAATAAACAGTAAGTATGGTGAAAATTTGGTATGTACAGTAAACTATACTAGTCGGTCCAAGAAGGAAAGCTGACCGACTAGTTCATCAACTAGTCGGTCGATCAATGAACACAGACCGACTAATGATAAACAGTAGCATAGGCTCAAATGTGCATGTACATGGAAAGCTCAACTAGTCGGTCACAGAAGCATCACTGACCGACTAGTTCATAAACTAGTCGGTCGGTGAGTCAACTTAGACCGACTAACTGTAAACAGTAAAGAGCTATGAATTAACTGAGAAGAACTAGTCGGTCCAAGAAGCTTTACCGACCGACTAGATCACCATCTAGTCGGTCAGTTCTTCTTCTTGAACCAACTAACATGCACAAGAAGTCCCGAATCGAAGCGCGATGCTTCGGGAAGGATTGTATGGACTTCTACTAAGATCCTAGAGCTAAGATATGAGCGTTATGAAGATTTAAATCGTAAGACCTACTCAAGGCTTAACATTCTACGAAAGAAGCTTAAAGACTATAAATAAAACTTGACGATACCGTCTTCAATAGCTTCAATCGAATCTTCATGACTTCTAAAATGGTCCATAAGCTTCAACGAAGCTTTAGACATACGATCACGTGCTTAGAGAAGTCTTGAGACGTCGTAATTGATATTCAATTGAATTTGGTGACGATTTCCATAACTGCACTCACAAAGTGTTAGTTCACGTTATATTTATGTTTGTTCATCATCCAAAACCAAATCCGGGGAGTCCAATATCCAACAAGAAGGTGATGTGTTCATCCCATCCTTGAATTTCTACATTGGTATCAGAGCTATTGATTAAGGAATTCATATTTTTTAATTTCAACGTTTTCCCTCCTCGTTGATTTGAGATCGGATATTGAGAACCACCGACCATGGGGATTCGTTCACATTGCTTGAATGTCAGGCCATCCCTCAGCCAGAGGAGGGAACTGCTGGCCATAGGGGCATCACCACTGTTTATCGGTGAAAGGTCACGTCGGCCATGGGACCTTGGGGATCGGTTCCTCAGGACATCGTCAGAAAAAAGGGGCAACACTGGCCGTGGTTCCATCCGTCGCTCCGTCGACTATGCGTGGGCCTAAGGGTTCGAACTCCAACACTTGGGCATTGGGGATTTCCATGACCATCGATTGACCCTAGTTGTGGTCCTCTGCCATTCAGTGACATCAAAAACACGGTCATCACCCTTCTTCACCATAGGGCATCTGGCCTCCTTTTGGTTCGTCGCAGGGCGTCCCTGCCTGTCTGGGTTTGCCGCTAAGGAGATGGTGCTTCGCCCAATCCACCATCGTTCGTTGGCTGTTGGAAGTCTAACGACACGACTGATTCTAGGTGATAATTGCATATTTTACCCCTCATTCATAGGCATTTTGTGCATATTTTGTATTCATTTCAACTCCGATAAGTGCATTTTTTGAATATCATGTAATATTGGAGCTGTTGAGTCATCGGATAGGCACTCGAGGTGACTCGTTTGACGAGCGACTAAGGCCCATAGAGCCCACAAGAGAAGCCTGAAACTGACTCAGTCAAGGCCTACATACCAGACGCTCGTTGCACTCCCACCAATTGAACGTGGGAATGAAGGTGAGCTCATAAACAGTGGGGACATGGGCTACAGTTACTCCTATTAAAGGGGAAAGCTCATGACACCATAATTGGTGACCGTTATCCTCCCAATGTCACTCAAAAGACCCCAGAGGTCTATAAATACAGGAGGACGGACAAAATAGAGGAGGTACGAGATCTGATACAATGAAACTAGATACTTCATCTTATATTTCTTCCACCAAAGAGCTTGCGACTCCATACCTGAGACGAGCCTTCGTGGGTCGACCTCAGCTGCTCCAAGCTTTTTCCTTCTCTAAAGTTCCATTCTAACTTAAGGATCGGAGGGGATTTGGGTCAGGACCCAGATCCGACCCCCCTGATGCTTCCTTGTGGTGCAGATCTACGAGTCTCGATCCTACAAGAGGGTCGTATGTGAGCTTACCAACATCGATCGACTGATGCTCGATCCGTTCGAGGGTCGATTAAGCTCTGCAAGTCAACCATCAACTTCCAACGACCTAGGTTCTTCCAACCTAGGGTCCCACTCAACCGACTGACGAGACTCCGACCCAGTAGGAAAGGATCCACGTCAGCATCTCAATTGTTTTGGTCATTTTTGGCCTTAACAGTTTGGCGTCGTCTGTGGGAAACGTTCATCAGCTCAACATCCTAAAGCAATCAACAAGCTATGTCGGCTGGACCCATCAACATCGGACCGAACCCAGGTCTGAGCGAGAAACAAAAATCGAACATCGTCAAGGTAGAGGATGTCTCAGATTCTACATCCTCATTAAAACGACCTAGAAGGGCCACTAAAGTACCTAAGGTGTCCCAGGAGGAATTCTACCAATTCACAGAGCGGGCCGACAAGAGTCTCAGCGTATTGGCGACTCTGGTGCGTCAAAGCATGGGAGATCCACTACTCACAAATAAGCAATTGACGCCTCCAAATCCAACTCTGACACCGACGAGAGGCGCGTCCATGCTTAGGGATCCAAGAGATCCGAGAGTGGATCGACAAGAGATCGTCCCACTCAATACAACTCCACCATCTCACCAATATGGTGAAATGGGGAATGATAACCATGCCTTTGGTTTCCAGGGAGGACCTAGTCCCTCCAACTATAAGCAAGCGACTCGCAACATCCTGGATCAGGTAATAAATGTGGTCTCTCCAGGTTACAACTCTCTCGATTTTGCAAGAGGGGTATGAGAGGAGAGAGGAAATTCCCAACCGATCCTCAAGAGCTACATACTTGCAAGGCGGGGATAAGCGATTCCAGTTTATCAATTCCACACTTTGGTAAACCCCGTTGAGTTAGAACATCACGTCTGCTCCTTTTATCCCGAAATTCAAACTCCCCACCTTGTCGACATATATGGCAGAGGCGACCCGTGTGCACACATCCACAAATACCCAAACATAATGCTGCTTCATGGAGCCAATGAACCATACCTCTGCCAAGCTTTCCACACTACCCTAGTCAAGACGACGGAGGGCTGGTACAACAAATTACCCGACGATTGTATCGGGTCATTCGATAAATTAGCCGATTTTTTTTGCATGCAATTTGTCGCAGGTCGGCATCCCAACAGAAAGTCCACCCACCTCTTTACATTCAAACAGAAGGATAAAGAGCCAATCCGAGCCCTCGTCCAGCGATTCAACGAATAAAGGCTCGAAGTAGAGGATACACCAGATGTGACTATCATTGCAGCTTTCACTCAATCATTGCAGGACAAACACTTACAGAGGGCCCTCCACTAGTTTTCGCCTGACAACCGTGTGGAGCTGTTCAATATAACAGATCGGTTCACCATCTCTGAAGAGGCGGAGGAACCAACTGAAGCTACTGGGAAGGGCACAGCTACATACTGTGGAGACACCAGGTGAGAAAAGCCATCCCATTTAACCCCTCGCCAGAAAGCTCGAGACAAGAGACAGAGGGAAAGGAGTCCCCGAAGCAAGGAGCACCCAGCTTTTGCAAGACCAACAGTGACCAAGTCAGAGGTCCTAGCTTATGCCCAACGAGAAGGATTGGTCTTGGAATCCACCAAGAAGGGTAAATATGAATAAAAGGGATGGCCTCAAGTTCTGCAAGTACTACAACTATTATGGGCATGATACCAACGATTGCTGGACACTCAAGAAAGAAATCGATGCACTGGTCAAGCGCGGGCACCCCAAGAACCCGGTCAGTGATCAACCAAGCAAAGAGGGGCCCTCGAAGCAAAAGGGCAAGATGACGGGGTCGCCTATCACTAAGGTGGTCGACTAGCGAGATTCTAAGCTAAAGATCAAATAAAGGCATGGAACAAAAGCGACCCCTGACGAGATTCGAAAATGCCTGTATGCTTTTTCCTTTCTTCAATAAACATGTTTTTCATCAAAATACAATTCGGATTCCTTTTCGAAACAACTTTCTTCGATAAAGCATTTGTAAATTACCTAATCAAACTCCTCGCTACAAGGATCCGATCCTTGGGAGAATCTCGATGGGACGTATTCATTAAATCAAATTACATTGATGAAAACTCATGTGGACCCTACCGTGTCATCAACCGTAAGTCGAAGGGGCCACCTCTTCGCCACTTTAGGACCGAATCATGTCGTCAGCCATAAGTCGAAGGGGTCACCCCTTCTCCACTGAACGACCCTCTCGTGTCGTCAGCCATAAGTCGAAGGGACCATCTCTTTGCCACTGAACGACCCTCTTATATTGTCAGCCGTAAGTCGAAGGGGCCACTCCTTCGCCACTGAACGAACCTACCATGTCGTCAGCCGTAAGTCGAAGGGGCCACCCCTTCGCCATTGAACGACGCTACCGTATTGTCAGCCATAAGTCGAAGGGCCACACCTTTGCCACTAAATGACCCTACCGTGTCGTTAACCATAATTCAAAGGGGCCACACCTTTGCCATTGAATGATCCTACCATGTCGTCAGCCATAAGTCGTAGGGGACACCCCTTTGCCACTAAACGACCCTCTCGTATCCTCAGCCGTAAGTCGAAGGGGCCACCCTTTCGCCACTGAACGACCCTCTCCTATCTTCAGTCGTTAGTCGAAGGGGCCACCCCTTTGCCACTGAACGACCCTACCATGTCGTCAGCCGTAAGTCGAAGGGGCCACCCCTTCGCCAATGAACGAACCTCTCCTGTCGTCAGTCGTAAGTGAAGGGGCCACACCTTCGCCACCGAACGACCCTCTTATGTTGTCAGCCGTAAGTCAAAGGGGCCACCCCTTTCTCCACTGAATGACCCTCTTGTGTCATTAGCTGTAAGTCGAAGAGGCCACTCCTTTGCTACTGAACAACCCTACGGTGTCATCAGCCATAAGTCAAAGGGGCCATGCATGTGCTACTGAATGACCCTCTCGTGTCGTCAGTTGTAAGTCAAAGGGGCCACCCATTTGCCCTTGAATGACTCTCTTGTATCGTCTTTCGTAAGTCGAAGTGGCCACCCCTTTGCTACTAAACGACCCTCTCGTGTTGTCAGCCGTAAGTCGAAGGGGCCACGCCTTCGCCACTGAAGGACCCTCTCATGTCATCAACGGTAAGTTAAAGGGGCCACGCCTTCGCCACTGAAGGACCCTCTCATGTCATCAGCTGTAAGTCGAAGGGGCCACCCCTTTGACACTGAATGACCCTCTCGTTCGTCAGTTGTAAGTCGAAGGGGCCACCCCTTCGCCACTGAAGGACCCACTCGTGTCGTCAGCCGTAAGTCGAATGGGCCGCTCCTTCACTACTGAACGACCCTACAGTGTCGTCAGCCGTAAGTCAAAGGAGACACCTCTTCGCCACTGAACGACCCTCTCGTGTCGTCGGTCGTAAGTCGAAGGGGCCACCCCTTCACACTGAACGACCCTACTGTGTCGTCAGCCGTAAGTCAAAGGGGCCACACCTTTGTCACTGAACGACCCTCTCATGTTGTCAGCCATAATTCAAAGGGGCCACTCCTTCGCCACTAAACGAACCTCTCGTGTCTTCAGCCGTAAGTCGAAGGGGCAACCTCTTCGCTACTGAACGACCCTCTCGTGTTGTCAGCCATAATTTGAAGGGGCCATCCCTTCGCCACTGAATGACCCTCTCATGTCATCAGCCATAAGTCAAAGGGGCCACCCCTTCATCACTGAATGATGCTTTCATGTCGTCAGTCGTAAGTCGAAGGGGCGACCCATTCGCCACTAAACGACCCTTTCGTGTTGTCAGCCGTAAGTCAAAGGAGCCACCCCTTTGCCACTAAACGACCCTCTCGTGTCGTCAGATGTAAGTCGAAGGGGCCACTCCCTTTCCACTGAATGAAGTGGTCTATTTTTGACATGGTTCAACGGCTTAACCCTGACCATCTTGAGCTAGGGTTTTGATGTGCTTCGGATTTTAACCCGAAAACTACCGCAAGTGCACGGTGTCGAAGCTTTGTAATATAGTAAAATGTAGAACCCACTGGGAGGCAGATGCTTATATAGTCTTGGGTTTTGTTCTGAATCTCAGAAAAGTGTCAGTTGGTGTACTCAGAAAGGTTGTCATGTGTATCTCTCAAAAAGGATTATCGACAATATAAAAAGACTAGGGCAATATGAGTCACCAGTAAGATCTTTGGATGTCAATGCTAAGTTATAATTCCTATGTTGAATTGGCTTTATTAGGGAGAGATTGTCATATCTAAGATGTAAAACTCATGACCAACTGTCGTTGTGCCACTCGTCTAATGTATCCCCTGTTTAGCCCCACTGTCGTGGATAGCCTCACACGCGATCCATGCATTACGATCGACAATTATTCTCAATCTCTACTCATGCCACGTCGTAGATAGAGATTTGATCTGTGATTTGGTGGCTCTCATTGACGCTACTGTCGTAGTCATCAATCAGTAATATAGGACACCGATGGAAACCATCAAAGTGCATGCCACTGTCGTGGTCACAAACTCCAATTGAATTCACTAACGTGACTAATTAAGCCCATAGGATATCCGTCCAAGATGTGCGCCACTTTTGTGGTCACAAATCCTATTTGGAATCTCCTACAAACTTGGCTGGAACAACCAAAACACATCCCTTTTATACCAAAACAACATAAAAATCCTAACTTTACATTTAAATCCTAAAATCCTAGGGCTAATCCATTAGCCCTATATGAGACTACTCACAATTAAAAGAAAGTTCCATAGAAGATTCAATAATAGCAATAGGATTCATAATCGCAATTGGAAACATCAAAACAAGCATAGAAAGATGAGAGATCGTTACCAAATGTCGACATTCGATACTCAAGCGCAGAGAATTAAGATCACAAGATTCCAAGCAAAAGCAATTACTAAAAATCCAAACTTTGTCTTCAATAATAATGACAGCTCTCAAAACTCTCTAAGAAAACTCAAACTAAAACTAAAACTACGGAAAATAAGCCTCTCCCTAATCTAGGGTAAAAATTGTGCTTATATATAGGGGGTGGACCCCACAAAAATCTGGAAAATTGGCTTCTTGGTCCTCAAATTTGATGGGCCACGGAGCCCTACTCGGTCGAGTAGCGACGTCGCTCGGTGTAGTGCCCTAGGAAGCCACTGCACATGTACTAGGGGGGGTGAATAGTACTTTGAAATAATAGGGAGAGTTATTCCTAATTATCGTGCAATTAACAAACAACAATGCGGAATAACAACGATCAACAAGAATAAATGCAAACGTAAACAAATGGTTTAATGGGTTCGGATCCACCCAAGTCTCCCCGACTTGTTCCCGGTGATCCTACGTCCCAACCACCCGGATCCCTTCCGGATACTTGAGTTAGAAACCCTAACTCAAGATTTCCAATATGAACACTTGCGAAAACCTCACAAGTGCAATCGACCTACAATCGATGACCGTGAATCCCACAACCCGGGATCACGCAAAACCTCTCACGACCGAGAGTATACAATTCAAATATAACTGAAATGAAATGCTTACCAACAAAATACCTATGCCTTGAGATTTCTTACCAAATTAGGGCAAAGAGGATTTTGATGGAGGAAGAGTCACCAAACCCTAGCTTCAAGAAGATGACCAGCAATGGAAGCCTAGGGATGAGATGGATGACCTAGAAACAAGCCCTTGGCTTGGAAGGCTCACAATCAATGAATCTCTCTTGAGGAATAAGAGTGAGGGAGAGATTCTTGAGAATGGGAGAGCTTGAAGATGAGAGTTGAAAGCTTCTCTTTTTGAATCAATAGAACTCTGAAAATAGCAACCTTGGATCCTATGAAATAACCCCTCCAGGTATTTAAAGGATCAAGGGAAAAGAGAGAAAGAAACGTCGCTTTCAAAACTCCAACGGATCTAAATCTGAAGCAGACTAGTCGGTCTAAGAAGGATCACTGACCGACTAGTTCATCAACTAGTCGGTCGGTGATTCAACATGGACCGACAACAGCTCGACAGCCAAAAGAGTGATTTCCAGGCAACATGAACTAGTCGGTCTAAGAAGACTTGCCAACCGACTAGTTTGCCAACTAGTCGGTCGGTGAGTGTTCTTTGACCGACTAAGAGTGAAATGCACGAAGCTAAATACAAGTTACACTAGTCGGTCTAAGAACAAATTCTGACCGACTAGTTTCACAACTAGTCGGTCGATGAATGTTCTTGGACCGACTAACTGTAAACAGTAACTCAGGCAGTATAGAGGCAAGCTCAACTAGTCGGTCTGAGAAGGATTCCTAACCGACTAGATCGTCATCTAGTCGGTCGGTGAACCTTCTTTGACCGACTAATTGATCGACATGGCTGAGCTGAAATGAGATAGGACATCTAGTCGGTTCATGAAGAGTTGTCGATCGACTAGATCGTCATCTAGTCGGTTGGTGACTCTACTTGAACCAACTAAAATGCACTAGAAGCCGAGGGAAGAAGCGATAGGCTTCGGGAAAGTTTCTAATGGCTTCTAAGATAATCCTAGCTCTAAGATATGAGCGATATGAAGATAGACATGTAAGAATTACTCAAGGCTTAACATTCTATAAATCGAAGAAAAAAGACTATGAATAAAACCTTAAGGGGCGGTCTTCGAAAGCTTCGATCAAATCTTCATGACTTCCAAAAAGGTCCAAAAGCTTCAACGAAGCTTTAGGCATTGAATACAAGCCTTGAGAAGTCTTAAGATGTCGCTTTGAGTGTTCTCGTGAATTTGGCGACGATCTCCATAACTGCGCTCACAAATTGTTAGTTCACGATTTATTTATGTTTGCTCATCATCCAAAACCAAATACGGGGAGTCCAATACTCAACATTCTCCCCCTTTTTGGTTGTGACAAACCAACATAAATAATAATCAATAATAATGTACTAAATGAAATTTACTTACTCCCCCCTGCATTGATGACACATTAGTTCCATATGAAATAATAAACATATGCATCAATCAGGCGATGTCACGCCCCGCTTCCTAAAAATATGGAGGCGAAGCGTGAGAAGGTCCGCTCAGACTTGAAGCTACAAAGCTGCAAGTCCGATAAGCGTCGATCAAATTTAAACTGCAGGTCCTTGCAACGCGAACGAAACAAAGATAATAATATTTAAATGAGACAAAAGAGATATCTCAGAATATCCATAAAATAAGTTTCAACATCACAGAAAAAGCCACCAGGCTGAAAAGAAAAGAGTTTAAAGGCCCAAACATGGCCAACAAAGTATAAAGTAGAAAACAACGGTGCTACGCACCAACAACTAACAAAAGGCATAAAGCTCAACAAAACTCAAATCAGGGTCACCGGTGTCCACCAAAATCCTCCTGGGCAATCATGGACTCAGACTCAGCGTCAGCAACTCATCACGTACACAACAACGATCTCTGGCTCAGGTCTAACATGTGACACCCAAAAGAGCAAGGGGCACATGTCAGCAAGTCTGGGAGACTTGTGCAAGGAAACTACAAGTGGGTAAAAGTAAAGCAACCTAGCAGTCCTAGTATGAATGCGATGACACGGCAGTTTAAAGTATGAGTGCAACAGGTAAAGTAAAGTAAAGTACAGTACGAGCATGGCATGGCATTCACAAGTCAAGTACAAGGCAAGGAAAGTAAGCACCTCGTGCACAGAGATTTCGCCTTTTGGCTAGAGTGGCTGCACGGCCAGCTCCTAGCTCAAGTAACCGTTTATCCCTACCCCTCCACGTGTATCGGGCATTGGTTTCTGGCCAACACATGAGGCCCGCTTCTGGTCCACGAGCCAGGAAGTGTGTAAACAAGTATGGCGTAGGGGTGCACCTAGCCGGTCCAGGGAACCCGGGCATTGGCTTTTGACCAACACATGAGGCCCGTTTCCCCCGGAAGTAGTATTCAAGGAGTACAAGTAATGTAGCGTGTGCTACGATGCAACAATCAATGCATGGATGACATGGCATGGCAAGTAGTAAAGCGTACAAGTAAGAAAAGTAAACGTGACAGTTTAGCATGCATGAATGACAAGTTTAAGGGTTGGATCTAGCTTCGTTGTCAAGCTAGATCATTTAGGTGACGGATCTAGTTTCGTTGTCAAACTAGATCAAGTAGGCGTCTAGCCAGCTATCATTTCACTGACTAGTCTCTTTTACGCTAGGAACAAGAAAGTGGCCTAAAAACAGGGCCCTATACAAGAGTTGGCAAGTTTCACTTGCCTGCAAGTTCGACGTCTGAGCACACCGTCCACTGAGTCCAAAAATCACAATTATCTACGTGCAAAGTCCACCGGCCTAAAGTCCATATTATTAATCTTGATTAGTGAATTTAAAACATTTAAAATACTTTAAAAATACTGATTTTTAGTCTTGATTAGCATGCAATTGGGTTGGGGTTCCTAGGGGTGCAAAACGTTACCTCAACACGACGCGAAAGCTACACCGGCGTCGGGTAGCGACGCCGGGGGTTGGAATAATAAGATCGCGCTCCAAGTCCAGATTCCAATTAGTTTCCTCGCTGGAAATTCAGAGCAATCAACCCGGGGCGACGATTCCAGATTCCCAAGCTAGCACGTGCGACGACGGGCTACGACGTCGTACGCGACGAATCCTCGAAGAGCAAGCACCTTGATGGGGCCCACAGTAGTCCTAGGGGCCTTTGGGGGACCCACAATAACTCTGGAGAACTTGGGGGGCCCACGGTGGCAAGCGGTGCGACGGGTGCGGGGTTGCGACGATTGGCCATCGGTCGTACAGCCTCGGTGCGGGGGTCGGGCTCGGTCAGACACATGGGAATGGGGGCTGTGCAGCGCAGCGGGTCGGTGCGGCTTGGTTCTCTCGGTCGGAGCGGGGGAGGCCATCGGTCGGGCGCCTTGGATGCGGGGGAGCGCAGCGCTGCAACGTTGCAAGCGTTGCAACGTTGCGGGCTTCGGTGATGGCGGGCGGGCGCTTCGGTCGGACACGGGGAAAGCGGGGTGCGGAGCGGGCTTGCGAGCCGTGCGGGGCGATGCGGATGAGCGGAGCGGGCGACCGGTCTGACCGAGGGGATCTCTCGGTCGGAGCGGGCGAACGGAGGGAGTGCGATGCGGAGCGGCTGTGCGAAGCTTGGTGCGGGCGGAGCAGCGGTCGGTGCGGGGAGAACGGGCCCGTTCTCTCGGTCGGTGCGGAGCTGCTTCGTCGCAACGTTGCGACGATTCGTCGCAACGTCAATTTTGGGTTTTGGAAGAGGCTAGGGCTAATTTCTTGCGAAAATAGGTCTTCCTAGGGGTTGCTTATATAGTATAGATGGGTTGACTTGGTCTAGGGCTAAATCTAATAGGATTAGAAGTTCAAAAAGATTTAAAATTTGAAATTCAATTACTCCAACTCATCCAAGGGTTTGACCTGGTCCAAATGAGCTGGAAATTGGCTCAAAAATTCTTTAAAACGTTTTAAACTCAAATAAATTTTATTTGGCCGAAATTAATTTAAAAATAAATTATTAAAAATGATATAAAACTTGTTAAAAATATAAAAGTGGTCAAATAAACTCCAAAAATTATAAAATAAATATCGGGGTGATTGTGGTGACAAATGTGAGCTAACTAAGAAGACGGATCTCAATTTCGACGTCGGACGACGAAACTAAAATTAGAAACGTCTCCCGTCAAAAGTGAGAATCGTCACGTCTCATCGAGTAAGATTAAATTGTGGGAAAACGACTCGAGAAACGTCGTTCCAAATTAGTGCCACTTTTTAATACTCTCAGGGACGTTCACAACGGTATATCACACGAAAGTGTTCACAAACGAACAACGTCTAAAACAAACACGTGCACGGCCAAAGCACGTGCACGAAAAACGTACAACGATAAGTGGTCGTTACATCCTCCCCACCTTAGAATAAAGTCCGTCCTCGGACTTTCTAATATAGCTAGTCGCTCTAGTAACTACCCCAATCAAGTCACTTTATAATTCAAACCAAGTATAGTCATTACAAGTGCTCATATATGCACTAGGTAGTCAAACATTATTACCACCAACACTTATATATATACATTCACGTACGTATACACTTATACCTATTATAGTCCGTCAACTTCATACATGTATTTCAATCAGGTATATAAACTTACATCCCTTATATAACTGCTACTCACAAACAGTAGTTCAGATACTTATATAGGATAGTCTCACACTTAGCCAATACAATCATCGCTCTACCTATATGTAGCTACCTATGCACAAACATCCAGGGTATACTACCCTCTAATATTCATCCATTACCAAGCATCTCAACACATATAGTCACAACATACCATTATTAAATCAAGTTCACTATATCTAATATACATTCACCACTACTATAATTTCACAATATATAGTCATTCAAATACATGCAATTAGTTCACCATATATTCACATCACGTACGGTCCTATAACTATATTTACGACACGCCACATAGACCATAGTCATCCATACCTATAACTAAGCACATACTTACCCGTGCATGGTGCACTCCCATACACGCTAACATTTCATTTTCATACGCAAATCATACCATTATATAACTAGCACACCTACACACCTAGTTTTAGCTAGTACACATACGTTCACACAACAAGTCCTTAGTAAATAACTATACCGCAAGACCAACACCTATAACTATATACTGGCGTAGCGACCCACAATCATGTGCGTAGCACAACCAGGCACAAACACTCCTATCACTATACATACATCAAGCATTGCTATATTCAAACTACAACATACATTCAATATACTTAGAGTATACTCACTCAAGCTTGAGTGAGACTCAATACACATATCAGAATATTCCATATACGTAGCACGACATTCATACTTATACCATATCACTCCAATATTTATACGTCTACGAATACAACCATATACATACCATAAGTCATTCACCTAATATCTAGTCAGGTAATACTCACATGGTTAAATCAATCTATATACCATAATAATAATACAGACATCAGCACACGTATAACTATAATACACTCCCTAATACATACGCATTCATCGTATAGTCACACACATGTAACATATATTCACACCATAGCCTACTACCTATAATTAGTATACTAACACATCCACACATACATAATTAAGATGTGCAATGGTCGTGTATACCTCACGGTATGCACGCATGCGACATCCCGCGAAAGCAAACAATACCAATCAAAATTATAACCCTACTACCTATATATCACCTATATACTCATGCAACGAAACATAACTACTTACATATAAACACATATATACCTACCTACGAGCACATACTCATACGTAATAATATATGGGTCACTCAATAGGCCTACTTACTTAACTATACATACACTTATTATTATCACACCTAGCACACACATAGCTTTATCAATCATTTTATTTCAACCATTATAAGTATCTCTAACTAATACACTCCATTAGATATTCCAACGCTAACTCTTATATACTCAAGCATCCCTAGTATAGTATAGCTATCCACACAAAATCCATAACTACTATCTCACAACAACTTCATACTATCACGAATAACTCCGAGTATATATATATATATATAAATATATCACACAATAGGCAAGCACCAATATACTATGGGGGGTACACTCATTCAAGCCCACGTACACAACTTAGGTACGTGCACAACGACACCTCTCAAGGGTCCAAGGGTCTACTAACAACTAAGGGTTGACACAGACATTGACGGACCCTAAGGCCTAAGCAATAAAGAGAGATCGAGGGCGAGACGAGGGAAGGATCGATAAGCACGAGTTCAGATAGGACGAATACGAAGAGACGGCTTGGTTGGACGAAACATTGACTCAAAGGTGAGGTTTAGGTTGAGGGAAAAAGGAGATGTAGTGATGCTTTATAGAGGGGGAAAGAAATAGGGTAAATAGCATAAGCTAAAATACGCGGAGTTTGAAAACTGTTTGTACTTCAAAAGTTAAAATCCTCGTCTGAAAAGAAATATTTAGGGATCGATAAAACGAGTTGTTCAAAATAGATTTGAGTCGAATATTCATAATAAGAGAAAATGGTCTTTTGGTTTTTAAAAATTTTAAAAGGAAGTAAAATCATTTACGCGAATATTAAGGACATGGTTTAGAAGATTCCATCAGTCAGTAATTTAATAAAATGTTGTCAAAAGTTTTGGAAAGTCGAAGAATGAAATCGAGTAGCGGGAGAATTTAAACTCATGTTAATGCTTTCAAAACTTTTAGGCTATGGAAAATTTAAAATGATCAATTTGAAACTACTTTTAGAAAACCAAGGTTTACCGAAAATGTAAAACTGATTTACACAAGGTTCTTAATATACGAGCACAACAAGTCTGGCACGGTTATAAAAATAGTTGAAATTCAATTTGGTTTAGAATTTTTCTAAAAGCGTGTATGGTGAGCGGAAAGGAAATGGTAGTAGCTTAGCATAAGAATTATCAGGATCGAATAGCAAATCTTTAAAATCAAATCAGGGAGGGTCTAGAGCAGGAAGTGGTTATGAAAATAGTAATTTTACAAAAATCTGAAATAGTGAGAACGGCGAGCAAAAACCAACTTGCGGAAATCTGAAATTCCATGTGACTTGAAAAGTATATTAAAAGTAAACACGAAGTATTATCCAAATGGCATAAATAAGAGGGAAAATTATAAATCGAACTGAGCAAAATAAAAGTACGGTTCAGAATAAAATTAATATATGAAAAGACGACATGAGTACGAAAACATAGGCTGGGAAAATGCTATAAACTAGCATTCAGAAATTCCGACAACGTTTTTAAAAAAATTTAAATCAACGAAGGGGGATGAAGTATAAGTATACATGCATTGAGATTTGGTTCAAAATTAGACTTCGGAAAGGAGGAAGTCGAAAAATACTTTCAAGAGTTTCAAAGTTCATATTGGAGAGGTTCGAGAATGGACGACGATCGTCATGAGGCGATCTCGTGAATCGAGGCAAGGAAATTGGTCGGATGATCAAATCGTACATATACCTAGGATATGGATCAGAAGAGTCTACGGGGAACTCATACGGTCGACCATCTAAAGATTAAAAATTAAGCGCTAAGTCTTCTAAAGGTTATACGGTAAAGAAATGCGTTCAGCTTGGTCCGAAATCGATGAACCCGAAAGCGAACGCCCGAAGGAAAATTTTAGAGGTCTAACATGGTCAGGGTTAGGCAATAACCACTAAGGTAACTCCTACGATGATTAGATCAATTGCTAAAAGGGAGTCTAACTACAGTCAGGGCCTCTAACTAGCAAGCACAGACGTCTAACTAAGCCTTCTTATCACCTAGTGTCCTAAGAAAGCGACTAGACTCGGGGCTTTATAACTCGGATGTTGCAATTTATTTAATGGACATTCCGTTATTATCGTTGTTCCGTTAATTCGCAATTGCAAGACTGGACCTGCATGGGCCACCAACAAAACCTGTCACGCCCCGCTTCCCAAAAATATGGAGGCGAAGCGTGAGAAGGTTCGCTCAGACTTGAAGCTACAAAGCTGCAAGTCCGATAAGCGTCGATCAAATTTAAACTGCAGGTCCTTGCAACGCGAACGAAACAAAGATAATAATATTTAAATGAGACAAAAGAGATATCTCAGAATATCCATAAAATAAGTTTCAACATCACAGAAAAAGCCACCAGGCTGAAAAGAAAAGAGTTTAAAGGCCCAAACATGGCCAACAAAGTATAAAGTACAAAACAACGGTGCTACGCACCAACAACTAACAAAAGGCCTAAAGCTCAACAAAACTCAAAGCAGGGTCACCGGTGTCCACCAAAATCCTCCTGGGCAATCATGGACTCAGACTCAGCGTCAGCAACTCATCACGTACACAGCAACGATCTCTGGCTCAGGTCTAACATGTGACACCCAAAAGAGCAAGGGGCACATGTCAGCAAGTCTGGGAGACTTGTGCAAGGAAACTACAAGTGGGTAAAAGTAAAGCAACCTAGCAGTTCTAGTATGAATGCGATGACACGGCAGTTTAAAGTATGAGTGCAACAGGTAAAGTAAAGTAAAGTACAGTACGAGCATGGCATGGCATTCACAAGTCAAGTACAAGGCAAGGAAAGTAAGCACCTTGTGCACAGAGATTCCGCCTTTTGGCTAGAGTGGCTGCACGGCCAGCTCCTAGCTCAAGTAACCGTTTATCCCTACCCCTCCACGTGTATCGGGCATTGGTTTCTGGCCAACACATGAGGCCCGCTTCTGGTCCACGAGCCAGGAAGTGTGTAAACATGTATGGTGTAGGGGTGCACCTAGCCGGTCCAGGGAACCCGGGCATTGGCTTTTGACCAACACATGAGGCCCGTTTCCCCCGGAAGTAGTATTCAAGGAGTACAAGTAATGTAGCGTGTGCTACGATGCAACAATCAATGCATGGATGACATGGCATGGCAAGTAGTAAAGCGTACAAGTAAGAAAAGTAAACGTGACAGTTTAGCATGCATGAATGACAAGTTTAAGGGTTGGATCTAGCTTCGTTGTCAAGCTAGATCATTTAGGTGACGGATCTAGTTTCGTTGTCAAACTAGATCAAGTAGGCGTCTAGCCAGCTATCATTTCACTGACTAGTATCTTTTACGCTAGGAACAAGAAAGTGGCCTAAAAACAGGGCCCTACACAAGAGTTGGCAAGTTTCACTTGCCTGCAAGTTCGACGTCTGAGCACACCGTCCACTGAGTCCAAAAATCACAATTATCTACGTGCAAAGTCCACCGGCCTAAAGTCCATATTATTAATCTTGATTAATGAATTTAAAACATTTAAAATACTTTAAAAATACTGATTTTTAGTCTTGATTAGCATGCAATTGGGTTGGGGTTCCTAGGGGTGCAAAACGTTACCTCAACACGACGCGAAAGCTACACCGGCGTCGGGTAGCGACGCCGGGGGTTGGAATAATAAGATCGCGCTCCAAGTCCAGATTCCAATTAGTTTCCTCGCTGGAAATTCAGAGCAATCAACCCGGGGCGACGATTCCAGATTCCCAAGCTAGCACGTGCGACGACGGGCTACGACGTGCGACGACGTCGTACGCGACGAATCCTCGAAGAGCAAGCACCTTGATGGGGCCCACAGTAGTCCTAGGGGCCTTTGGGGGACCCACAATAACTCTGGAGAACTTGGGGGGCCCACGGTGGCAAGCGGTGCGACGGGTGCGGGGTTGCGACGATTGGCCATCGGTCGTACAGCCTCGGTGCGGGGGTCGGGCTCGGTCAGACACATGGGAACGGGGGCTGTGCAGCGCAGCGGGTCGGTGCGGCTTGGTTCTCTCGGTCGGAGCGGGGGAGGCCATCGGTCGGGCGCCTTGGATGCGGGGGAGCGCAGCGCTGCAACGTTGCAAGCGTTGCAACGTTGCGGGCTTCGGCGATGGCGGGCGGGCGCTTCGGTCGGACACGGGGAAAGCGGGGTGCGGAGCGGGCTTGCGAGCCGTGCGGGGCGATGCGGATGAGCGGAGCGGGCGACCGGTCTGACCGAGGGGATCTCTCGGTCGGAGCGGGCGAACGGAGGGAGTGCGATGCGGAGCAGCTGTGCGAAGCTTGGTGCGGGCGGAGCAACGGTCGGTGCGGGGAGAACGGGCCCGTTCTCTCGGTCGGTGCGGAGCTGCTTCGTCGCAACGTTGCGACGATTCGTCGCAACGTCAATTTTGGGTTTTGGAAGAGGCTAGGGCTAATTTCTTGCGAAAATAGGTCTTCCTAGGGGTTGCTTATATAGTATAGATGGGTTGACTTGGTCTAGGGCTAAATCTAATAGGATTAGAAGTTCAAAAAGATTTAAAATTTGAAATTCAATTACTCCAACTCATCCAAGGGTTTGACCTGGTCCAAATGAGCTGGAAATTGGCTCAAAAATTCTTTAAAACGTTTTAAACTCAAATAAATTTTATTTGGCCGAAATTAATTTAAAAATAAATTATTAAAAATGATATAAAACTTGTTAAAAATATAAAAGTGGTCAAATAAACTCCAAAAATTATAAAATAAATATCGGGGTGATTGTGGTGACAAATGTGAGCTAACTAAGAAGACGGATCTCAATTTCGACGTCGGACGACGAAACTAAAATTAGAAATGTCTCCCGTCAAAAGTGAGAATCGTCACGTCTCATCGAGTACGATTAAATTGTGGGAAAACGACTCGAGAAACGTCGTTCCAAATTAGTGCCACTTTTTAATACTCTCAGGGACGTTCACAACGGTATATCACATGAAAGTGTTCACAAACGAACAACGTCTAAAACAAACACGTGCACGGCCAAAGCACGTGCACGAAAAACGTACAACGATAAGTGGTCGTTACAGGCGAGAAAATTAAAAATACAAATCCAGTTATCGAATTTGAAGTACGAATTACATTTTCTTAACTCCCCCTGAATCTAACATATCAAATTAGATTCATGCTAAACTATCATTTAGCACATGCCATTATTATATCTCTCCCCCTTTGGCATAATCCAAAAAGTGCGGGAGGAAGTCAATGATAACAAATCATGGCCAAATAATACATGAATCACTGGAGTTGAAGAATACGACCTCGGTCCAATGACACCAAAGTAAAATACCAAAACATATTAAAGGTGTGCCAAAGAGACCTTAGTCGAAAAACGAAAAATGAAGTCATCAAAATACCAATTGTAAATTCACGTATTTATGAAAGGAATTTATTCTCCAATATCAACATTTATAGCTATTTTAGTGCATGGAAAACAATTCTATGTTGTCATACAACTAAAGCTATTGAATCAAAATAAATCGTCGAGCGACGAAATCAATATCAGAGATATACATAAAATGTGCACAAAGGAATGAACCATCAGAAGAGTGGTGCACATCATAGAATATCAAATGTCACAATATCGATCGAAAATGAACAATAAGTAAAAGCACATCATAACTAAGTGAAGTGTGCGATGAGAAGTGACAAGGTGATAAAAGTAATACGAAAATCATCATAAAAACTTTTAAGAACATGTCATGCCAAAAATAGATATGAATTTCAAAGCATTTATGGCATTCACAATTCTATCATGCTAGGAGAGACAAAATGATACCAATGTAAAGAAATAGATTCTACCCAAGCATGCATTCAACCCTCATGGATACCAAATGTAATATCATACTTACAACATTAAGCTCCCCCTACATTGGTGCATTACCTAAGCACCATCAACTCCGTTTGAATGAAAGTCTTCGCAAATCGAGGAGTTGGTAGGGTTGGTATCCCACGGTGGATTGAACCTAGAAAACTTCATTTTGGTATCCAAAAATCCTTTTGGATCCAATGGGTTAGACAACAAATTTGAAATACGAAATTAAAATAATTGTAACCCATGAGTTAGTGCAATCAAAATCAATTTTATAATCAAATGCCTTGGTACCAATAATATGATCATAAACTCATGGTACCAAGCATTGAAGGGTTAAAGGAACTAACCCTTCGGAAACCAAGTCCAAGAGGAACTTGACTTCCCAACATAATCATCATTCAAAATAACATCATTAATATATGATTTCACATAAACATTCATAGCATCATCGCGAGTGTTCTTGGGACCCCAAATAGTGTACATTTTGGGAATCCTCTTCCTAGTGGTTGCATGCACAAAAGGTTGATTTCTATGTGGTGCATGTGGCCTAGGAGCATGAGATGTGTATGCATGAGGATGATTGTGAGATAAGGCATTCACATGTGGATTAGATGTGTGAACATAAGCATTAGGATGTGCATGAGCATGATTACATGCATGTGGGTGTATCATATGAGTGTTTGCACGTGCTCGTGGGTGCGGAGCATAAAAATCATTATTTGCATGCACCGGTGGAGTAGGATGTGTGTTCCTACGTGGCATAGCATGTGAGTACAAAAATGCATGACCCCTCTTTGGAGGTCTACCCAAAGTGGGTTTCTTTCCAATCGGGGGGGTGTACGAAGTGGAAGCACTATTGGTAGGAGAACTACCAATGGGGTGTTTGCTCCCACTCGTCGAGGCATCGGATGTCGGCCTAACAAAGGTGGTAGGCGATTTGGATGAGTCTCCCATCTTATACCCCAAGCCAATGTGGTGTTTGGCCGGAAGTAATTCATTTAGGATATTATCCAAATGGCCCTTACCTTTATTGAAATCATTGATACGGCCTAACGTGCACTCATACTTCTCTTTGAGAGAATGCATCGAAGCATCCAAAGTGGATACTTGCGATGTGAGTGCATAAACACGAGATTTGAGATTCTTATTCTCAATACTCAAGGTTGAGTTTTGAGACGTCAAATCCGCCATCTTGTGTTCATCCGATTTCTCAAAATGAACATGCTCAAGTTGAGATTTGAGATTCTTCACCTCATTTCTCAACAAGCCATTATGAGTAAGCAAACTTTCTTTCTCATTGGTGAGTGTCTCAACAATGGTGTCATTGTTGGTGATGGTAGACTTAGGAGAGGTTTGGAGGCTAACAAGTTCATCTTTGGTCTTATTATATATATCTACTAATTTAGTAAATTTAGACCAAATTTCTTGGTTTGCTAACCTCATTTCATCAATAGTAGGTTCTCCACTTTCATCCTCGCTATACTCCTCGCTTTCATCCTCGCTATCATCGAATGAGGACTTTCGATCTTTTGCCTCATTAGCCATGAAGCAAAGTTTTGCTTTCTCCACTCTTCCATCATCCGACTCTCCACTTGAGGAATCCTCTTCGGAGTCGGTGAATGTGCCAACAAGTCCTTTCTTGTACTTTCTCGACTTGTCGTACTTCGATGCTTTCCCCTTCTCCTTGTGCTTGTAGAGAGGACAATCCGGTTTGATGAGTCCTGGCTTGTTGCATTTATAACACACGGGAGTAGAAGCATTAGTCGAACTAACTTTAGATTTATTCAAAGATATACCTTCTCGGAGGAATCGATCGAACTTCCTTGCCATACGGGCAATGGATTCCATGTCCAATTCGTCTTCTGATTCTTCATCATCGGTAGATGGAGCGGCCTTGAAGGCAATCGCCTTTTTCTTTGGCTCATCTTGCTTCAAGTACGCTTTCATCTTTTCCTTCATTCGGATCTTACTATCCTTGCGTACCTTGTAAGACAACAAGGTACCCATTAGTTGTACGACGGTATATTTATTCATGTCATTACCTTCCTCGATGGCTAAGGTACGCTTTTCCCAACATGATGGAAGACCGTCGATAATCTTCGCAACTTTCTCCTTTTGGGTATAGACCTTCCCAAGAGCTTCCAAGTCGTTTGATATATCCACGAAGCGAGCGTAATATTCCTTCATGGTTTCGCCCTGCTCCATATGAAACAACTCAAATTCTTTATTAGCAACGACGAGTTTAGAATCTTTTACCGTACTCGATCCTTCGTGCAATATGAGGAGTTGGTTCCATATTTGATATGCACTCTTACATGTGCATATCTTGTTGAAGTCCTCGGGCTCCAACGCACAATTCAAGGCATTCATTGCCTTGGCATTGGCTACTTCCGCGGCGACCTCCGTGGGAGTCCACTTCGCGAAATCTTCTTCGGAAGGCTCGACATACTCCGTCATGGTGGCTCTCCATAGTGAAGCGCTCCGGAGGAAAATTTGCATCCGGCATTTCCAGTACCCGTAGTTGGTACCGTTGAAGTGTGGAGGCCTGACGGAGGATAGTCCTTCCATAACTGAAGAGGCTCCATCGCGGTTCTTGAAGACGTTGTAGTCGTTGTTCGTCATAGCTTTGAACTTTGGCTATGTGTAGCTTTGAACCTTGGCTCTGATACCAATTGTAGTGCCCTAGGAAGCCACTGCACATGTACTAGAGGGGGGTGAATAGTACTTTTAAATAATAGGGAGAGTTATTCCTAATTATCGTGCAATTAACAAACAACAATGCGGAATAACAACGATCAACAAGAATAAATGCAAACGCAAACAAATGGTTTAATGGGTTCGGATCCACCCAAGTCTCCCCGACTTGTTCCCGGTGATCCTACGTCCCAACCACCCGGATCCCTTCCGGATACTTGAGTTAGAAACCCTAACTCAAGATTTCCAATATGAACACTTGCGAAAACCTCACAAGTGCAATCGACCTACAATCGATGACCGTGAATCCCACAACCCAGGATCACGCAAAACCTCTCACGACCGAGAGTATACAATTCAAATATAACTGAAATGAAATGCTTACCAACAAAATACCTATGCCTTGAGATTTCTTACCAAATTAGGGCAAAGAGGATTTTGATGGAGGAAGAGTCACCAAACCCTAGCTTCAAGAAGATGACCAGCAATGGAAGCCTAGGGATGAGATGGATGACCTAGAAACAAGCCCTTGGCTTGGAAGGCTCACAATCAATGAATCTCTCTTGAGGAATAAGAGTGAGGGAGAGATTCTTGAGAATGGGAGAGCTTGAAGATGAGAGTTGAAAGCTTCTCTTTTTGAATCAATAGAACTCTGAAAATAGCAGCCTTGGATCCTATGAAATAACCCCTCCAGGTATTTAAAGGATCAAGGGAAAAGAGAGAAAGAAACGTCGCTTTCAAAACTCCAACGGATCTAAATCTGAAGCAGACTAGTCGGTCTAAGAAGGATCACTGACCGACTAGTTCATCAACTAGTCGGTCGGTGATTCAACATGGACCGACTAACAGCTCGACAGCCAAAAGAGTGATTTCCAGGCAACATGAACTAGTCGGTCTAAGAAGACTTGCCAACCGACTAGTTTGCCAACTAGTCGGTCGGTGAGTGTTCTTTGACCGACTAAGAGTGAAATGCACGAAGCTGAATACAAGTTACACTAGTCGGTCTAAGAACAAATTCTGACCGACTAGTTTCACAACTAGTCGGTCGATGAATGTTCTTGGACCGACTAACTGTAAACAGTAACTCAGGCAGTACAGAGGCAAGCTCAACTAGTCGGTCTGAGAAGGATTCCTAACCGACTAGATCGTCATCTAGTCGGTCGGTGAACCTTCTTTGACCGACTAATTGATCGACATGGCTGAGCTGAAATGAGATAGGACATCTAGTCGATTCATGAAGAGTTGCCGACCGACTAGATCATCATCTAGTCGGTTGGTGACTCTACTTGAACCAACTAAGATGCACTAGAAGACGAGGGAAGAAGCGATAGGCTTCGGGAAAGTTTCTAATGGCTTCTAAGATAATCCGAGCTCTATGATATGAGCGATATGAAGATAGACATGTAAGAATTACTCAAGGCTTAACATTCTATAAATCGAAGCAAAAAGACTATGAATAAAACCTTAAGGGGCGGTCTTCGAAAGCTTCGATCAAATCTTCATGACTTCCAAAAAGGTCCAAAAGCTTCAACGAAGCTTTAGGCATTGAATACGAGCTTTGAGAAGTCTTAAGATGTCGCTTTGAGTGTTCTCGTGAATTTGGCGACGATCTCCATAACTGCGCTCACAAATTGTTAGTTCACGATTTATTTATGTTTGCTCATCATCCAAAACCAAATACGGGGAGTCCAATACTCAACACTCGGTCGAGCACTGATACGAGGTTCTACTTGGTGCTTCTTCAGATTTAGGACTGATATGTGCTGCTCGATTGAGTAGCGCTCCACTTGGTTGAGCTACAGTAGGCTTGAAAAGTCTTCAAAATCATCGTATTGTTTGGGCTCCACTCGGTTGCGTAGCTGATCTACTTGATCGAGTGGCCTTGGGCTCTCAAATCTTGGCTAAGTGTTGGAAATATTCGTAGCTGGTCGAGTTGATCCGACCAGTAGCAGCACTGCTCGGTTGAGTAGTGTGTAACCGTTCTGAAGCCTTCTCTTCGATTTGGATGTCAGCTCGGTCGAGTGCTGAGCAGCTCGACCGTGCATCCTGGGAAACATACCATGTTGCTCTTTTGGGCTTCTTCTCTCATTCACTTCTCGTACTCTCCTCCGGTCTCCTTCTTCACCTTACCGAACACCTATCAAGCCTCGTCAATGATGCTCTGGACAGCTCGGATGTGTCCATGTCCTATAATTTCTCCGATTCGCTCCAAAGTTCCTGAATATCCACAATTCTATACGAAACTTGAATATATTGTTAAACACACGATAATATATATAAATGTAAACTTTGGATGAGGAAAATGATATGAAATGATGCGATAAAAACATAGAAAATATGGACACAGCAAAATCCTCCAAGCTTATCTCTTACTCATCCTCGAGGAAGACGAATACGAAGCTCAGCGGGAGGTGAAAATAAGAAATAGAAAAAGAATGCAAAGAGGAGAGGGTCGCTAGATTATTCGCTCAGATCTCAAGCTATAAGCCACACATCACGATAACTCATACAATGGGTCACTACTAATAAGAGATTTCATATCTTTCATGAATACGAATCTTGCAAACTTTTAAGATCAACAAAAGGGAATCTCTAAGGTTTATACAATCAACTCATATCTACTTCATGCATTTCATGGTTTTTAATATGCAAAATATTGGCGATGAACTTGTCAATGAAAAGCTATAACTGAAGCGTAGAAGATACACACCAAGCATGCAATAGGGTATAGAAAAAGAGTCATGACATTCACATATTCATATCAAAGCATAAGAAACCTCCATAGCTAAATTATTTCACTAAGTATCAGCATTATCAAACTTTCCCAATTGTGCACCTCTCCACTCTAATGTCATACTCACTCATTTTGATCAAAAGAGTTCAATCCCCACAAGCTTAGTTGAGGCGTCACATCCAAGGAAAATAATATGGAAAATGGGATTCTTGCCTTGGTTTTTCCAAGTATATATGTAGCTCCAAGCAGTGAAATAAAGATATTACCTCCTTTTTAGGAGATGTAATAATGTGAATTTTTTTTTGTTTTTGGCTCCTTTTTGGCTTTTTGTACTTTTGGAGCTAACCTTTTCTTTTGTATGTGATTTTTAGAAATGGATGCGGTAGAAGTAGCTGTAAGGGTGAACTCAAATGACAAGTAGAGAATAAAAGATACATGTAGAGAAGTAAATAAAATAACATTCGGTTTACTCTAAGATGTGCACGAATGGTTCAATAAGATAATACATCAACTAAACTCATTCGCAAGCATGGATATTCTTAATCATCTCAACAAATAGTAAAGCCAAGCAGTAAAGTTTACAATCAAATCAGGCACGCAACAAGAAGGTGAATAAGATATGAAAGCAATGCTTCAGATATGCCAATGATGCATGAATCTTGGTGCATGTCTAACCGAAGCTTACTAGACACTACTACATACATTCAATTTCAACAAGTATTATGCATTTACTTAGAGGAGTCATCGAAAGAAATATAGTTTGCAAGCATATATGAATAGCAGGACCAATAAAACATGCATGCATGCATACTAAAATATGGAAAACGTGATGCTAAAAAGGAAACAGAAAATAAAATGGCGGGAAAATGGGTAGAAAATAAGATAAAAAGAGGTAAAGTGAAAGAATTAAGATAAAAAATAAAAATAAAAAGCGATAGCGCTTATCCCCCAAGCTAAACACAGCAGTGTCCACACTGCTGAGAACGCACGTGCAAGGCGAAAAATGATGCTAGGGTGGGGTGGGTGGCTAATAAAAATAATGGGAAAAGAAATAAAAACTTATACAATGAAAGAAAAGCAAAAGATGCAAATGCCTGTCCTAATGCCTAGAATATGTACAAGCACGCAGATGATGCAATGATGGGTATACGCAAAGGGATGATGATGGGCTCTCCCCCAAGCTAAGCAGGTGCAAGGCCCCGAATGAACAGATGTGCACTAATGGTGGGAGGTGAGAACAAGAGAAAAAATATAAATCAAACATGGGCATCACCCTCTGTGGGTGATGATGGGTCCCGCTGCTGAGGACCAGATGATGGACTGACATGTGGGTCAACGGGTGTGTCAGTAACTGGTGCAACTGGCTCAACAAGAAGTGGTGCAGGTTCTGAAGAAACCTGAACAATCGGAACGGTGAGCGGTGCAGGTCTAACAGGAGGCGCAGGTGCAAGAATGACAGGTGGTGCACGCTTGTCCTAAGGATATCTAGAATCGCACTAATGTCCCGCTGCACTGCCTGGTGGTGGGTGGAGACTGAGCATGAGAGGGTGGCAAGTCACGCCTCAACCCGACAACCTCATACTCCATCGCTGTCAATCGTGCGTGAATGAGGCTGGGGTCATGTGGTGGGTGTGCACTGCTAGAGACAATTCTCTCTATGGGCTCATGCACGTGCTGTCTGAGGTCTGAGTGAGAAATTTGAAGAGGGTGGTCTAGTGGGGATCTCGATAGAAGATGTGACAGTAATGGATCCTAGATCGGGTACAGAGGGCTGGACACTAAAATCAGTGGGGAGAGTCGTCGCGGTGACAGAAGTGGTGACATAGACCACGATACTCTTCGTAAAGTCAACAGATGTGGGGACAGTGGTGGTGCTAGATAGTGAAGCTGTGGACTCCAAAATGATAGGAGTGGTAGGAATGGGGTCTATAGGTGCAGGCAGTGTGATGGTGGGGACAGAAGTGGTGGGGACATGCTCCGAAATGGTGGAATCAGTAGGTGCAGGAGCGACTGAAACATAAGTGCCCTCAGAAGTGGGTAGAGATGATAGTGCAGATACCTCCGGGGGGGAGAAGTGTGGACAGCCTCAAAACTCACTGGTGGTGTGGTGGTGGTGGTGGGAGTGGCATTGGCAGAAGTATGGACAGAGGTGCTCACTCGTGGGGTGGAGGTGGAAGGAATGGCAGTGCTCACAGGCTCCTCCTTAGGGGAGCTAAGCTCCCAGTCACTGTTGCCCTCCTCGATGGCAGGCTGATCTCCTGGAGGCTCAAGAACATGGATGGGTGGGATAGGGTGAATGCCAAGAAGGAGCAAGTCCAGCATGACTGACTCAATCTGTGTAAGATCAGGGCGAGGGAGGTACATGTGGTGCTCTCGATGGGTGCCTAAAAGATATATCTAGTGGCGCTCACCGTGGGGCCTGATGATGTGCATGCGAGAAATCACATATGTGGCCAGTGTAGTAGGCCGGGTAGGAACCACTAGATCGGCAGGAAGATCGAGGACGAGCATGGTGGCAAAAAGTGTGAAGAAACCACCGTAACAGATCTCCGTGGTGACAGAGGCGGTGAGAAGCAGGCGATGGTATAGCTACTGGGATGTGTCAGATAGTAGCAATGTGTGGAGTGTGCCGTCTGCTGCCCATTTGATCGGTCGGGTCATCCCACTGATGTGTACAAGCTCTGGGAATGAGAGGGTCCTGACCTCAGGCCTAGAAAAGATGGTGGTGTCGATGTGGCGATGGGTGTATCTAAGGCATGTGTGGATAATGGATGAAGACTTTGCCTTACTAGGGCTGAAGCCGCGAAGGCCGGAGATACGCCTCCAAAAACTCTCAGCATCAAAAGAGGGTAGCTCAACGTCAGATGCGTAGGCCTGGTTTGGATATGAGATAGGTAGGAATTGGAAGTAGGTGCGGATCATGGTGTATGTGATGACAACGTTACGATCCAGTAGCATGTAACGATTGCCGTCCCCCTTCCTGCCAATGGAACTCATCGCCTCGTAGGCAAGGCGAGTGAAATTGCATGCGTGCATGGTCAGGAAGTGGTCCCAACCTATCGTTTGGTAGAGACGTTGGACACCCTGAAGAATACATAGGCTCTGAAGGGCAGGGATGTTTGCGAATTGGGTGGGGACGATGAAGCGGCGGAAACGATCTCAAATCGTGCACGATGGGCAGCATCCATGAAGATAATGCCATATGGCCTCAGGGTGTCGGTGGGTGGATGGGATGGTTGAGGAGGAGTGGGTGTGGGAATGGGAGAGACGGTGGTGTGGGGGGCCTCTAGTGCTAGAGGCGTGGGTGATGGAGAGCGTGAGGGTGATGGTGAGGGGCTAGAGATGCCCATGTGCTCGAAAGGTGTGCGTGATGGGTGTCGGTGGTGTGTCCGGGGAGAAGAGGAGGGACCGGGATCAGCGGCATTACTCTTCTTTGTGGGGGGGGCTTCCTAGCTCTAAGACTAGGAGGCATCGTGCGTGTGAAGTGCAAACAGGTGAAACATGATATGTGGATAAAATAAAGTCAAACAAGGAACGAGTGTAACCAATATCGCGTAGCAAAGCGAATGCAAACGAGTGTGCGAGCACGAAGCCTCCAAACATACGTCCCCAAGCTAGTCCTAAACCCAAGCATCTTCTCAAAATGCTCCAAATGTGCCTGCAATAGATAATTAAGATAATACAAGTAGCAGATTAAGAAATTAATTTGGGTTTAGGGTTTAAATATATGAAAATTTGGGTTTTAGGGTTGAATTGAGGAATATGGGAGAGAGGGAGATGTGGGGAGAGAGAGGGGAGAAGAGGGGATGGAGATGGTCAGACCAAGTCGGTCTGTGCAGCGGCGCTTGGGCGGCACTTTGTAGAGGTCTGGCAAGGCGGGGCGGGTCGAGTAGGGATTAGGGTTTGATTAGGGCTTGAGATCGGACAGGTCGAGTTTGATTTGGGGGGTTTTGCGGCTCGGGTTAAATAAATGTGGGGTCAAGCTGTTTAAGCATTTGAATGTGGGCCCCTACCCATTAAGTCAATGCTTGATCGAGTTACGTATGAAATTTAAATAGAATCCCCCAAGCTATTGCCTAGCTATTCGAGCGAGATGTTTACTTAGCTCGGTCGAGCTGAAACTTGCTATACTGAACTCGACTGAGTAGTGTGGCTACTCGACCGAGTTGAATTAATTACAGAGCGATATTTTCAGCTTATTCTGACTGCGACAGTAGCTCGACTGAGTAGGGTGGCTACTCGGTCGAGTCGAATTGATTACAGAGTGCCCTTTTCTAGCCTCCTCCTCATCTGACTGTAGCTCGATCGAGCAGGGTAGCTGCTCGGTCGAGTGGCCTTCTATTGCTCTCCAAGCTAAATATGGCTCTCCTCGTTATCTCCTCTTGGTTCCTTCTCCAAATTTTCCTCGTTTTGCACGCTCTCTCCATTGTTCACCTGTATAAGGTAGAACACGTCAGAAATTTTTATAATTTTTATTTTTTCAAATGAAAAACATTAAATTTTGTTTTTGGGTTAAATGAAGAACGAACTAAAGGAATAAAACTAAAAATAAAGAAAAATTCGGGTTGCCTCCTGATAAGCGCTTGTTTAAAGTCGTAAGCTCAACTCCCTATGATTTTCAATGGAGCTTCTTGATGTTGAGCACATATGAGATGCACACGTCATGCTTCCCTATGAGGCCATGTGGTGGGAGTTGGCTCACCTCGCCTCATCGGTCTTCAGTAACTTCAAAGATTGTGGCCTATGATGGTTAATGATGAAGTGATGTACCGGGCGGCTCTTTGTCCAAGACCTTCAAGTAGGTAGCCAACACCTTGTCATTTAAGATGTTGCCATCATCGTCTAAGCCCTTCCTCATGGGTTCTCTAATAATCTCCTCCATGGCATATTCATTGGTAGCTTCGTCCTCTAGGAGCTCAAGGTAGCTAGCATCTTCGCGCGGGAAGCGCTCCTTCATCGTCTTTTGCAGGTAGAACCTGATCTCAATATTTCTAATGTTCATAGAAAACATCCCTTAAAAGACGTTGATCAAGACTCCAACTGTGGCCATGAATGGGTGTCTCAAGATGATTTGAGAACTCCCCTTCTCAGACATGTCCATAATGACGAAGTCCACCGGCACACTAATCCCTCCGGGCACTTGTAGGATGACGTCTCGTGCGATGCCGACCACGTAGGTGATCGATTGATCTGATAACTGTATGCTCATACCGGTAGGTTCTAGCTCTGTTCCCGTATTCAACCTTTTGAAGATGGAGAGCGGTATCAAGCTAATGCTCGCCTCCAAGTCAATACGTGCTCTATCAATGGGGATGCCGTCAATGGGGCGCGTCACCGTGAAGCTTCCAGGATCAGGTAATTTCCTCGGAAATGTATCCTTGAGGACCGAAGTACAACTAGTTGCCAACTTTACCGCTTCTTGTTTCCACTTCCCCACTATCAAGTCCTTCAGAAATTTAGCATATGTAGGGATCTTTGTAAACTTGTCTATGAAAGGGATGTTCAAGTGAACACCTTTATAAGCTCTATAAACTTAGCATACTTCTTTTCAAGCTTTGCCATGGCTAATCTCTGCGGGTATCACTACAAAACACATGGCAGTTTCTAGCGGTTTAGTTTGTGGCGGTTTGGAAAACCGCCACAAATCCTTCTATCTGTGGCGGTTACGACCTGCCAGTGCCAAATGAATATTCTGTGGTGGTTCTAAACCGCCACAGTATTAAAAAAATAAATAATCATAAAGACGGGAACAAAAAGCGGGAAGGGGAAAATAAATTTTCGTTTCACGCGCGTTTGATATCGCTTGTACATCTGTGTATAGCGTTTTCAAACCGCTACAAAAAAGGCAACCGATTGCCAAAGTAAATGATTTAATAATAAAGATGTGCGACCCTATTCATCCTTTTTCGTTATAATACAACTTGTAGGGCTTGTAAACCGTGAAAACCCTATTCTCCTTATACCCTAACCCCAGGTGAAGAATAATTCTTCATATCGTTTCGTTGAACGAACGCCGTCCAGCTATCGTCGTCCAGCGAACACCGTCAAGCAAACGCCGTCCAGTCCAGCGAACGCTGTCCGTCGAGTGCATTTGATTCCTCTGCTCAATAGAGTTCTTATGGAGAAGATCGTGCCCCCTTCGAAGACCAGCGCTGGGATCTTGCTCCCTGAGAAAACCAACAAGGTGCAATTAGCTTTTCCCCCTTTAAAGGAATTTTTGTATCTTACAATTCTCAGTAGATTTGCCATTTTTCTGATGGGTTTTGCTCCAAACTTGAAAACATGCAATGGGTCATTCGCCAATTTTTATTTTTTACCTGGGATTTTTTAAAATAAAATGTCTCTCTAAATGGTTATCCCAAATCTATAAGCGTAAGGGGAAAAACAAGCAAGATTGAAATTTTTAAGTAGATGAATAAAGTATATATCCAAAACATACATTTTTATATGTATGGTACACTCATCTTGTTGAGGATCTACTGAAACTTTATGCATTGATGCCTTAAAATTTCTATGAGAAGGGCTGTATTAAAATTTTTCAAAGATGTATATCCAATTCATTGTAGTCTGTGAATTAGAAACAACGTGAGGACCGATCAATGCAGTGAAAATTTTAGTGTGTTGGCCTGGAAGTCTTTGTGCATCTGCGAATGATTTTGTGTTTTCTGGTACATTATAGGATTACTTCTAGGCCGTGTATGTTTCCTTTGTTATTTGATGATATTTGAAATACCAAAAATTTAACTTTATATTTGTTGGTTCATGATATCATAATACCATTGTGTCTACATTTCCAGGGACTTTTCTGTTTCGTTGCTTATTGATGATACTTGAATACCCACGTTCTATTTGTTGAGATTTCCATGTGTTTAGGTGTAATTCCTTCATCGTTTTAAATACTTGTTGGACCTTATTTATTATGTGAATTAACCTTGTCCATGAGTGTTTTATAAGATATATTCATGTGTTTATATGAATAGTGAGGTTATACTATCGCAGTAACATTGTTTTCTGGATTTCCCTTCATATTTTTTTCTGGTCTATATCTATGCACTTGAGGTTTGTAAACTCATGGACTTGTTGTTAAGAAAAATCATTTTAAACTTTCCGAATCGACCATACCACAGCTATTAAGAGGAGAATGCTTTGGGGGCTAGGCATTCTTCATTGTTTCTATCTGTAGGGCATTTGCTTCTTTTACATTGCCGTCTCAGTTGCATTTATTCTTAAGTTAATCCCTGCAATGGATTGTTCAGTTAAGAAACACTACAAAATACAGGGCTGTTTCTAGCGGTTTTGTTTGTCGCGGTTTGGAAAACCGCCACAAATCCTTCTATTTAACTTGCTTTGTATCATTGCATTGTATATGCCTAAA
Organism: Scilla litardierei; assembly: GCA_030789695.1. NCBI lineage: Eukaryota > Viridiplantae > Streptophyta > Magnoliopsida > Asparagales > Asparagaceae > Scilla > Scilla litardierei. Next base: position 73,406,453 of record CM061131.1, read on the forward strand.
TTTTTGTTTAACTTGCTTTCTAGTTAGAAAATTCACTCGATCAAATTTTTTAATAAAATTCTATACCAATCTTTGCACCTTCTAGGAGATTGGAACAAAAAATAATTGTGCAGAGTAGCATGTTCAATAAAAATTAATTGTTCAATAAAGTTGGCCGAGTAGCATGTTCCAAGATTAGTATGCCACTCACTGCTTATTAACATTTAGGATATCTCTCTTTGCAGAGTTCAAAAATCTTATCTATTAAATTGAATAATTTTTTATTTTTCGAACATAATTCATGTCAGTCATGAAACCACCATCATGTGAAAGAAAATTATGAAGTCTTTATTTTTAACATGTTATTTGGTTTTTTCTTTTGAAAAATAGATGTATAGTCTTCTTTATTTATAAGATATAGTGTGCTAAAATTAAAACTTAACTTGGTTGTTTATTCATTTTTAAGTGATAATGCAAAATAATATTTCATAACATCATTTGCTGACTTAATTTCCTAGTCTTGCATTATACACCAATCTTCATGTTCATATACTTAAAAACAATTGGACTGTCACACATAACTATATAAGAATATACATTTGGTAAAATTTGCTAAGACAATGATATTCATATGAATGTTCCTAAAAGCTTTTGGAGTGATATTTATCTCACAGCTTGTTAACATTTAATTTCGTTTTTAGCGGTTAGTAACTGCCATAAAAACAACAATTTTTCGCAATAAAAGCGAACCAAAACATATATTGTGGCGGTTCGAAACCGTTGCAAAATGATTTCATTTTGGCGGTTTAGAACCGGCATACATACGTTCTGTGGCGGTTCTTAACGGCCATAGACTAATGGAATTAATTTAATTTTTTGAAATGAACAACCCGCCAAAAATGTAGATTGTGGCAGTTCGTAACCGCCACAAAATTGTGGTGCAGGCGGTTTGGTAGTGGCGGGTCGTAACCGTCAGTAATGATGTTTCTCTCGGCCATTTTCGTGGCGGTTTCTAGAACCGCTTGAAACAGGAATAGTGGCGGTTACGACCCGCTAGTAACGGATTTTGGAACCGCTTCTACTATTCGTCCTTCTTGTAGTGTATGGAGGTGGAGGATGGCTTCCCTTCTCCTTGTTGGCATCCTTCGGCATAGTGTTTTTAGAAATAGGAACATCCGTCGGTGTCGTGGCGATAGACGTAGGCAATGTGGTAGGTGAAGCATCCTTATCTTCAATGGCAGGTGGCTCATCTGTGACTCTTTCCCTGTCTTTCGCAACAATAGGCTCAGAGATGGTGGTATTTTCCTTTTTATTAGGCATCGATGATCGTTGATCCACATTCTTAGAGACCGGCACCATCACAGTGTCGGTACTCTTTCCTCCTCTAGTCATGACCGCTACCACTGCATTGACTTGGGCCCTTGGATTTGGCTCCGATTGAGATGGTAATCTCCCTTGAACCTTCATAAGTTGAGTCATTTGGGCCGCTAAGCCATTAACGGAGGCTTGCAGTTGCTTTTGATAGGCTGAAATTCTGAATTGATCTTTGTTTGCGAGCCAGTAAAGGCCTCAAAATTTGTTTCCACTTCAGATTTTTGCACCGCCGATTGGTACTTTGATGTGGTTGCTAGTAAGGCTGACGATTATAATATCCCGGTGGCCTATAAGGCCCAGATGGCCTGATTCCATACTGCTGTTGCTGTGGAGGTTTGCCTTGTTGTTGTGGAGGTTGTGGTGGCCCTGTTTAGGATGGTGGTTGCAATGCTCCATTGGGGTTGCTGTAGGAGAACCCAGGATGTGATTTCCACGCTGGATTTGACAACTAAGGTTTATGATTGCTCTCCTCACCTGCTATATAATTGACTTGATCCGTCGGTATACCCGTTTCTTCACAGGACCCTTCTATTGGAGCGTACCCTTGCTCGACGTAATCTTCATAAGTAGCATATACTGGAGCTTTGGAAGTAGTAGAAATAGCATCCAACCTCTGCTCAATTCGCGCAACCTGCTTGCAAAGAGTCTCAAGTTGCCCCTTAAACTGTGTGGCTACCTTTACCTCAGAACCTATGCCTCTAAGTGTTGAGTGATCGCCGCTCCATTGTTGGTTATTGGAGGCCATTTGTTCTAGCAGCGATGTGGCCTCCTCTGGTAGCTTAGGCAATAGTGCACCTTGTGCAGAGACGTCAATAATCGTCTTGGTGTCGGGCTTGAGACCATTATAAAAGCTTTGGATGAGATCCCAATCCGGAACGCCATAGTGTGAGCACTGATGTTGCAAGTCTTTAAAGCGTTCCCATGCTTCGTAGACTGACTCCTATGGAAGCTGCTTAAAGTTGGTGATCGACCACTTATTCTCACTGTTTTGGACGGTGGATGGAACTTGTTGATGAAGGCTAAGGTCAACTATTCCCATGTTTTAAAAGTATTCGTGGGGTGCGCCCTCAACCAATAAGCCACTTTGTCCCACAGAGTAAATTGAAATAGACGTTGCTTTATGCATCGCCGCTTGATTCGGGTTGAATATTACATACTTAACCCTTCATCTAGCAATATTTTGTGTTCAAATGATGCTTAATTGGTCTCTAATACGTTCGTATTTTGTAAATCATTAATTATTAGAGTAAATCATTGATTTGGGCACAAAGTATGAATTTTAGTGAGTATTTCTGCCTTTTTATATTTTTCATGGCTTGGTCTCGATCTCACGATTCCAACGACTATTTATTTGTATTTTTCTGAGATCTGTGCTAATTACTGTGAATTTTTGAATGCAGAATACCAATTTAATGGGGAAATACGCAAGTAAATACGAAAATACGGTCGGCCACCAATCAAACGCCGCCACTTGGCGTGATCTCCGACTCTCCCGCCTTTATCATACGGTTGCAGCAAGGCGTAAACGCGGTCAACTTTCGACCGTTCGATCAAGATCGAACGGCCGACGATTCGTTTCATCATGCAGCAGAGCTCATCGCAAATGAGGCGACGTGGACGTACAAGGAGCGTTGGATGTTGATCCGATGGAGAGAAGTGCCAGCGAGCGAAGAGAACGACGCGGCGATCCAAGAGCCGTTCGATCAAGATCCACCGGCTGTGATTCAACCCGATGCAAACGAAGCAACGCTTCGTTAGCGGGTGAGATCGTGTCCATTCGATCTCGGGATCGAACGGTCCACATTTATCCCGAGGAGGATTCGATGTGGATGCGGGCACCGAGAAATCAAACGGGCGGAGCGCGAATCCTGGAGCATACGTGGCGGGCCTACATTTAATCCCGCTTTGATGAGCGGCTGAGAAAAGCACCGATCGGGATTAGTAGGTTGGATACGAAATAGTGGCGGGTTTCAACCCGTTAACCCCCTTAAACCCGCAATGCTATTATATAAGCGAATTCTAGGGGTTTTGGGGGTATTCTGGCCTATTTTGGAGCTTTTGAAGGGGCTACTGCGCGTATTCTTCTGAGAAAAGTTGCTGATAAATTCTAGAGCCTATTTTCCCTATTTCCAGAGAGTTTGGGTACCTAACTTGGAGTTTTGGTGATAGATTCTTGAACTTATACTCCGTATTTGGTGATTTTTCCTTGTATTTCGCTATTTGAACGATGTATTCTCTTATGAAATCTGATTTTTATTGCACCATGATTGGCTAAACTATTTGTTATATGGTTGTGATGTAATTAGGAGTATGTAATTGTGAAATTTCATGTCTTTAGCCCTATTATCATGTCAAAATTGCTCGTAACGTTGATTTCTACAACGTATTTGTTGGGTATTGCTTATTGTCGATATTATTTATGTTCCCTACGGCTAGGCCCTGATAAGACTAGCTAATTCATGTTCTCTAATCTGAACTTATCGTTGCGTTTAATGATCAATGAAATCAATGTTGCTAGTAATACGTATACGGCTATTTTGACTAGTTTTTATCGTTTCATCTTCCGACGTCTTCACGCCTTGACCGGGTGAAGCGTTGTGTGATATTAAAAGAAATGATATTTCAGCGATTATAAACTCCTAATGAAATCACAACTGTAGCATATTTATCTCATTGATTACCAAACTTTCTAAACACTGTAAGACTCTTTAGGAGCCACTTCTTTGATACCGATCGTTAAACCATTTTTCACCTTCACAAAGGTGGTTGTTTTCTTATCCGTATATTTTATTTGATTAGTTGAATTTGTGTTATCTCAGGTCGACTTGTCCCGTGGATTCGACTCTGGACTCACCAGGATTATTACTTGTACGATCTCCTGCGCTTGGGAGTAGTGCTCACATCATTTGAGACGAGGCAAGTTTTTGGCGCCGTTGCCGAGGACAACGGTATCTTTGATCCACATTATCAGCTTTTCAGAGGATTACTTGGTGAGATCCTTCCACTTTATAGCTTAGTTTTATTATTGAAAAAAACAAAACAAAAAAAATATCTTTTTGCTAGTTTATGTGGCATATGACCTCCACTTCACACAGATTGATACGAATTGAAAACATGGCTGATATTAATGCACAACCTCTTGCACACCCACAAGAACTACCATTGGGTGCTACTTATATGCCCACTAGAGTTGTTTCTGAATCATGCATTGTGTTGCCTGAGGGTGCTCATTCTTTTTCGCTTAAAGCTGGGGTGATCCAAATCCTTCCATCTTACCATGGAGAGGATAGGGAAAATCCTTACTTGCATATTAAAACATTTGCAGAAGCATGCTCTACACAATTGGATGGAAAGGTTAGTAATGATGTTGTCTATCTTAAACTTTTTTCATTCTCGTTAAAGGATAAGGCAAAAAAATGGTTCAATGCATTGCCTCCTAGAACTATTACTTCTTGGCTATCTAAAAAAACTCTTTTCTTTGGCCCGAACGCAAGCTTTAAAGAGGCACATCATGTCATTTTTGCAGAAAGAAACTGAAGCATATGATCAAGCTTTGGAAAGGTTCAAGGAACTCTTGTTAGCGTGCCCACATCATGGTTTTGACAAGGGACGTACCATTGGATTCTTTTACGATGGATTGCAGCCGAATACGAAGCAATATGTAGAGATGATGTGCAATGGAGCTTTCTTTGAGAAAACTCCAACGGAGGCTTGGACATATCTGGAGAACATTGCAGAGAATGCAAGAAGATGGGAGCCAACTTCAGACTTTGACAGGACTATTTCTACGCAACAGACAAGAGGTGGCTTACAGACTTTGAAACCTGAAGATGCATTGATGGCACAAGTGGAGGCATTGGTGACGCAAAAGCTACAAAACATTGATCTCATAGAAGTAAAGGCAGTCACATCAGAGCCATATTACGTCATAAGTGAGACGCCAGTTCATGATACTACCGTCTGCCCACTGATTCCAGCAATTAAAGAATTGGGTAAAAATCCCGAAGCAGGGGTGAATTGGGTGGCAAATCAAGGTTACAATGCCAATTGGAAGAACCAATCAAATCAAGGAGGTACTTCATATCAGCAGAAGCAGCAGACGTCTACTCCATATTACCATCCCAACCACTCCAACTACCAGGGAAAAAGGGAGCAGAGCAATGAAATTCAGAGTCTCACTGCTGCAGTCCAACAGATGGCTTAGATGCAACAACAGCTCACTGAGAATTTTGCGAGATTCATAGCATCACAAGACAAAGGTAAATTACCAGCTCAGCCTGTTGCAAATCCTAACACAAATCCTTCTTCTTCTTTTTCAGGAAACAACGTCAAACCATGTCAGGCAATGACTACATTGCGTAGCGGGCGTGAAATTGAAAAGCCAGAAGTGCCTAGACATGAACAACCAGCTGAGGAGAAAGAGGAGGTACAAGCACCTGAAAAGTTGCAGGTTGAGGAAGAGGTAACAGAAAAAGAGCCAGAACCATATATACCTCCAGCTCATTCCCACATAGACTCACTCCACCATCAAAAGATAAGTATCAGGCAGAGATAAGAGATATCTTCAAGCAGGTAAAAATTAATATCCCTTTGCTTGATGCAATCAACCAAGTGCCGGCATATGCTAAATTTCTGAAGGAGCTATGCACTGTGAAACTGAGTCTAAATGTGAAAAATAAAGCATTCCTAACACAACAGGTAAGTGCAATGGTTGTAACGGCTGGTTTTTGTATGATAAGTATTATTTATATCTATATGCAATTGTTCGTCTTCTTTCTTTACTTCTCCGTGCTCACATCTTAGTATAGGATCACTCTTGGAACTCATTAGGATCATCCCGAAGCTTCCCGCTTCTTTTTGGCGATTTCCTGTGCAAGTTAGCCGGTTCACGTTGAGGAACCGACCGACTAGATGTCCATCTAGTCGGTCAACAACTCCTCATGGACCGACTAGTTTTTGTCATGCTTTTTCCTTGAGTTACTGTTTATGCTTAGTCGGTCTAAGTTCAACCACCGACCGACTAGTTATCGAACTAGTCGGTCATCACCTCTTCGCAGACCGACTAAGTACAGAGATCATTTTTCGCATCAGGTTACTGTTTACCGTTAGTCGGTCAAAGAACAAAAACCGACCGACTAGTTGACGAACTAGTCGGTTAGGTATCCTTCTCTGACCGACTAACTTTCAAAATATATTGTTGACCATTTTCACCCTTTAGTCGGTCTATGAACATTGGCCGACCGACTAGGTTGCAAACTAGTCGGTCGACGAGCCTTCACAGACCGACTAACTCTATAAATTTTTCAACAACCCTGTTCACGGTTTGGGTTTTAGTCGGTCACAGTTATATGACCGATCGACTAGTTTCCAAACTAGTCGGTCGACCGCCCTTCTCTGACCGACTAGTTGACCCCGAAACCCTAATTTTTGTGCTAGCCGCCGTTTCATTTTCTTATTTAAACGGGGCTTTCTCTTTCATTTCTTCTGATTATTTTCAGTCTCCCATCTTCCCCAATCATACTCCCCTACCTCCCACGTCCTCCCCTTGCTCATTCCTCCACCCTTGCGCCTTCCATCTTCCCCAAAAGCTCTCCCTCTTCTCTCTTTTCCCTTTTCTTTTGCCCTAGCACGGAGTTCGCGTCTCAGATCCAGCAGCAACGACGCCGAGAGACGCTGTAATCTTCACCACCACCGGCGATCAACATTCCTCGCTGCGCTACCCGCGGCCTAGGAATTTCTGGACGACGCAAAGCTTCCACCTTTCCAGATTCGACGCCGGATCTTCGTGCAATCGTCAATTTTAGGTTGGTGCCCTAAATTCGTAGTAACCCACACCATAGATGATCAAACCATAATTAAAATTAGCAACCTAATCAAACTAAATTTATTTTCCGTTGATCTTTAAAACGTTGTACAAACCGTAGAAATCGACGAATGGACATTATGCATATACACATATGATAGATCGTCGATTAGGTTAATTATATTAAAAATGTGATTTTTAATTGAATAGGATAGTCCCGATAATCTAGACACGACCCGAATAGGGATTAATGAATCGTGATCTGACACCGTCGCCGTGTCACGATTTTCAGACCCTTTTCCCGCGACGAAACGATTGGACGAGGCGTACCAGGGAGACGACGCACTCGCCACCATAGGCAAGTGTACCACTTGCGTTCTTGGCCATGTTTAGGCCTTTAACTTGTTAAGATTGTTATTTTAGAAACTTGAGAACCGGACGTGAAATGATAGCGTCTGGGACGCCTTAATGGCTCAGATTTGACCATGAAATCTGAGTCCAACAACAACAAATTCTGACATCATAGGATTGACATGCGTGTGCGTGAGTTGTGGACACCCTAGTACAACCCCTTCCTGTTTTGTCTTGTTCCTTTCCGTCTGCACAGCCCGCTGGACAATAGGGCACTCGCCAAGCCAGAGCGGGTGATCCCTTGTACTAGTTCACAGCCCGATGGGCAATTGAGCACCTGTCAAGCTAGAGCAGGTGATCCCATGTACCGATACACAGCTCAGAGAGCAATTGGGCACTTGTCAAGCTAGAGCAAGTGATCCCATGTCTTGTCACGATTCTTGGGGTTATGGGGTAGGGTTGAGCGTGCAAGCGGCAAGAGGGATTGATCCCCCTCGAACCGAACAGGCGTGAACCCTTTCGTGTCTTGTCTTGTCTTATCGTGTCTGGCTTCACGTGTTCCGTCTTGTCTTGACACCTGTAGGCTAGTCCCGTAGTCCATAGCACTCGCTGTGACTACTACTTGCCTTGTTTACTTGTCTGTTGTGTTTCTTTCTGTTGTTAAAAACCTCAGCATTTTAATCAACCAGTAAAATGTTGTAAGTAATTGGTACACTTGTAGTTTGGTCTAATCTTTTCTTGTAGACCTTACCTGACGTACAGTTCCTTTTTCTGGTGCTGTACGTCAGGGATTGAGCCAGAGTACGTGGAGGAGACTGACTTGCCAACCGACGTGGAGCCAGAGAGCGTTGATCCCGAGTACGACCCTGAGGAGGATCAGAGCTAGAGACTTTTTGTAGCAGTTTCCAGAGGCGTTATTATCCTTGTTGGGTTCGTAGCACCGTTTATGTTTCTTTGTTTTAGGTTGGGTGCTTGCACCATTAGATTTAATTTTCCGCCGTTGTAGCCCTTCGGGCGTTGAGACTTGGTACTTGGATATGTTGGAATAAAAATTTGTGATGTTCTTTCCTTCTTGTACTTTTATTGTACTAATATGCAGGGATCTGTACCTTCGTCTTGGTACCACACAGACGCTTATTGGGTCAGGGCTCCTCAGCTCTAGCCTAAGCGGGCCTCGTCACACTCCGCCTCCGTTGTTTTGGGGAGCGGGGCGTGACAGGTTTTAGTGGTGGCCCATGCAGGTCCACGTCCCATCTTTCTGCAAGTACAGAACAGTAAGAGTAAGGACATTCACTTTTGATATTCAAACATTGTACGAGTCTAACCTTCGTCTTTCTGTCAATAGGATGGCCGGACGACGCGTTACCCGATCGGGAAACTTAGGCGATGGAGTCTCGGAGGACCAGGGCGGAGAGTTCCGTCAGTTTCTGGGTGTGATGAGGGAGATGCTGGATGTTCAGCATCAGCTGGTTCAGCAGTCTCAGCATGCTGCCCAGGCTCCACCTGTTGCACCACCACCACCTCCGCCTGCTCCGCGAGCTGCTCCAGGGGTGAAGCAGTTCAACGAGCTGCAGCCGAAGACCTTCTCTGGGAAGGAAGGACCTCTGGGTGCCGACAAGTGGATCCAGAGCACTGAGGAGAAGTTGGTTGCTGCAAAAATTCCTGATGATACCCGTGTGGAGATAGCTAAGATGCAACTGACGGAGAATGCGAGGAACTGGTGGCGCATCGAGGAGAGGCGTCTTGAGAAGCCAGTGGGATGGAAGACCTTCAGGTCTATGTTCAAGGATAAGTATTTCACCAAGTCTGCTAGGAGGGAGCTGCTGAGCAAGTTTATAGACCTGAAGCAGGAAAATATGACCGTCGAGGAGTATGAAGCCGAGTTTGAGATGCTGAGCCGTTTTGCCCCGCACATGGTGAAGAAGGAGGAGAAGCGAGCTGATCGCTTTCGTCAGGGACTGCATCCGAAGATTCAGGCTTCGATGTCTTCGGCGAGTTTCTCGACTATGAGGGAGGTGCTTGATGCTGCAAAGAATCATGAGCTTATAGCTCTTCTGCCTGACCCGCCAGCTGATAAGGGGAAACGCCCCATAGAGCAGTACCGGCCACCTGCTAGGCTGGCGATGAGGCCAGTCCAGACTGTGCCATTTAAGAGGCCTGGAGCACCAGTGCAGCAACAGAGCAAGGGTCCGTGCCATTTCTGCGGCAAGCCCGGACATGTTCAGACCAACTGTCGGAGGAAGTTGGGACTGTGCCTACTTTGTGGAGATGCTTCGCATGCTGCGAAGGACTGTCCCAGAGCCCGCACTGCTGTTGTTGGAGCGCAAGCCCCGTTGCAGATGAGGGCACCTGCTCCGGTTCAGAGAGGACCTGCCGTTCGTGGACCACCCTTGGTGCCACAGAGGCAGTTGTACCAGCGAGCAGTGCAGCCTCCGAGGACGGCCTATAATATGACTGCTGTGGAGACCGAGGAGCTGGATGGAGTGATTGCAGATAACATCTTGACTTATTCTTTTCATTTCATAATTATATTGTATTGCTAGTCTTATTAGTGTGTTTGTCTGTCTGATTGTTAGAGTAGTGTTTGACCTTGGAACCTTGTTTTCTTAGGCACCATTCTTGTGTTTTCTCACCCCGCTTTGGCTTTGTTTGACTCCGGTGAATCTATGTGCATCTTATCCCGGAGGTTTATAACAAGGCACTCCATTCCTACCCATACACTTCCTAAGTGTTGGGACATCACTACTGGGAACGGAGTAGTGACGGTGAATCTGGGATGTCGGTCGATTCCTTTAGTGGTTAGTGGACATGAGCTATATGCAGATTTCATCGTCCACGATCTACCACATTTCGATGTCGTCCTCAGCATCGATTGGTTGGGAGATTTCCACGCATCGATCGATTGTCATAGCAAGAGAGTGGTTTTTCGGATTCCAGGTCATCCGGAGTTTGAATTCCGAAGCCGAGACGAGTCGCTTGGGCCCATTAGATTTCGGGCCAAGCCGGAGGTGCCGGTGATAGCAGCGTTGCAGATGGAGATGGAGATTGAACGACCAGCGGTTGTCAGAGACTTTGACGATGTCTTTCCGGAGGATATCTCGGGTCTGCCACCCGACCGAGCTTTGGAGTTCGGTATCGATCTAATACTGGGTGCGCAGCCGATATCAAAGGCGCCGTATCGGATGGCCCCCGCTGAGCTCGAGGAGCTGCGGAAACAGTTGGATGAGTTGCTGCAGACGGGTTTCATCCACCCTAGTGTGTCACCGTGGGGTGCACCTGTTTTGCTAGTAAAGAAGAAGGACGGGTCCCGCAGGATGTGCGTGGATTATCGAGGATTGAGTGTTGTCACCGTGAAGAATAAGTATCCGCTGCCGCGCATCGACGACATATTTGATCAGCTGGGAGGTTCGAGAGTCTTCTCGAAGTTGGATTTGAGGAGCGGATATCATCAGTTAAAAGTTAAGAAGGATGACGTCCCGAAGACAGCCTTCCGGACGAAGTACGGGCACTATGAGTTTGTGGTGATGCCCTTCGGCATGACCAATGCTCCAGCTGTGTTCATGAACCTCATGAACTTGATTTTCTACGACTTCCTAGATAAGTTTGTCGTTATTTTCATTGACGACATTCTTATTTACTCGAAGTCTGAGGAGGAGCACAGCTGTCATCTGAGGACAGTGCTGGAGACGCTGAGGCGACACAAATTGTATGCCAAGTATAACAAGTGCGAGTTCTGGCTGGACAGAGTCACGTTCCTGGGACACGTGGTGTCTGGTGATGGCATATCTGTGGATCCGGAGAAGGTCAGAGCAGTCAAGGATTGGCCGACCCCGCAGTCAGCATCCGACATCAGGAGTTTTCTTGGCCTAGCAGGCTATTATCGGCAGTTCATTAAAGATTTCTCGAGGATTGCAGAGCCGATGACGAAGCTGACAAGGAAGGATGAGGAGTTTCTGTGGTCTGATGCTTGTAAGGAGTCTTTCAGTATCTTGAAGGCAAGGTTGACCACGGCACCAGTTTTGACGGTACCGGATCGGAGCGGAGGCCTTGAAGTTTATTGTGATGCTTCGGGGAAGGGCCTGGGATGCGTTTTGCATCAGCATGGCGACATGGTCGCGTATGCTTCTCGTCAATTGAGGATTCATGAGAAGAATTACCTGACGCACGATCTGGAGTTGGCAGCAGTGATCTTTGCGCTGAAGATTTGGAGGCATTTCTTGCTGGGTGAATGTGTGAAGATTTTTACAGATCAAAAGAGCTTGAAGTACATATTCACGCAGAAGGAGCTCAACATGCGTCAGAGACGATGGTTGGAGCTCATGGCTGACTACGAGATAGATTTGCAGTATCATCCGAGGAAGGTGAACGTTGTGCTGGACGCTTTGAGTAGACTTCCCATGGCTATGGTGTATACTGCTGACTGGAGGATTCAGCAGGAGCTGGAGGAGATGGATTTGGAGGTTGTCCTACCTGGTGTGGTTCATACTTTCATGAATTTGCGGATTCAGTCCACGATCGTGGATCGGATTAAGGCAGCACAGGCGGAGGATCCGAAGTTGCAGAGGATCAGGAGGCAGGTTGAAGCTGGGCTGTGTACAGAGTTTGTGATTCATGAGGATGGTTCGCTGCGGTACGGCAGCAGACTCTGCGTACCTGCAGGTGATGTTCGGGAGGAGCTTTTGAGTGAGGCTCATAGCTCTCCTTATTCTATACATCCTGGTGGCACCAAGATGTATAAGGACCTTCGACAGAATTACTGGTGGATTGGCATGAAGAGGAGCGTGGCACGGAGCGTTGCCAAGTGTTTGGTATGCCAGCAGGTGAAGGCCGAGCACCATCGTACTGCTGGGTTGCTGCAACCGATTCCTATTCCGGAGTGAAAGTGGCAGCATATTACGATGGATTTCGTGACTGGTTTATCTCAGACCCCGAAACAGAACGACGCAGTCTGGGTGATCGTAGATCGGTTGACTAAGTCTGCGCATTTCATTCCTTTCCGAGTGGGCCAGTCTACGGAAGCTTTGGCGAGGAAGTATCTAGAGGAGATTGTACGCTTACACGGGGTCCCCGTGAGCATCGTGTCTGACAGAGATACGAGGTTCACATCTCAGTTCTGGAGAAGTCTGCAGGAGCATTTGGGTACGAGTCTGAGTTTCAGCACGGCGTACCACCCGCAGACCGACGGCCAGTCCAAGAGGACTATTCAGATTCTGGAGGATATGCTGCGAGCTTGCACACTCGATTGGAAGGGATCTTGGGAGGATCATCTCCATTTGGTGGAGTTTTCTTATAACAACAGCTACCAGGCGAGCATTGGCATGGCGCCGTTTGCTGCCTTATATGGGAGGAAATGTCGATCACCACTGAGCTGGGATGACGTTGGAGATCGGGAGCTGTTGGGTCCTGAGATGATTGTTGAAGCTGTGGATGTCGTGAGAGACATCAGGGAGAAGCTCAGAGTTGCGCAGGATCGCTTTAAGCATTGGGCGGATGCCAAGAGGAGACCTTTGGAGTTTCAGCATGGAGAGCACGTCTTCCTGAAGATTTCTCCGAACCGCGGAGTTTTTCGTTTCGGGAAGAAGGGGAAGCTAAGCCCAAGGTACATCGGACCTTTCGATGTGCTGGAGCGCGTGGGAGTAGTGGCCTACCGCCTTGCTCTACCACCATCCTTTGTGGGAGTTCACGACGTTTTCCACGTATCTCAGTTACGTCGGTACGTCAGTGATCCGTCGCACACGGTGGATTTCTCGGAGATCACGTTCCGTCTGGACCTGACCTATGACCAGCAGCCAGTGCAGATCTTGGACCGTCGACAGAAGCAGTTGAGGAATAAGGTAGTCGACCTGGTGAGAGTGATGTGGCATCACGGGTCGCCTGGAGAGTCCACGTGGGAGAGGGAGGATGAGATGAGAGTGCGTTACCCTCACCTATTCTGAAAGGAATTCCGAGGGCGGAATTTTCTTAAGGTGGGTAGGATGTAACGGCTGGTTTTTGTATGATTAGTATTATGTATATCTATATGCAATTGTTCGTCTTCTTTCTTTACTTCTTCGTGCTCACATCTTAGTATAGGATCACTCTTGGACCTCATTAGGATCATCCCGAAGCTTCCCGCTTCTTTTTGGCGATTTCCTGTGCAAGTTAGCCGGTTCACGTTGAGGAACTGACCGACTAGATGTCCATCTAGTCGGTCAACAACTCCTCATGGACAGACTAGTTTTTGTCAGGCTTTTTCCTTGAGTTACTGTTTATGCTTAGTCGGTCTAAGTTCAACCACCGACCGACTAGTTATCGAACTAGTCGGTCATCACCTCTTCGCAGACCGACTAAGTACAGAGATCATTTTTCGCATCAGGTTACTATTTACCGTTAGTCGGTCAAAGAACGAAAACCGACCGACTAGTTGACGAACAAGTCGGTTAGGTATCCTTCTCTGACCGACTAACTTTCAAAATATATTGTTGACCATTTTCACCCTTTAGTCGGTCTATGAACACTGGCCGACCGACTAGGTTGCAAACTAGTCGGTCGACGAGCCTTCACAGACCAACTAACTCTATAAATTTTTCAACAACCATGTTCACGGTTTGTGTTTTAGTCGGTCACAGTTATATGACCGACCGACTAGTTTCCAAACTAGTCGGTCGACCGTCCTTCTCTGACCGACTAGTTGACCCCGAAACCCTAATTTTTGTGCTAGCCGCCGTTTCATTTTCTTATTTAAACGGGGCTTTCTCTTTCATTTCTTCTCATTATTTTCAGTCTCCCATCTTCCCCAATCGTACTCCCCTACCTCCCACGTCCTCCCCTTGCTCATTCCTCCACCCTTGCGCCTTCCATCTTCCCCAAAAGCTCTCCCTCTTCTCTCTTTTCCCTTTTCTTTTGCCCTAGCACGGAGTTCGCGTCTCAGATCCAGCAGCAACGACGCCGAGTGACGCTGTAATCTTCACCACCACCAGCGATCAACATTCCTCGCTGCGCTACCCGCGGCCTAGGAATTTCCGGACGACGCAAAGCTTCCACCTTTCCAGATTCGACGCCGGATCTTCGTGCAATCGTCAATTTCAGGTTGGTGCCCTAAATTCGTAGTAACCCACACCATAGATGATCAAACCATAATTAAAATCAGCAACCTAATCAAACTAAATTTATTTTCCGCTGATCTTTAAAACGTTGTACAAAGCGTAGAAATCGACGAATGGACATTATGCATGTACACATAGGATAGATCGTCGATTAGGTTTATTATATTAAAAATGTGATTTTTAATTGAATAGGATAGTCCCGATAATCTAGACACGACCCTAATAGGGATTAATGAATCGTGATCTGACACCGTCGCCGTGTCACGATTTTCAGACCCTTTTCCGGCGACGAAACGATTGGACGAGGCGTACCAGGGAGACGACGCACTCGCCACCACAGGCAAGTGTACCACTTGCGTTCTTGGCCATGTTTAGGCCTTTAACTTGTTAAGATTGTTATTTTAGAAACTTGAGAACCGGACGTGAAATGATAGCGTCCGGGACGCCTTGATGGCTCAGATTTGACCATGAAATCTGAGTCCAACAACAACAAATTCTGACATCATAGGATTGACATGCGTGTGCGTGAGTTGTGGACACCCTAGTACAACCCCTTCCTGTTTTGTCTTGTTCCTTTCCGTCTGCACAGCCCGCTGGGCAATAGGGCACTCGTCAAGCCAGAGCGGGTGATCCCTTGTACTAGTTCACAGCCCGATGGGCAATTGGGCACCTGTCAAGCTAGAGCAGGTGATCCCATGTACCGATACACAGCTCAGAGAGCAATTGGGCACTTGTCAAGCTAGAGCAAGTGATCCCATGTCTTGTCACGATTCTTGGGGTTATGGGGTTGGGTTGAGCGTGCAAGTGGCAAGAGGGATTGATCCCCCTCGAACCGAACAGGCGTGAACCCTTTCGTGTCTTGTCTTGTCTTGTCGTGTCTGGCTTCCCATGTTCCATCTTGTCTTGACACATGTAGGCTAGTCCCGTAGTCCATAGCACTCGCTGCGACTACTACTTGCCTTGTTTACTTGTCTGTTGTGTTTCTTTCTATTGTTAAAAACCTCAGCATGTTAATCAACCAGTAAAATGTTGTAAGTAATTGGTACACTTGTAGTTTGGTCTAATCTTTTCTTGTAGACCTTACCTGACGTACAGTTCCTTCTTCTGGTGCTGTACGTCAGGGATTGAGCCAGAGTACGTGGAGGAGACTGACTTGCCAGCCGACATGGAGCCAGAGAGCATTGATCCCGAGTACGACCCTGAGGAGGATCAGAGCTAGAGACTTTTTGTAGCAGTTTCCAGAGGCGTTATTATCCTTGTTGGGTGCGTAGCACCGTTTATGTTTCTTTGTTTTAGGTTGGGTGCTTGCACCATTAGATTTAATTTTCCGCTGT
The DNA here is from genome assembly GCA_030789695.1 of Scilla litardierei. Lineage (NCBI taxonomy): Eukaryota > Viridiplantae > Streptophyta > Magnoliopsida > Asparagales > Asparagaceae > Scilla > Scilla litardierei. Next base: position 73,422,379 of record CM061131.1, read on the forward strand.
TGTAGCCCTTCGGGCGTTGAGACTTGGTACTTGGATATGTTGGAATAAAAATTTGTGATGTTCTTTCCTTCTTGTACTTTTATTGTTCTGTACTAATATGCAGGGACCTGTACCTTCGTCTTGGTACCACACAGACGCTTATTGGGTCAGGGCTCCTCAGCTCTGGCCTAAGCGGGCCTCGTCACACTCCGCCTCCGTTGTTTTGGGGAGCGGGGCGTGACAATGGTACAACATGACACTCCTCCCAAATATAAGGATCCAGGTTCTCCTACTATCCCATGCATTATAGGAACCAAGAAATTTGGAGATGCTTTACTTGATTTGGGTTCTAGTGTTAACATTTTGCCTTACTCTGTTTATGTGCAGTTAGGATTGGGGGAGCTGAAAACGACACATGTGGTTTTACAGTTAGCAGACAGGTCAGTAAAAATCCCACGAGGATGCGTGGAAGATGTGTTGGTCCAAGTGGACAAATTCTATTACCCCGTGGACTTTATCGTCCTTGATATACATGGACCACGATCAGGTAATTGCACTCCGATTATATTGGGACGTCCATTCCTAGCAACTTGCAATGCAATGATAAATTGTAGGGATGGACAATTGAAGATAAGCTTTGGTAACATGAAACTTGAACTGAATATTTTTAAATCATGTAAGTTGCCTACAAGTGTTGATGAAGTGAAAGAGGTGTGCTTTATTGAGAATTTAATTGAAGATTATTTTGAAGCTATGTATGAACGCTCGTCCAATTTTATTGATTATAATTTCGACGATATTGATGAGTCTTATTTTGTGCAGGGCAAAAATGAAAGATCAAGGGATGCATGGGTGCCAAAGTTTGAAACATTGCCAGTGGAGTTGCCACCACAACAACCCTCAGAGATTGAGCATCCAAAGTTGGAATTGAAGCCTCTGCCAGACTATTTGAAATACTGTAACGGTCGGTTTTCGATCGTACTTTCTTCGTGCACGTGTTTTTGATCGTGCACGTTGTTATCTTAGACTTGTTTGATTTTTGGACACTTTTGTGTGATATGTCGTTGTGATCGTCTCTGAGAGTATTAAATTGTGGCACTATTTTGGAACGACATTTCTCGGGTCGTTCTTCCACGATTTGATCATATTTGAAGTGACGTCACGATTTTCAGTTTTGACGTGTGACGTTTCTATTTTTAGTTTCGTCCCTCGACATCGAAATTTAGATCCGTCTTCTTAGTCCTCTTTCATTCGTCGTCCCGAGCACCCCATATTTATTTTACAATTTTTGGACTTCATTTGACCTATTTTCTATTTTTGACTAAGTTTATAATATTTTTAATTCTTACTTGTATAAGTATTTTAATTCTAATAAAATCCCTATTTCATAATAACTCTACAAAATAATTTTTAGCCCTAGATTTAGACTTAGCCGCATCTCCATGCGTGAGAGAGGGTGAGGGAGAGTTATTTTAAGTATTTTAAGTATTTTAATTAATTTAAATAATTTCCTAAACCCTAGACCTAGCCCAAACCCCCTCCTCTATTTAAATAAGACCTAGGTTAAGTTATTTTCGCATAACTCAAAACCCTAGCTGTCAAAAACCCCCCCAAAGCTGCGCACCCCCTACAGCCGCAGCCGCCCCGCACGACCGACGGAACCCCCACATCTGCTCGGTCTGACCGAGCCCCCACTCCGCATCCGCCCCGCTTCGCAGCGTTGCAAGCTACAACGTTGCAGCCCGCAGCCGCCCCCACTATGACTGACGGATCACCCCGCATCCGCCCGCTACGACCGAAGGGGTCCCCCGCTCCACACCCCACTCTGCTCCGCTGCAGCCCGCATCGCCCGACCGACGCTCCTGCAGTGTTTGACCGACCCGCTCCCCCGCACCGTCGCTCGTTGCAACCCCGCTTCATTGCAACCCCCGCCCCAAGCGCCCGACCGAAGAGATCCCCTGCACCGGCCCGCTGTGACCGAGAGCCCCCGCTCTGCACCGCAGCTCCGCAGCGCTGCGGCCCCTGCCCGCAGTGTCTGACCGAGAGAACCCCCCGTAGAGGATCGGTCTGACCGAGCGACGTTCGTCGCAACGTCGCAACTCTCGCAACGCTTGCCACCGTGGGCCCCCCCAAGTTCTCCAGGTTTCTCTCATAGTACAACTAATTTATACGCAGCGGAAAATAGAAACCTATCAAGATCCAAGCGATTCTAATTAATGCGAATAGATTACTAACCTTTCTGACGATCTGAATCTGTCGGACTATAGGTGCTGCAACGATCTGAATCTGCGACGATCTGAATCTGTCAGACTATAGGTGCTGTTCTACAAATGACCATCCTCAATCGGTATCCACACGCGAACGTCATGAACATGACTTGCGAGGGTGCTAGCTCCTGTGCCGCAACTAGGGTTTCTCTCGATCTTTGTTTTTCTCAAAAACGAAGGAGATAGATTGAAAAACGTAAAAACTGAAAATCGTGATTCTATATCTTATATAGAATCCTATGTTAACCGCTTAACAACATTCAGTTACGCGACGCTATCTTAGGGATAAGAATCCCACGTTAACACATTAACGTATATCAGTTAAGCGACGATATCTTAGGGATAATATCTTGACGAGATACGATATCTGACGGTTAAGATATTTCACCTTATTACGAATTTCAAATCATATTCGAAATCAAGTTTAAAACCTATCATATCCAATTCGTTCTTTGTGTGCGACCCAATAGGCTCATATTAAATTGGCAGTGGGCCTAATCTCATTAGAAGCCCACAAGTCATAATTGGTCTCCAGCAAGACATTTTGACTACCCAATTAATATGAATATCGTTAGTCCGATATTAACCTCACAAATAGAACATGTCATAATCCTTTTGTCACGCGATATCTTATTTGAACATAAGTCATGGGTAGTGTCATACTTATATTGTTCAAACATTTAATTTCTCGCTTTCTAAGTAGACTGATAAAATCAAATGACATTCATTTGAGCACGGCCATGTATTTCTCAGTCCTACTTATCGAGGGGCCCATTAGATATCCCTCATAGGAGAGGGACAAATTCCATCTTGTTCATTCACTTTCCTCTGCATAATTTACATCATATTCGATCATAACCTTTATGATTATCTGATTAAAGATAACGTTTGATTATGTCAAAATATGATGTTCCTTATGTAGGAAACTGTGATGAGTTCATGTCTATGGATTCAATGACATAACTATTATGAGATCATTTATGACACTAATCCATGTAATGATCTCATAGCGAGTCTATCCATTACATGTTCTCCAACAAGTACCTATAAGTTTGATTTGTATCACCATACAAATAATTATCTCATAATTATCTACCAAACTCAAACTAATCTTAATTCTTCATTAAACCTTTAATGATGAATGACTAGGGATTCTTAGAATAGCATAAAACAACTATTCAACCATTATTATAAAGAAACATGCAAGCAATATAATAATAACAATAATAAGAGAAACATTTTATAAATGAAAATGACAAAACATAAAGGTCCAAATATTTGGCCTAGGGCACAACCACTAACACTCCAGAAGTGTTGTGGGTCCCCCATTGACCCCTAGCACTGTCGTGGGCCCCACTTTGGTGATCTCCTTCGTGGATTTGCTGACTACGACGTTACGACACGTCGTAGCCCTTCGTCGCAAGATCTAGCTTTGGAATTTTGTTCGCGATTCAGATTTGACGACGAGGAGTTCTTCGACACTACATCCATTCTACTCCAGACTCCGGAAAAGGTTGGTTCCCGAACTCGTAGGAACCCCCACCGTAGCTATAATCAGACCCTAAACTAAAAGTCGAGAACTTTAATTAAATTTCCTTTTTCGCTCTTTTAAAACGTTGTGTAAACATAGGAAAATCGACTGTTACGCCTATTTGGCCGAGACCCGTAAAGCACGAGCCCAGGAGCCCGACTGCTGGTCAAAAGCCCATCTGCGTCCTCAAAGCCCATTCGACAAAGGCCCTACAAGGGACCTTCTCGAACGCCGATCCGACCCGGCCCCAATAACCCGTTGGTCGCTCACCCACTCCTGCGAAAACCACTCCCCCGGACGCGCGACCACTAAAGAGCGATAATGGGGAGGTGCTGGCAGGGCGGAGAGAGTGGCGGCAAGGGGGGACTGATGGGGCACGATCAATGGCGGACGTGGGACGTGGGTCAGAGGCGATCACGCCGGGGCTCTACAAAAGGGCCAGGAAGACGACGAAGAAAGGGACGGCATCTCAGGTAACAAAACCTAAGGTACTCCATAAACGACCTCGTTCCCCCAATTCATCTCCTTCCTCCCCCGCTCGCGCCGAGAGACGCCGTCACGATCTCCTCACGAGTCGGACCGTCTCCGCCGGGCCTCCTTTCTCAGATCTCCATCTGACTTAGGCATCGGAGGGGATTTGGCCGGAACCAAGGTCCGGCCCCGTGACGAGCGTTCTCGTCTACGAAGGTGAACAACAGACCAACAGGCCGAGGCTACCCCTCGCCCCTCTCTGACCACTCGATCAACCGGACGGTGAGGCTTCCCCTCACCCTCAGCCTTCCTTGGCCGAGCACGCCCTACCGAGGCCGAACGTCCTAATCGGGTCTGAGACTCACCCTCGCCATCAGACGGCCGTGCATCTACCCGGGCGACTGAGGCTACCCCTCGTCCCCCTTTCAGCCGAGGCCGAGCGCGTCTGTCCGAGGCCGAGCGTCTCCACCAGGGCCGAGGCTTCCCCTCGCCCCTTCTGCACCGATTCGAAGCCCCCGAGGGACCCAAAGCGGGTCCCTTGACCACGTTGACCGGGTTCTCCACGGTCAACGCCTAGTAGTGAGAAAACACTCTGAAACATCTGGCGCCGTCTGTGGGAACGAGAAACCGTCCCACGAAGAAGCAAACCACACCAACAATGGCACGAGCCAGCAATGGGAGGAAGCGCATGCCCCCTATCCCAGAGGAGGGGAATGGCACAACAAACGGCAATCCCGAGGACACACCCGTCAGCGGCCACCCCACCCTCTCCACTGAAGAAGCCGGCGGCTCAGAACTGGCCATGCAGGGACAGCTCCGCGCCCTAGCTCAGGAGACCAACGCGAGCCTCCAGACGTTGGTCGCAACGGTGCAGCAGCTCGTCGGCCCTGCGCCACCCAACGGAGGCACGTTGGACGACAGCCATCGATGGGCGGGGGGACCCCCACACTTGCGGTCCGCCGTGGTCGACGACCACGGGAGCCTCCTCACCCAATCGTGAAAGGAGCCGAAGAGAGACCGAAGGGACGGACGGCGAATCAAGGACGGCCTCGTCTCATCGATCGCGGTCGTCCCGCCGCAGGAGAAGCGAACGACACCACTCGAGAGACCGATCGCGGCGGAGCAGGAGCTCCCACAGGAGGAGTCGGGAACGTCGGGACAGCCCGGCCCCCAGCGTGGTGAAGGCTGCGGAGCCAGCCCCGCTGGCGCCGGTGGTACCCCCACCCCCGGTCGATCCAGAGGCAGGCGAGTACCGCATCCCCGGAGGCATCCACGGAGATCGATGCCCCTTGTCACGGAGAATAACCGACGCACTGGTCCCCTCCCGATTCTGGATCCCGGTGCTGGGAAAGTACGATGGAATAGGAGACCCGGCGCACCACGTGATGGACTACGAGGGGGACATGGCCTTCCAGGGAGCTGACGATGACCTGCTTTGCCGGGGCTTCTATTCTACTCTCAGGGGAGCGGCGAGGATCTGGTACCACAGCCTGCCCGGCCGCTCCATCGACAGCTTCGAACAACTCGCCCAGTTGTTCTGCAAACAGTTCATGGCGGGGAGGCTGATCAAACCTGGTGCTGAACATCTGTTCAACATAGTACAAGGCCCGACCGAACCACTCCGACAGTTCATGCACCGCTTCAATGCGGAAAGGCTAAACGTGAACAACCCACCCGACCTGGTGGTCCAGACGGCTCTTAAGAAAGGGCTTCGCCACAGGGGCCTCAAGAAGTCCCTGCACAACGACCCCCCAAAGGACCTCCCCGGGATCATGGCAAGGGCCGAGCGCTTTATGCTGACCGAGGAGGCCTTGGCCGAGGATGCAGGAAAAACCGCTCGAGGGACCAAGCGTGGCGACGGCGGACGAGCAAGCCCCGAAGGATACCGGACCGAAAAGAGACAAAGGAACAGGCAACGGGGGGAAAGCGCGAGGGACACCACCCCAGACGCCATTCTCGCCCAAGTACAGAAGGAAGAGCGAGCTGATCGCCCCCCGCCGAAGGCTAAAAGAGGCGGGAAGAACAGGGAGAAGTACTGTAAGTACCATAAGGACGATGGTCACGACACGGAAGATTGCTGGCATTTGAAGAAGGACATTGAGAAGCTGATGAGCCGAGGGCACGCCAGGAATCAGGCCGACGAGCCGGCCCATGGAGAAGGGACCTCCACACAGCCGGACAAGGGGAAGAAGATCAACACCATCCAAGGCCCCCTCCGCATCATAGAGTGAGCAGGCAACATCCTTCCCCTCGGGGGGCGGCCTAAGTATGAGGGAGATATCTAGTTTTACATCCCTCTGTTTGGCTTCCTTTCCCCTTTTCCGTTTCCTCCAAATGTACCGGTCCAACTGGACCCATGAGAGTACAAACGCCTTCTTTTTATTGTCTTTATTTAAAATTCCGACGGAGTTGACATGTCGCCAGTAACGCAAAAGGCCGGGGACCGCCGCCTCACTGGAGGAGGAAGAGGAGCTTTGCCCTCACCGACTATCTCCGGCACTCATAAGTCTGGGAGCAATTCCCCCAGCAGACGCGGACGCCGACCGGTCCTAAGCCGAGGAGCTTGGCCCTTGCCGACCGACCCCAGTGCACATAAGTCTGGGGGCGACTCCCCCGGCAAAGCACGGGCGCCGACCGGTCCTAAGCCGAGGAGCTTTGCCCTCGCCGACCGACTCCAGTGCCCATAAGTCTGGGGGCGATTCCCCCGGCAGACACGGACGCCGACCGGTCCTAAGCCGAAGGGCTTGGCCCTCGCCGACTGAGTCCAGAGCTCATAAGTCTGGGGGCGACTCCCCCAGCAGGCATGACGCCGACTGGTCCTAAGCCGAGGAGCTTTGCCCTCGCCGACCGACTCCAGCGCTCATAAGACTGGGGGCAATTCCCCCAGCAGGCACGGACGCCGACCGGTCCTAAGCCGAGGAGCTTTGCCCTCGCCGACCGACTCCAGCGCTCATAAGTCTGGGGGGCAGTTTCCCCAGGAGGCACGGACGCCAACCGGTCCTAAGTCGAGAAGCTTCGCCCTCGCTGACCGACTCCTGCGCCCCTAAGTCTGGGGATAATACCCCCAGCCAACGCCAGTTTCGTCCATTCCCAAGCCAAGAACAAGGCAACAACGCCAAGTACACAAAAATTCCAAGTAAGTCGATTTCATTTATAATAGTTAACCCGAGTACAAAAATGCGTCTTATTTACAGGGGATCAAGGCGAAGGGAACACCCTACAAACAGTCTACTCGCGACAATTGACAGAGTTCAGATCGACACCGACAAAACAAAATTGGTTGACAAAAGACCCAGAGTAGGTGACCCAAGCTAGCGGCCATGCAACCAGCAATTGTTGTCCGCGGGGCTGAAGGAGAGGGCGGGGGCCGGGGATCCATTTCAAGTAGACTGGCCCAAAGCGAAGCGGATGCTTAAAAATTTGAGGATAAGGCTGGGAGGGACTGCTTAAGGAGCCCGAGCTCGGGAGGACACATCCTCGGGCACTTCGCCCTGCTCGGAGCGAGGGGACTCGACTGGCGGAGGGGCTTGCCGGACACGTTCTGCACATTCCCGGAAGGAAGACTGGACGACTTCGACGATCCGGGGGGCGATGATGTCTATATACTTACCGAAGGCCCCCCTGAGAACCTCGAAGATCTCCTTCCCCAGGGTCTCGACGACGCCCTTCTCGACCTCCTCCGCCAGCCGCATTACCTGACGCCGGTCCGACAGCTCCCTCTGAAGCTCCTCCCTCTCCAGACGGAACGATTCCGCCGCTTCCTCAGCCGACTGATGAGCATCCCCTAGCTTTCCCTCAAGGTCACCCACTTGCCCCTCCAACGCAGCCACACGGAGGGCGAGGCGCCGAGACTCCATCTGGGCCTCCATCATGGCCACCTCGGCCGCCCCGGCCCGCTCCTGAGCCCTCATGGAAGACTCCTCCATCTCCCTCAAGCGGACGGCTCGACACTGCAACTCCACAGCGAGCGCTGAACCCTGAAAAGACGAGACATGGGCTAAGAAGAGGATAAAGAGAAAGAGAGGATAGCAAGATAACCGAACCTGTTGGAGGATCCAGACCAAGGAATCCGACATCTTGTCGGCCGGGATCTTCTTGAGGAGGCTGCGGTCCCGGGGAGGGACGGAGACCTCGGTAACCTGCTGGGCCACTGCTCGGTCAGCAAACATCGAACTCCCAGGGACGACAATCGAAGCCAAGTCGCTCGTCAACAAGGCCCCGACCCCTGGTGATACAGGCGAAGACGCTGCGAGGGGGGTGGCTGGCAGAGCTATCGAAGGATCCCCGGCGGTCACCACGGGAAGCGCGGAACCTGCCGGGCCGGAGGGATCCACGTCCTCCTTCCTCTTCTTTCCACCGTGGAGCTCCGAAGGCACCGGAGGAGAACGCTTCCGCCTCGCACCATCCTCACCCCCCGGAAGGGGATCGCCAGAAGAAGAGGCGGGAGGCGCGGCCACCACCTTACCCACGGCAGGCTCGGCCCGGCGCACCTCCTCCTCAACGGTCCTCCGAGGCACCCTTCCAGAGGTACTACCTCGGCTCCGAGCGGCTCCACGACGGATCAGCTCGTCAATGTCACGGACGAATTCGCGGCCAGCCATCCCTGCAAAGGAGACCGAAATCAGGATGAGTCATAGGGTGATCCGGGGATGAAAAAGCGACCTACCCGGAGACCACAAGACGGCCTTCAGGAGTAGGTCGTCCAGCAAAGACCAAATGGACTTCGTTTCCAAAGGAAGAGCCAACAGAAGCGCAGCGGCTGCCCGGTTGGCGTCTGAGAGAACTAACGACGGGCGAGAATGGACAGAACTGCCCCATCTTGTCAGAATCTGGGCCTCGCCCAAGAAGACCACGAAGACATAATCCAAGTTCCAATCCCCTGACCAGCGGGGTAACCCGATCAGGCATTCCCTCCTCGAACGAGCTCGGAGTAGCAGCCATGACCCCGGACCGACCGTCTGGGCCTGGTAAAAGTAGAAGAGAAGGGGGAGAGTCGGCTCCAGACCACGGGTACAGCAGAGCGTTACGAAACCCGTCAATACCGCGATCGAATATGGGGTGAACTGACACAGGGACACTTTGAAATGTTCCATGACCTGGATGAAGAAGGGATGGAGCGGGAAGCGAAGACCCAGGCGGAACATCTCGACGTAGACGCCGACCTCATTGCTCCTCGGGAGGCAAATCCGCTCGTCGACGAATGGAACCCGAACCTCGTATGGGAAGCAGAGATATCTTTCCCGGATCTCCGCGGCCACCGAAGGAGGGGTCCTCGACGGCGTGCGGAGGACAACCGGGGGCACATTAAGCCGTACGGCAGCCAACGCCACGTCATCACGGGCGTAGTCTGGAAAAAGTTTCCCCTTCCCCTTATCTTGAAGAGAACGACTCCCGGCGGGGGAACCAGACTCCCCTAGCCGGGGTTCGCCCCGTCCGGACTCCGGAGGACCCCTCGTCCTCCGGCCAGAACCGCCTATCCTAAGAGCAGCCATAGGATGAAAGCAAGAGAGGAATTACCTATTCTCGACTATTTTGGAGAGGACAAAGAAGCGAAGGCGACGGGAAACTCCGGGTTACTGAAGGCTCTAAATACCGGGAGGAGCGAAGAAGAAGTGGAGATCAACACAACCGGGGATCTTATACGCCAGGGGAGAATTCGAAGCGCCTGACAAGAATGCGTGGCGAGGCTCGAAGAGTCGGCGGCGTTCCGAAATTGGCGCCAGTTGAAGACCAATCGATCCGCCTCATCATGACCTGCATTTATGGCCTCGCCTCGATTGAAGCGCCGCTCGGAAACCCAGGAGGCATAACAGGTGATCCGAGCGAGCCGAGGCTGATCGACCCCACCAATGGCGGCTCACAAACCCTTCGGCTTCTCGAATTTAAGGAGACTACGCGAGCGGGGGGGATAAGCTTGCCGCTACACGTGGCAGCATCTGAAGGCCGACGGCGCTTCGGAACCCGCGCCTTAAAAACATCGAACGGGCCAACTCATGATGACGACTAATAAATGAGTCGGCATCGACTGGCGAGCTCGTCACAATCGGCAGTGGTCACATCGGCCGAGCCGAACCGGCCAAGGCCGATCAACCCGACCGATGGGGGCAATTGTTACGCCTATTTGGCCGAGACCCGTAAAGCACGAGCCCAGGAGCCCGACTGCTGGTCAAAAGCCCATCTGCGTCCTCAAAGCCCATTCGACAAAGGCCCTACAAGGGACCTTCTCGAACGCCGATCCGACCCGGCCCCAATAACCCGTTGGTCGCTCGCCCACTCCTGCGAAAACCACTCCCCCGGACGCGCGACCACTAAAGAGCGATAATGGGGAGGTGCTGGCAGGGCGGAGAGAGTGGCGGCAAGGGGGGACTGATGGGGCACGATCAATGGCGGACGTGGGACGTGGGTCAGAGGCGATCACGCCGGGGCTCTACAAAAGGGCCAGGAAGACGACGAAGAAAGGGACGGCATCTCAGGTAACAAAACCTAAGGTACTCCATCAACGACCTCGTTCCCCCAATTCATCTCCTTCCTCCCCCGCTCGTGCCGAGAGACGCCGTCACGATCTCCTCACGAGTCGGACCGTCTCCGCCGGGCCTCCTTTCTCAGATCTCTATCTGACTTAGGCATCGGAGGGGATTTGGCCGGAACCAAGGTCCGGCCCCCTGACGAGCGTTCTCGTCTACGCAGGTGAACAACAGAACAACGGGCCGAGGCTACCCCTCGCCCCTCTCCGACCACTCGATCAACCGGACGGTGAGGCTTCCCCTCACCCTCAGCCTTCCTTGGCCGAGCACGCCCTACCGAGGCCGAACGTCCTAATCGGGTCTGAGACTCACCCTCGCCATCAGACGGCCGTGCATCTACCCGGGCGACTGAGGCTACCCCTCGTCCCCCTTTCAGCCGAGGCCGAGCGCGTCTGTCCGAGGCCGAGCGTCTCCATCAGGGCCGAGGCTTCCCCTCGCCCCTTCTGCACCGATTCGAAGCCCCCGAGGGACCCAAAGCGGGTCCCTTGACCACGTTGACCGGGTTCTCCACGGTCAACGCCTAGTAGTGAGAAAAAACTCTGAAACATCGACGAAGGGACTTGATGACTGTGCACATAGGATAGATCGTCGAATAGGGCTGAACATCAAAAATGTGATTTCTGACAAATAGGATAGTCCCGATAACCTAGACATGAACCCTAATACGAATTACTGAAAACGAGACCTGACACCGTCGACGTGACACTATTTCAGACGGACTTCCGCTGACGAGACGTTTGGACGAGACGCTCCGGGAGGACGACACACTCGCCATCGCAGGCAAGTGTATCCACTTGCACTTTTGGCCGTGCTTAGGCCTTAGTTTGTTAGAACTGTTAACTGTGAACAAAGAGAACCGGACGTGAAATGATAGCGTCTGGGACGTCCCTTGACGGCTCAAACTTAACGACGAAGTCTGAGCCCAACAACAACAACTTTTGACATCGTAGGACTATCTTGTGTGTGCGTGCGTGTGGACACCCTAGAATAAACTTTCCTGTCTTGTCACGTCCCGTCCCGTCTTACACAGCCCAGAGGGCAATAGGGCACTCCTTGAGTGATCCCTTGTCTTGATACACATCCTAGAGGGAAATAGGGCACTCTCCGAGTGATCCCTTGTCGTGATACACATCCCAGAGGGCAATAGGGCACTCACCAAGCTAGAGCGAGTGATCCCTTGTCTTGTCATGTCTTGAATACTTGGGTTTGGGGTAGGGTTGAGCGTGTGCACGGTAAGAGGGTCTGATCCCCCTCGAATCATAAGGCGTGAACCCTTTCGTGTCACACTTGTATTGTCTTGTCCCGCCCTGTCCCGATTTGTCTTGACACATGTCACGACCCGCTTCCCTAAAATGGAGGCGAGACGTGAAAAGGTCCGCACGAGAGTGGAGATGTGAAGCCCCAAACCCGATAAGCGTAAATAAAACATAAGCAGGTCCCTGTAACCACAACGGAACAACAATAATAATACAAGGAGAGACTGATTATAAAATCTCACATCTCAAATATTGTCCAACATGAAAATAAGTTCAACATCCAGAAAAGCCACCAGGCTAAAAGAAAAGAGTCTAAAGGCCCAGAACAAGGCCAACCAAAGCAATGACATAACAAAGTATAGGTGCCACGCACCGATAACAAAACAACTGACTAACAAAAGCAAAACACAACGAAGACACTAGGACTGTTCCCCAGTGTCCACGCACTCCCCGTCAAACACAAGCTCAGGCTCGGCGTCAGTAAACACCTCGTCCTCAACAAGGTACTCAGGCTCATGATCTAACATGTGTCACCCAAAAGAGTAAAGGGGCACATGTCAGCAAGTCTAAAAGACTTGGGCAAGGAAACTGAAAGTAAGGCAACTAGCAACCTAGCATTTTAGTATGCATGACATGGCAGTTATAGCATGAGTGCACAATTGAAACATGGCAAGATAATTTGTACAAGGGAACAATCATCGGGACAAGACAAGAGTAGCCAAGCTACTATCAATATCAATCAATTCAATATTCACGTTGTTTGTAGTTGTTTACGCCTTACAGCTGAATGGTTTCACATTCGCTGATTGGCCGCTTAACAACTACCCCAAACCCAGAGTTTACGCCTTACCACTGCAGTTGCTGATCGGGCAGACTCCCAGTTGATTGGTTGATTAACTCTTACCCCCAATACCCACACGAAATGGAGCCATGGTCCCCGCACAATGAGCTCAGCTAGTGAGCCTGGGGTTGCCCCGCACAATGAGCTCGCATTCTTAAACATTTGGCGTAGGGGTGCACCTAGCCGGAAACACGCAATTCGGGCATTGGCTATCAACCAACACATGGCCCGCTTCTGGAACACGAGCCAGGAACACAAGCATTGTAGCGAAGCTACGCAATCACCGAAACACTTAAGGAATGCGATGACATGACAATCAATTTGCGTACCGTTAATGGAAAGTAAACATGACATGGTAATTGTGCAACATGCTAAAGGTCGGAACTAGCTTCGTTGTCAAGCTAGTTCCCCAATTTGCGCCTAGGCGAGTATCATTTCGTCGCCTAGCCTCTTTTACGCCTACAACAAGCAAATGGCCTAAAACATGGCCTAAACCCTAAGTGGCAAGTTTCACTTGCCTAGCACCGGGGATGACGACCACTTCGTCACACAGATGCTATTCTACGGGGAAATCGCTGTTATGGGGGAAACAAACATCAAACAACATGAAATTTTATTAGGGTTTCATAAAAATATAAATAGGTTATGAAAACAACGGTAGATCGATTTCTTACCGAGAGGAGGCGGAAGAAACACTCCGGAGAACCCTAGGATCAGATCTGGAAAAGATTGGAGAAGTTTGGAGAAACTAGGGTTTTGGGGGATTTGGGGATTTTGATGGGTTTGGTGAGATTTTGGGGAAGATGAGAGGTGGAAAGAGTGGATGGATGGTTTGGATGATGGATTTAGGGCTTGGAATGAAGGATTGAAGCTTGGAGGAAGATGGGGGCTCAAAGGGGAAGATTTTAGGGTTTTGGGTCGTGTTGAGGAAGAAGAAAACGTTTGGGATGGGCTTAAATAGGATGGGCTGGCGGCTGCCCAGAAATTAGGGTTTTAACACTGGTTAGTCGGTCAAAGAGCAACCACTGACCGACTAGTTTGACAACTAGTCGGTCGGTCGACCAACGCAGACCGACTAAGTGTAAACAGTAACTCCTGAACGAAAATAGGATTTAGAATTAGTCGGTCCATAAACAAGTACTGACCGACTAGTTTAGCATCTAGTCGGTCGATGAACGTTCTTAGACCGACTAAGGGTAAACAGTAACTGATACAAAAATAAGATGATGTGTTAGTCGGTTAAAGAAGCATTGCCGACCGACTAGTTTGCAACCTAGTCGGTCAACCAACGTTCTTAGACCGACTAACGATAAACAGTAACTCCTGAATAATTTAGAAAGCTAACTAGTCGGTCCAAGAAGGATTGTCGACCGACTGGATCGTCATCTAGTCGGTCGGTGCCCCTTCTTATACCGGCTAATGAGCACCAAAAGTTCCGATACGGAGCGCGGGGCCCCGGGATCGATTCCTAAGACTTCTAGGCTTGATCTAATAGTAAGATACGACCGTTGTGAAGTCCGTCACGAATGACATACTTCGAAATCGACAATCCTAAGGAAGAGACGAGAAAATACGACGAATCGGTCGAAAATGAAAGCTACAGAGACGAAAACCACACATGAGGAGAAAATTCACCAAATCACATATTATATTATAATAAATCCAGATACATGAAAAGCAGTCGTTACATCCTCCCCAACTTAAGAAAAATTCCGTCCTCGGAATTTCCAAAAACTCACGAGTCCGGAAACAAAAGTGGGAAACTCTCTCGCATCTCATCCTCATTCTCCCAAGTAGACTCTCCAGGTGAGCCGTGTCGCCACATCACCCTCACAAGATTGACAATCTTGATCCGAAGTGATTTCTGACGCCTGTCCAGAATCTTCACTGGATGCTGGTCATACGTCATATCGGGGCGAACGGTAATCTCCGAAAAATCCACAGCATGAGATGGATCACTAATGTATCGACGAAGCTGCGACACATGGAAAACATCGTGAACTCCTTCCAAAGATGGCGGCAAGGCCAAGCGATACGCTACCTCGCCAACCCTCTCCAAAATGTCAAACAGTTCAATGTATCGCGGGCTCAACTTCCCACGCTTCCCGAAACGAATCACACCACGATTCGGGGAAATATTCAAGAACACATGGTCGCCCGGCTGAAACTCCAAAGGATGATGTTTAGCATCCGCCCAATGCTTAAAACGGTCCTGAGCAATCCTCAACCTCTCCCGAATATTCCTGACGATCTCCACGGCCTCCACGATCATCTCAGGTCCCAACAACTCCCGATCACCAACGTCATCCCAACTCAATGGCGATCGACATTTCCTCCTATAAAGAGCGGCGAAAGGCGCCATGCCAATACTCGCCTGGAAGCTGTTGTTGTAGGAAAACTCTACCAAATGTAGATGGTCCTCCCACGAACCCTTGAAATCCAACATGCATGCCCTCAGCATGTCTTCCAAAATCTGAATCGTCCTCTCGGACTGGCCATCCGTCTGCGGATGGTACGCCGTGCTGAAACTCAGACGCGTACCCAAGCTCTTCTGCAAACTCTGCCAGAACTGAGATGTGAACCTCGTGTCTCTGTCAGACACGATACTCACGGGGACTCCATGAAGTCGCACAACCTCCTGCACGATTCACGTTACATCACTATCCACACTAGGAAAAGGAAATAATAATAAAAAAAGGAGAGTAAAAGAATTTGACCTCCATATATCTCCTCGCTAGTGCCTCAGTGGACTGTCCCACTCGGAACGGAATAAAGTGCGCAGATTTGGTCAATCGATCTACGATCACCCAAATCGCGTCATTCTGCTTCGGACTCCGAGGTAGTCCAGTCACGAAATCCATAGTGATGTGTTGCCATTTCCACTCCGGAATCGGAAGCGGTTGTAGCAACCCGGCCGTACGCTGATGCTCCGCCTTCACTTGCTGGCAAACCAAGCACTTGGCTACACTCCGAGCCACGCTCCTCTTCATACCATGCCACCAATAATTCAGACGAAGATCCTGGTACATCTTGGTGCCACCAGGATGCACAGAATACGGCGAACTGTGTGCCTCCACCATCAGCTCCTCTCTGATGTCCCCAGCTGGCACACACAACCTGGCTCCGAACCTCAGCGAGCCATCCTCATGAATCAAAAAGTCAGTCCGCAGACCGACTTCCACCTGCTCCCGAATCTTCACCAGCTTCGGATCCTCAGCCTGGCCAGCCTTAATCCGATCCACGATCGTCGACTGTACCTGCATGTACATCAACGACGAAGCCTCCCCAGGAAGAACAATCTCCACACCAGACTCGCAAAAATCCTGCTGCAATCTCCACTGCGAGGTCAAAATCATCACCGCTGGAAGCCTACTCAAAGCATCCGAAACCACATTCACCTTACCCGGGTGAAACTGCAAATCAATCTCATAATCTGCCATAAGCTCCAACCATCGACGATGTCGCATGTTGAGCTCCTTCTGAGTGAAAATATACTTCAAGCTTTTGTGATCGTTGAAAATCTTCACTTTCTCACTCAGCAAGAAGTGCCTCCAAATCTTAAGAGCAAACACAACGGCAGCCAGCTCCAAATCATGCGTCGGGTAATTCTTCTCATGAACCTTAAGCTGACGAGATGCATACGCCACAACACGCCCATGCTGATGCAACACACAACCGAGACCCTTGCCAGAAGCATCGCAAAAGATCTCAAATCCACCGCTGCGATCAGGCACAACAAGAATAGGGGCAGTCATCAACCTCTCCTTCAGAATACCAAAAGCGTTCTCGCAGTCACCCGACCAAACAAAAGCAACATCCTTCCGCGTCAACCTGGTCATCGGCTCAGTAATACGAGAAAAGTCCTTAATGAATCGCCGATAATAACCAGCAAGTCCAAGAAAACTCCGAATCTCAGACGTAGACGACGGAACAGGCCACTCCCTGATGGCCCGAATCTTCTCAGGATCCACTGAAATACCATCTCCAGTCACCACATGCCCGAGAAAAGCAACTCTATCCAGCCAAAACTAGCACTTCGAAAACTTAGCATACAACCGATGTTTCCTCAAAATCTCCAACACCGTCCTTAAGTGCGAGGCATGCTCTTCCTCTGACTTCGAATAGATCAGAATGTCGTCAATAAAGATAACGACAAACTTATCCAAAAAGTCGTAGAAAATCAGGTTCATCAGATTCATGAAAACTGCAGGCGCGTTAGTTACACCGAAAGGCATAACCACGAACTCATAGTGTCCATACTTCGTCCTGAACGCTGTCTTCGGAACATCATCCTTCTTCACCTTCAACTGATGGTAACCACTTCTCAAATCCAATTTAGAAAATACCCTCGAACCTCCAAGCTGATCAAAAATATCATCAATGCGAGGCAACGGGTATTTATTCTTAATGGTCACCGCATTCAACTCCCGATAGTCCACGCACATGCGACGCGAACCATCCTTCTTCTTAACCAGCAACACCGGTGCTCCCCACGGAGACACGCTAGGATTAATATAACCCTTCTGCAAAAGCTCACCCAACTGCTTCCGCAACTCTTCCAACTCTGTAGGTGCCATACGATACGGCGCCTTCGAAATCAGCTGCGCACCTGGAACAAGATCGATAGAAAATTCCAAAGCTCGATCAGGCGGCAAACCAGACATCTCCTCGGGGAAGACGTCGCAAAAATCTCGCACCACAGCTGGCCACTCCAACTCCATCTGCATAGCAACAACCTCCACCGGCCTGGCCCGAAATCTGACGGGACCAAGCGAACTGCTACCACGACTGAACTCAAATACTGGATGTCCGGGAATCTCGAACACCACCTTCTTCCTCCGACAGTCGATCGTAGCATAGAAGCTCGCAAGCCAATCCATCCCAAGAACTGCATCATAGTTGATGATGTCGTGGACAATGAAATCAGCGAAAAGCTCATGTCCACAGACCACCAACGAGCAAGAATTGCAACCACGATGCACCGAGACCACACCATTCCCTGTAACGATATTCCAACTCTTGGGAAGAGGGGACGTCAACAAGGAATGCCTCTCCACGAAGCTCCGATAAATAATGCACATCGATGCACCAGAGTCAAAGAGGACTCGTGCAGGAAATGTGCAAACCAAAACCACACCTAATCAATCAATTAACAATCAAACCCTAGTCTAGCAGACAACCATGTTCAAGCAAACAACATAATCTAACAATCAAAACCAGCTAGGAAAGTAACAGCTAGATTGAGGATTACCTGCGATAACCTCATCCACAGCCTCGCTCTCCGCAGCGGTCATCAGAAAAGCCTGCCTCCTCGGCGGAACAGCCTGCCGAAAAGCCTGCCCCTGAGGGATAAGAGGCGCTCCACGTCCAGCAGGAACGGACGCTCGCTGTTGCAATGGCTGTGCTGCAACAGGTGCCCTCCGCAGCTGATTCGCATGCCGACAATCCTTCGCGACATAGGAAGCATCACCGCAAACCAGACACTGGCCCAAAAACTTCCGACACTGATCCTTGACGTGGCCAGGCTTGCCGCAGAAATGGCAAAACTTCAGAATAGGCCCTCCTGGCCTCTTAAACTGAGCAGACTGATTAGGCCTGAATCCAGGTCTAACCAGAGCTCTCGCCTATTCCACAGGCCTCTTCCCAGCACCAACAACAGACCCTCTCCTCTGGTTCATGAGCAGCTCCTGCCTCTTGGCTGCTACTAGAACCTTCTAATAAGACTCCCGGCCAGAAGAGGTCACAAAACTCTGGAGCTCCGAAGCAAGCCCCTGCAGGAACCTCTGAGCTCTCTCCTCAGCGTCCTGCACCATCTTTGGTGCAAACCGACTCAGCCTCATGAACTCTTGGTGATACATGTCCACCGACAAGCTCCCTTGCTTCAAATCGATAAAACGCTGCAGCATCTCCTCCCTGGCAGCTTTCGGAAAGAACTCACCCTCAAATCTGGCCTTGAAGGTAGCCCAAGCTATCGACTCCACCAACATCTTCTCTTCCGCATCCCACCAATTCCGAGCATTATCCTTGAGTTGCCTCTTCGCCAAATCAACCCATCCAGCCGGGGTGATCTTGGCCATCTTCAGATTATCCTCGATGTTCCGAATCCACTCATCGGCAGCCAGAGGACCCTCAGACCCATCAAAATATGCGGGACCCAGCTCCTGAAATTGCTTCGCTCCTGGCTCAGAGCGAGGGGCATCCGGAAGAGCCCGGGCAGCTCGAGCAAGTGGAGCATTCTGGACTTGCAGAAGCACGCCCTGCAGCACTTGCATCATCTGGAGCACCATCCGCATCATCTCACCACTGGTGGGTTCCCGCTCAGGCTCCTCATCATGAGGGAGCGCACCACTGCCCCCACCACGGGTGAAACGCCTTCCTGCCATCTAATGACACAGAGAACGAATCAGATTAGACTCATAGCTTATGACATCGGACGTCGAACTTAGTTTATTGGACATTCTAATATTATTATCGCTATTCCAAAAATCGAAGTTACAGAAGGACCTGCATGGGCCACCACTAAAACATGTCACGACCCGCTTCCCTAAAATGGAGGCGAGACGTGAAAAGGTCCGCACGAGAGTGGAGCTGTGAAGCCCCAAACCCGATAAGCGTAAATAAAACATAAGCAGGTCCCTGTAACCACAACGGAACAACAATAATAATACAAGGAGAGACTGATTATAAAATCTCACATCTCAAATATTGTCCAACATGAAAATAAGTTCAACATCCAGAAAAGCCACCATGCTAAAAGAAAAGAGTCTAAAGGCCCAGAACAAGGCCAACCAAAGCAACGACATAACAAAGTATAGGTGCCACGCACCGATAACAAAACAACTGACTAACAAAAGCAAAACACAACGAAGACACTAGGACTGGTCCCCAGTATCCACGCACTCCCCGTCAAACACAAGCTCGGGCTCGGCGTCAGCAAACACCTCGTCCTCAACAAGGTACTCAGGCTCAGGATCTAACATGTGTCACCCAAAAGAGTAAAGTGGCACATGTCAGCAAGTCTAAAAGACTTGGGCAAGGAAACTGAAAGTAAGGCAACTAGCAACCTAGCAGTTTAGTATGCATGACATGGCAGTTATAGCATGAGTGCACAATTGAAACATGGCAAGACAATTTGTACAAGGGAACAATCATCGGGACAAGACAAGAGTAGCCAAGCTACTATCAATATCAATCAATTCACTATTCACGTTGTTTGTAGTTGTTTACGCCTTACAGCTGAATGGTTTCACATTCGCTGATTGGCCGCTTAACAACTACCCCAAACCCAGAGTTTACGCCTTACCACTGCAGTTGCTGATCGGGCAGACTCCCAGTTGATTGGTCGATTAACTCTTACCCCCAATACCCACACGAAATGGAGCCAAGGTCCCCGCACAATGAGCTCAGCTAGTGAGCCTGGGGTTGCCCCGCACAATGAGCTCACATTCTTAAACATTTGGCGTATGGGTGCACCTAGCCGGAAATAAGCAATTCGGGCATTGGCTATCAACCAACACATGGCCCGCTTTTGGAACACGAGCCAGGAACACAAGCATTGTAGCGAAGCTACGCAATCACCGAAACACTTAAGGAATGCGATGACATGACAATCAATTTGCGTACCGTTAATGGAAAGTAAACATGACATGGTAATTGTGCAACATGCTAAAGGTCGGAACTAGCTTCGTTGTCAAGCTAGTTCCCCAATTTGCGCCTAGGCGAGTATCATTTCGTCGCCTAGCCTCTTTTACGCCTACAACAAGCAAATGGCCTAAAACATGGCCTAAACCCTAAGTGACAAGTTTCACTTGCCTAGCACCGGGGATGACGACCACTTCGTCACACGGATGCTATTCTACGGGGAAATCGCTGTTATGGGGGAAACAAACATCAAACAACATGAAATTTTATTAGGGTTTCATAAAAAATATAAATAGGTTATGAAAACAACGGTAGATCGATTTCTTACCGAGAGGAGGCGGAAGAAACACTCCGGAGAACCCTAGGATCAGATCTGGAAAAGATTGGAGAAGTTTGGAGAAACTAGGGTTTTGGGGGATTTGGGGATTTTGATGGGTTTGGTGAGATTTTGGGGAAGATGAGAGGTGGAAAGAGTGGATGGATGGTTTGGATGATGGATTTAGGGCTTGGAATGAAGGATTGAAGCTTGGAGGAAGATGGGGGCTCAAAGGGGAAGATTTTAGGGTTTTGGGTCGTGTTGAGGAAGAAGAAAACGTTTGGGATGGGCTTAAATAGGATGGGCTGGCGGCTGCCCAGAAATTAGGGTTTTAACACTGGTTAGTCGGTCAAAGAGCAACCACTGACCGACTAGTTTGACAACTAGTCAGTCGGTCGACCAACGCAGACCGACTAAGTGTAAACAGTAACTCCTGAACGAAAATAGGATTTAGAATTAGTCGGTCCATGAACAAGTACTGACCGACTAGTTTAGCATCTAGTCGGTCGATGAACGTTCTTAGACCGACTAAGGGTAAACAGTAACTGATACAAAAATAAGATGATGTGTTAGTCGGTTAAAGAAGCATTGCCGACCGACTAGTTTGCAACCTAGTCGGTCAACCAACGTTCTTAGACCGATTAACGATAAACAGTAACTCCTGAATAATTTAGAAAGCTAACTAGTCGGTCCAAGAAGGATTGCCGACCGACTGGATCGTCATCTAGTCGGTCGGTGCCCCTTCTTATACCGGCTAATGAGCACCAAAAGTTCCGATACGGAGCGCGGGGCCCCGGGATCGATTCCTAAGACTTCTAGGCTTGATCTAATAGTAAGATACGACCGTTGTGAAGTCCGTCACGAATGACATACTTCGAAATCGACAATCCTAAGGAAGAGACGAGAAAATACGACGAATCGGTCGAAAATGAAAGCTACGGAGACGAAAACCACACATGAGGAGAAAATTCACCAAATCACATATTATATTATAATAAATCCAGATACATGAAAAGCAGTCGTTACAACACATGTTAGGCTAGTCCCGTAGTTGGTAGCACACGCTACGACTACTACTTGTCACGTTTTACTTTCCTACTGCGTTTACTTTCTTTTGTTCCTCTGTTATAACCTCAGCATGCTAATCAACCAGTAAACCATTGTTAAATAGTCAGTACACTTGCAGTTTGGTCTAACCCTTTTTGTAGACCTTACCTGACGTACAGTTCCTTCTTTTGGTGCTGTACGTCAGGTGTTGAGCCAGAGTACGTCAACGAGGCGGACTTGTCAGCAGACGTGGAGCCGGAGGATACTGATCTAGAGTACAATCCAGAGGAGCACCAGAGTTAGAGGCCTCTCGTTGCTGTCCAGAGTTTCTGTTCTAGTTTAGATTGGGTGCGTAGCACCTTTTGTTTTCCTGTCTAGGTTGGGTGCTTGCACCGGTAGTTTCCTTTTCTGCAGTTGTAGTCCTTCGGGCGTTTTAGACTCTCAGTACTTTGGATGATTATGTTTGGAATAAAATGATATGCTCTTTCCTTTCAGTACTTTTATTGTTCCGTACTAACTTGCAGGGACCTGTTCCTTCGTTTTGGAATACCACAGACGCTTATTGGGTCTGAGCTCTCAGCTCCGACCTAAGCGGGCATTAGTCACGCTTCGCCTCCGTACTTTTGGGAAGCGGGGTGTGACAGGTTTTAGTGGTGGCCCATGCAGGTCCCACCCTTTCTGCAAATTCAGAACAATCAAAGTATTGAACTTCATTTTATTATCATCCGGTAATTGTACGAGTCTAATCTATGTCTTCTGTCAATAAGATGGCAGGACGACGTACTACCCGATCGGGGAGCTCAGGAGATGGAGTTCCGGAAGACCAGGGTGAAGAGTTCCGTCAGTTTCTGGGCGTGATGAGAGAGATGCTGGATGTGCAGCATCAGTTGGTTCAGCAGTCCCAACGTGCTGCCCAGGCTCCCCCAGTTGCACCACCACCTCCACCTGCCCCTCGAGCTGCTCCAGGAGTGAAGCAGTTCAATGAGCTTCAGCCGAGGACTTTTTTTGGGAAGGAAGGACCCCTAGCTGCTGATGAGTGGATCCAGAGCACTGAGGAGAAGTTGGTAGTAGCAAAGATCCCTGATGATACTTGAGTCGAGATAGCGAAGATGCAGCTGATGGAGAATGCTAGGAACTGGTGGTGCATTGAGGAGAGGCGTCTTGAGAAGCCATTGGATTGGAAGACCTTCAGATCGATGTTCAAGGATAAGTACTTCACCAAGTCTGCTAGGAGGGAGCTGTTGAGCAGGTTTATAGATCTGAAGCAGGGGAATATGACTGTCGAGGAGTATGAAGCAGAGTTCGAGATGCTGAGTCGTTTTTCCCCGCATATGGTAAGGAAGGAGGAGAAGCGAGCTGATCGCTTTCGTCAGGGACTGCACCCGAAGATTCAGGCTTCTATGTCTTTGGCGGATTTCACGACTATGAGAGATGTGATAGATGCTGCGAAGAATCATGAGATTATATCGCGTCTACCTGACCCTTTAGCTGATAGAGGGAAGCGTCCTATGGAGCAGTACCAGCCACCTGCTAGGCCGACGATGAGGCCAGTTCAGATAGTGCCATTCAAGAGGCCTGGAGCACCAGTGCAGAATCAGAACAAGGGTCCGTGCCACTTCTGCGGCAAGCCAGGACATGTTTAAGTCAACTGTAGGAGGAAGTTGGGACTGTGCTTAGTTTGTGGAGATGCCTCGCATGCTGTGAAGGATTTTCCGAGAGCCCGTAATGCTATTGTTGGAGCGTCAGTCCCACTGCAGATGAGAGCGCCTGCCCCAGTCCAGAGAGGACCTGCTGTTCGTGGACCACCCTTGGTGCCACAGAGGCAGATGTTTCAGCGAGCAGCGCAACCCCAGAGGCCGGCTTATACCATGACAGTTGTTGAGACTGAGGAGCTGGATGGAGTTATTGCAGGTAACTCTTTAATCCTAGTCTTTCATTTCATAGTTTAGATCTTATTGTTAGTGTTTCTTGCTCGACTTGTTTGTTAGAGTAGCTTGGTTTGACCGTAGTTCTTTTATATCTTAGGCACCATTCTAGTGTCCTCTCACCGGGCCTTGGCCTTGTTCGACTCCGGTGCATCCATGTGCATCATATCTTGGAGATTTGTAACAAGTCACTCCATTCCCACCCATACACTCCCTAAGTGTTGGGACATCACCACAGGGAACGGAGTGGTGACATTGAACTTGGGTTGTCGATCGATTCCATTGGTGGTCAGTGGACATGAGCTTTTCACGAATTTCATTGTCCATGACCTGCCACATTTCCATGTCGTTCTTAACATCGATTGGTTGGGAGATTTCCATGCCTCGATCGATTGTCACAGCAAGAGGGTGGTATTCAGGATTCCAGGCCATCCGGAGTTCGAGTTCCGTAGCAGAGATGAGTCGCTTGGGCCCATCAGATATCGGGCCAAGCCGGAGGTACCGATTGTTGCAGCTATGTAGATGTAGATGGAGATCGAGTGACCAGCAGTCGTCAGAGACTTCGATGACGTCTTCCCGGAGGATATCTCAAGTTTGCCACCCGACAGTGCTTTAGAGTTTGGTATTGATCTTATGTTGGGAGCACGACCGATATCGAAGGCACCGTACCGTATGGCTCCCGCTGAGCTTGAGGAGCTGCGGAAGCAGTTAGATGAGTTGCTGCAGAAGGGTTTCATCCACCCTAGTGTGTCACCATGGGGTGCACCAGTTTTGCTTGTGAAGAAGAAGGATGGGTCCCACAGGATGTGCGTGGACTATCGAGGACTGAATGTTGTCACGGTGAAGAATAAGTATCCGCTTCCGCGCATCGACGATATCTTCGACCAGCTTGGAGGTTCGAGAGTTTTCTCGAAGTTAGACTTGAGGAGTGGATACCATCAGTTGAAGGTGAAGAAGGATGATGTTCCGAAGACAGCTTTTCAGACGAAGTACGGACATTATGAGTTCGTGGTCATGCCGTTTGGCGTGACCAATGCGCCAGCTGTGTTCATGAATTTGATGAACTTAATTTTCTATGACTTCCTGGATAAGTTTTTCGTTATCTTCATTGACGACATCCTGATTTATTCAAAGTCTGAGGAGGAGCACAGCTGTCATCTGAGGACGGTGCTGGAGACACTGAGACGACATAAGCTATATGCCAAGTATAGTAAGTGTGAGTTCTGGCTGGACAGAGTCGCATTCCTGGGACACGTGGTGTCTGGTGATGGCATATCTGTAGATCCGGAGAAGGTCAGAGCAGTTCGAGATTGGCCGACTCCGCAGTCAGCGTCAGACATGAGGAGCTTCCTTGGTTTAGCAGGCTATTATCGACGGTTCAACAAGGATTTCTCAAAGATTGCAGAGCCAATGACGAAGCTGACAAGGAAGGATGTGGAGTTCCTTTGGTCAGAAGCTTGTGAGGAGGCCTTCAGTACCTTGAAGACGAGATTGACAATAGCACTGGTGTTGGCAGTATCGGATCGAAGCGGAGGTTTCAAAGTATATTGTGATGCGTCAGGGAAGGGCCTAGGATGTGTCTTGCATCAGCATGGCCACGTGGTCATGTATGCTTCTCGTCAGTTGAGGACTCATGAGAAGAATTACCCGACGCACGATCTGGAGTTGGAAGCGGTGATTTTTGCACTGAAGATCTGGAGGTACTTCTTGCTAGGTGAGAGTGTGAAGATTTTCACCGATCACAAGAGATTGAAGTACATCTTTACGCAGAAGGAGTTCAACATGCGTCAGAGACGATGGTTAGAGCTCATGGCTGACTACGAGATAGACTTGTAGTATCATCCGGGGAAGGTGAACGTAGTGCTCGATGCTTTGAGTAGGCTTCCCACTACTATGATGCATACTGCTGACTGGAGGATTCAGCTGGAGCTGAGAGAAATGGATTTGGAGGTCGTCCTACCTGGTGTGGTTCTTTCATTCACGAATTTGTAGATTCAGTCCACGATCGTGGATCGGATCAAGGCAGCACATGCAGGAGATCCGAAGCTAAAGAGGATCAGGAGGCAGGTTGAAGCTGGACTACGGACGGAGTTTGTGACTCATGAGGATGGTTCGCGGTGGTACGACAGCAGACTCTGCGTACCTGCAGGTGATGTTCGGGAGGAGCTGTTGAGCAAGGCTTATAGCTCGCCATATTCTATACATCCTGGAGGCACCAAGATGTATAAGGACCTCCGTCTGAACTATTGGTGGATTGGCATGAAGAGGAGTGTGGCACGGAGCGTTGCCAAGTGTTTGATATGCCAACATGTGAAGGATGAGCACCATCATGCTGCTGGGTTACTGCAACCGCTTCCTATCCTAGAGTGGAAGTGGCAACATATCACAATGGATTTCGTGACTGGTTTACCTCGGACCCCGAGGCAGAACGACGCAGTCTGGGTGATCGTAGATCGATTGACTAAGTGTGCGCACTTTATCCCATTCCGAGTGGGCCAGTCTACGGAAGCTTTGGCGAGGAAATATCTAGAGGTAAAATTTCATTTTTACTTCTCTTTTAATTTCCTCTTTGAGTTAGTTGTGATGTAGACTGTGTACGTGCATGAGATTATACGCTTACATGGAGTCCCCGTGAGCATCGTGTCTGATAGAGACACGAGGTTCACATCTCAGTTCTGGAGAAGTCTGCATGAGAATTTGGGTACGAGTCTGAGTTTCAGCACGGCGTACCACCCGCAAACCGATGGCCAGTCAGAGAGGACTATTCAGATTCTGGAGGATATGCTGCGAGGTTGTACGCTTGATTTGAAGGGATCGTGGGAGGACCATCTCCACTTGGTAGAGTTTTCATATAACAACAGCTACCAGGTGAGCATTGGCATGGCGCCGTTTGCTGCCTTATATGGGAGAAAATGTCGATCGCCACTGAGCTGGGATGACATTGGAGATCGGGAGCTATTGGGTCCAGAGATGTCGTGAGGGACATCAGGGAGAAGCTTAGAGTTGCACAGGATCGCTTCAAGCATTGGGCAGATACCAAAAGGAGACCCTTGGAGTTTCAGCCTGGAGATCACGTCTTCCTGAAGATTTCTCCGAACCGTGGAGTCATTCGTTTCGGGAAGAAGGGAAAGCTGAGTCCAAGATATATTGGGCCATTCGAAGTGCTAGAGAGTGTAGGAGCAGTGGCCTACCGCCTTGCTCTGCCACCGTCTTTGGAAGTTCATGACGTATTCCACGTATCTCAGCTACATCGGTACGTCAGTGATCCATCGCACACGGTTGATTTCTCAGAGATTACAGTTCACCCGGACCTGACGTATGACCAGCAGCCTGTGCAGATTTTGGATCGTCGACAGAAGCAATTGAGGAATAAAGTAGTCAACCTGGTGAGGGTGATGTGGCGTCATGGATCACCTGGAGAGTCCACCTGGGAGCGTGAAGATGATATGAGAGAGCGCTTCCCGCATCTTTTTCCGAGCAGTGCTTGATGTTGATTCCGAGGACGGAATCATTTCTAAGTTGGGGAGGATGTAACGGTCGGTTTTCGATCGTACTTTCTTCGTGCACGTGTTTTTGATCGTGCACGTTGTTATCTTAGACTTGTTTGATTTTTGGACACTTTTGTGTGATATGTCGTTGTGATCGTCTCTGAGAGTATTAAATTGTGGCACTATTTTGGAACGACATTTCTCGGGTCGTTCTTCCACGATTTGATCATATTTGAAGTGACGTCACGATTTTCAGTTTTGACGTGTGACGTTTCTATTTTTAGTTTCGTCCCTCGACGTCGAAATTTAGATCCGTCTTCTTAGTCCTCTTTCCTTCATCGTTCCCGAGCACCCCATATTTATTTTACAATTTTTGGACTTCATTTGACCTATTTTCTATTTTTGACTAAGTTTATAATATTTTTAAATCTTACTTTTATAAGTATTTTAATTCTAATAAAATCCCTATTTCATAATAGCTCTACAAAATAATTTTTAGCCCTAGATCTAGACTTAGCCGCATCTCCATGTGTGAGAGAGGGTGAGGGAGAGTTATTTTAAGTATTTTAAGTATTTTAATTAATTTAAATAATTTCCTAAACCCTAGACCTAGCCCTAACCCACTCCTCTATTTAAATAAGACCTAGGTTAAGTTATTTTCGCATAACTAGAAACCCTAGTCGTCAAAAAAACCCCCCAAAGCTTCGCACCCCCTACAGCCGCAGCCGCCCCGCACGACCGACGGGAACCCCCCGCATCCGCTCGGTCTGACCGAGCCCTCGCTCCGCAGCGTTGAAAGCTGCAACGTTGCAGCCCACAGCCGCCCCCGCTACGACCGACGGATCGCCCCGCATCCGCCCGCTACGACCGAAGGGGTCCCCTGCTCCGCACCCCGCTCCGCTCCGCTGCAGCCCGCAGCGACCGACGCTCCCGCAGTGTCTGACCGACCCGCACCGCCGTTCGATGCAACCCCGCTTCGTTGCAACCCCCGCCCTAAGCGCCCGACCAAAGAGATCCCCCGCACCGGCCCGTTGTGACCGAGAGCCCCCGCTCTGCACCGCAGCTCCGCAGCGCTGCGGCCCCCGCCCGCAGTGTTTGACCGAGAGAACCCCCCACAGCGGATCGGTTTGACCGAGCGACGTTCGTTGCAACGTCGCAACTCTCGCAACGCTTGCCACCGTGGGCCCCCCAAGTTCTCCAGAAGTGTTGTGGGTCCCCCATTGACCCCTAGCACTGCTGTGGGCCCCACTTTGGTGATCTTCTTCGTGGATTTACCGACTACGATGTTACGACACATCGTAGCCCTTCGTCGAAAGATCTAGCTTTGGAATCTTGTTCGTGATTCAGATTTGACGACGAGGAGTTCTTTGCCACTTCATCCAATCTACTCCAGACTCTGGAAAAGGTTGGTTCCCGAACTCGTAGCAACCCCCACCGTAGCTATAATCAGACCCTAAACTAAAAGTCGATAACTTTAATTAAATTTCCTTTTTCGCTCTTTTAAAACGTTGTGCAAACATAGGAAAATCGACGAATGGACTTGATGATTGTGCACATAAGATAGATCGTCGAATAGGGATGAACATCAAAAATGTGATTTCAGACAAATAGGATAGTCCCGATAACCTAGACGTGAACCCTAATAGGAATTACTGAAAACGAGACCTGACACCGTCGACATGACACTATTTTAGACGGACTTCTGCTGACGAGACGTTTGGACGAGAGCTCCAGGAGGACGACACACTCGTCACCGCAGGCAAGTGTATCCACTTGCACTTTTGGGCATGCTTAGGCCTTAGTTTGTTAGAACTGTTAACTGTGAATAAAGAGAACCGTACGTGAAATGATAGCGTCCGGGACGTCCCTTGACGGCTCAGACTTGACGACGAAGTCTGAGCCCAACAAAAACTTTTGACATCGTAGGACTATCTTGTGTGTGCGGCGTGTGGACACCCTAGAATGACCTTTCCTGTCTTGTCACGTCCCGTCCCGTCTTGCACAGCCCAGAGGGAAATAGGGCACTCTCTGAGTGATCCCTTGTCTTGATACACAGCCCAGAGGGCAATAGGGCACTCTCCGAGTGACTTGTCGTGATACATAGCCCAGAGGGCAATTGTGCACTCGCCAAGCTAGAGCGAGTGATCCCTTGTCATGACATGTCTTGAATACTTGGGTTTGGGGTAGGGTTGAGCATGTGCATGGTAAGAGGGTCTGATCCCCCTCGAACCGTAAGGCGTGAACCCTTTCGTGTCACACTTGTCTTGTCTTGTCCCGCCATGTCCCGATTTGTCTTGACACCTGTTAGGCTAGTCCCGTAGTTGGTAGCACACGCTATGACTACTACTTGTCACGTTTTACTTTCCTGCTGCGTTTACTTTCTTTTGTTCCTCTGTTATAACCTCAGCATGCTAATCAACCAGTAAACCATTGTTAAATAGTCGGTACACTTGCAGTTTGGTCTGACCCTTTTTGTAGACCTTACCTGCCATACAGTTCCTTCTTTTGGTGCTGTACGTCAAGTGTTGAGCCAGAGTACGTCGACGAGACGGGCTTGTCAGCAGATGTGGAGCCGAAGGATACTGATCCAGAGTACAATCCAGAGGAGGACCAGAGTTAGAGGCCTCTCATTGCTGTCCAGAGTTTCTGTTCCAGTTTAGATTGGGTGCGTAGCACCTTTTGTTTTCCTGTTTAGGTTGGGTGCTGGCACCGGTAGTTTTCTTTTCTGCAGTTGTAGTCCTTCGGTCGTTTTAGACTCTCAGTACTTTGGATGATTATGTTTGGAATAAAATGATATGCTCTTTCCTTTCAGTACTTTTATTGTTCCGTACTAACTTGCAAGGACATGTTCCTTCGTTTTGGAATACCACAGACGCTTATTGGGTCTGAGCTCTCAGCTCCGCCTAAGCGGGCCTTAGTCACGCTTCGCCTCCGTACTTTTGGGAAGCGGGGCGTGACAAATACGCTTTCCTTGGAGAGGAGGAAACCTTCCCTGTGGTAGTATCATCTAGACTCACGCTTTAACAAGAATATGCTTGTGTAACGACCAGTCTTTATTGATGATATTATCTGTTTTTATCTAGTGTAATTTTTCGTCCGTATCCGTATTAATCGTATCCGTCCCTGTGCACGTGCCTGCTTTTCATACTATTTGATTGCTATCATTATATTAAACTATTTAATCAATTTATTGCTATTGTTATTCTTGTTGTTATTGTTATTATTATTATTATTATTATTGTGACACTTAGTTTTCATTATTGTTCTTAATATTATTATTATGTTTGTTGTCATCATTATTACTATTAATTTGAGTACCTCCTATTTTAATAATTTCCCAACTTATAAAAATTCAAATTTCAAATTTCAAGATTTCAAACTATCGTTTTTCTAAATGAAACTTTCCCTTTTGGAATCCATTTAAGCCCATTATTAATCATTTTATTAGCCTTAAATACTTCATATTAACGAGGGAATCCTACTTCCTAATTAGTTAACTTCATACCCTGGCCATTTCAAATCAAGTGGCCGAACCCAAATTTGTGCACACTAATAACCTAATGCTACAGCACAGCACCCCATACCCCAAGCTTCTTGTTATAAAATAAACTTACATGAAAGCCTACCCTACATAAACTAGGAGAGAGCTTAAGCCTACAACAAACCAAGTAGGTCTTTTCATATCAGCCTGTACACTCTCCATCTGAACCTAGGCCTAGTTTTGTAGAAACCCCAAGCTATCAACCTGGCTCATGTGTTGTTTGCTTTCACAACCCTACCTTCCTTTATAAACAAAAAAAATAAACACCTAAAGACCTTAACATGTGCTCACGGGCTGCCTACAGCCATCACTTTACAAATTCTTTAATAACCTAGGCTCTCTAGCAACAGATCTATTTCCTTTATACAAATAAAATAAACCCTAGGCCAACCCTCACGTGACAGCACTCCCTACTTCATTTTATACAAACCCTAACTCTTTCTTCTCTCCACCTACAAACGTAACCGCAGCCGCCACCTGTTCTCTCTCGCACACGAGAGAACGCGAGCCCCCACACACGAGCACAAGCCCACGGCGACGACCTCGCCCTGATACGCCAGCCACCCTAAGCCCCCTATCCACCGTTGAACGCCTCGGGCACTGACCCGCGGCCCTCTCTTCATCCACGCACGAGCAGCCAAACCCGCCGCCCAGGCCCTCTCCTACCCTCGCATCACTCCGACCTGCCCATCCACCGTAGCTCCGGCATCCTGCCACCTCGTCGCGGCCTCCCCTCCTCCCTCTTCTTCTCCGCCTCTCCCGAGCCCTCGCTCCACGCCCCGACTTCATCTACCCCGCAGCGGCCAGCTTCCCTCCACCGTGCGCACGGCCTCTCCCCCAGCCTCGCTCCCGTCCTCCGCCCTGCAGCCCGACGACGACCTCAGGCCGCGACACCAACCCTCTGCCGCTCCGGCGATGACGATAAACCCAGAGAGCCGCCGACCTCTGTTTTCTACGCCACGAACACCCGAGTCGCCGGTAAACACCATAGCCCTCACCTGCCAGACTCCGAGCTCCTCTCGCGTGGCCTCTCCGGCGAGCCCAGCAGCTGACCGGAGCCGCTGCACCCTCACAGCGGCCGCCATCGCGGACCTGAGCTCCCCTCAGCATCGCGACATAGCCCCGGCACCCCATCTTCCGCCGGAGACCCGCCTGCAGACTCCCTTGCGGTCATCTCCCCTCAGACACTTTGCAGCACCCCCAAGCTCAGTAGTCGGCCGACCTTCCCCTGCAAAGCGAGGGCAGTGTAACTGAACACGTGAGTATCCCCATGTGCTTGCAACCTGTTTGATAATAATAACCTAAATCATTATATTATGGGTAGGTTGTACAAATATATTATGTTATGTGCTTGCAACCTGATAATAATAACCAGTTTGATAATTATATTATGTGCTTGCAACCCGTTAGTCTTATGTTGCAGCATATACGAATAATCACTGTAAGTTTAACACAAAGTAGTCATTGGTAATGTAAATTGTAAATGTGTATGTTATGTATATTTTCAGTTCACAAAAAAGTATGTTATATATAGATACATATTAGTTTATATGTTAGCTTATTATAATAACAGCTAATATATGTTAATGCAAATATATTAGTTGATATAAATATAAGGTAGATTTAACGAGTTTTGTTTTCCTTGGCATGATATTACAAAAACCGTGACGCAGATATAATACGCTTTTCATCGTGATCACCTGGACACCCGAAACCAACTATATCAGGCAAGTGTGCAATTTAATATGACTTTTTGAAGTTTGATGATTATTATC
Organism: Scilla litardierei; assembly: GCA_030789695.1. NCBI lineage: Eukaryota > Viridiplantae > Streptophyta > Magnoliopsida > Asparagales > Asparagaceae > Scilla > Scilla litardierei. The sequence goes on from CM061131.1 coordinate 73,454,981, forward strand.
CTTATTTTTACTTAAATCTGCATATCCTGAAAACTGCACGTGAAATGGCACTTGGAATTATTTCCATAATGTTCTAGACTAAAAATGTGGCTTTGGACATATAACTTGATATTGTTCAACTTTAAACTTTGGCAAAGAAAACTAGTTTTCGCAACCTGCCCGTTCAACCCACATGTTCAACACTCTCCTTAATTTATTGTAAATGTCGGGCAACCCTCTCTTAATGTTTGAAGATGTTGTACAAATGGAAAGATGACATTGTTAAATTGGTACATAACTTGTCTGGACATTTTGAATGTTTAACAATTTATGACATCGTGAAATCGTGCGCCTCAAAGGCGGTATCGTGATATCGTGATGTCGTGTGAGTCGACTAGGCCGGCTCGTGTTCCGGCAAAACTTTTGGGTGGGGTTAGGGTTGAGCAGCCACTGGGCGTATGAAAGGTACTCTCCTCAAGAGCACCACCCGACGCGGTGGGTTAGTGTCAATCACGGTAAGCCCCCGTGAGAGGAACGACCTTCTCATCACGACCTAAAGGCGAGAACCCTAGATTAGAATGCTAACTCTTGACATGAAAACTTGCAACGCTAACTTGGTCATCCTGATGATTGAAATGCTAATGGACTCGGAGGAAATCTTAACTTTATTCTTGCAACTGTTTAGAACTGCATGTCAGGGATGTTGTTTCCGTTTCAATATATTTGCTAATATTAAATTGCTGCAGTCATTTCTTTTAACTATTAAATGCTTCTTAAATTCATATTATTTGTACATCTTGCCTTGGGATGCTAATCTTTCCTTGCAGACCTTGCTGACATACATTCATTGTTTGTGGATGTATGTCAGATTCAGCGCTAGGGTACCCGGAGGATTCGTACGTGACGCCTGGCTCGGAGAGCCAGAGTTGGTCGTAGACGCTGAGCCGCTTCCTGCGGAAGACTAGGTCCTTCGTCACTGCTTTGAGTTTTAGTTTAGTTTCTTGTAGTAGGATTAGTGTGTTGTTGTAGTTCTTTTTGGCCCTGCTGTGGCTTGTCTTGTAATTTCGTGTACGCTTTATATATCTGGATGTGGCATTTATCTTTGAATGTTCTGATTGTTCTGATACGCAAATGCAAGGACCTCTTCTGTGTTTTTATCACAGACGCTTATTGGACTTGAGCTTCACCGCTCCAGTTCAAGCGGGCCGTGTAACGCTCTCGCTTTCGGTGTCTTTTGGGAAGCGGGACGTTACAGGTTTTAGTGGTGGCCCATGCAGGTCATGCAACTGTGAAATTCAGAACAATGAGAACACTATTCATTAGCCAAAACATCCAGAATTGGTTCGTACGCGGAATTACTCGAATGCCTTGTCTCAGCACGATAGGAACCCAATACTAGGAGAATAGGAATAGTTAGACGCTTGTGCTCGTTAGTTAGACACCCTTGCCACGACTTAGTATTATCATCTTAGGAGTCACCCTGTCGATTGATCATCCAGCTCCAACCTTATTAGACTTTCGAGTTTCGTTAATCGTTCGCTTAGGTTTATCGGACCTAGGGCCCAACCGAACATAGCGATCGTCACCGTGCAAGTCGAACCTGAGACTCCTGCATGAGTAGGCTTCGAGACGTAAGACATCCCAGACCGATAAGATCCCGACTTTGACCCTCTACGAACCACCACCTCCACTTCCCTATCACAGTCTAGTTCTTTGACGAACCTTAATGCTAAACCTTAGTCGATCTATGATCATTTTTCCCCCGATTTTACTTTTTCCAATCACTACACTTCCGTGTTAATGATCGTAGGAAGCCATCGTAGCGTATCCACGGAGTATTTTTTTATCGTACTTACGTTTCAATCATCGAACCTGATCCTTGTCCTCAATTCACATAAACTCTTCAGATCTGCCATTTTTAATCTTGAACTTCCCCATTGCAGACCACGAGACTTTCAAAAATGTTTTCAATATTCCATTATTTGAATTCTTCGCTTAGTTTAAAATCTTTCGAAAATTTCACTTGGATTTTCTACACTTCGGTCGACTTAAACCCAACCTTGATTATGAAACTTTTCCGACACGATCTTTAGTTACCATCTTACAGCAATTTTCCAACATACATCCTCCGCACTTCTATTTCGCATAACCTGGTATAGCCACTCTATTTTCCTTATGTAATGAATTTCCCTTTATGAAGAAAAAAAAAGAAGAAAAAAAAAATCCTTTATTTCTATTTTGCTAGTTCGAAATATCATCTTCTCTTACCAACATATTTCAAAAACAGTCATTCATATATAGGTTAAAAATATATATATATCTTACTAAATTAAATAGAACTTCAAAATCTTGTGTGCCAGTTTCAAAAATCATTGCCTTCACTTTTTAAACCCATTTCCATTTGCAAAACAAGCACCACATCACTAGGCCGTATTACTCTTCACCTATTATTTGACTAATCACATTTTGCATTTTAAATTATACTATACATTCACTATTTTACGATGTTATTATTTTCACACACATCCTTATCTTCTTACTCTCGGTTCATAAATATTTTATGTCACCCAACCAGCTGACCTCTTATCCATGACACATTCGAAACCGTCCATCACAACATCAACTCGTTGCCTCATTCTCGCACCTTGCTTAGTTTCACATTAGAGCTTATCTTTCCTTATGTCAGCTCTAGTTTAAGTATAGTGGGACCATTAGCTTGATTATGGTGTTGTGGTGCATGTGTATAGATAGTGACTGTGGACCCGCGTATGCTAATCTCTATATACCGCCCATGTATGAGTGTGCTTACACTCAGGATATTACTATGGAGTGATTATCTATTGTGTCATATGTGCATGTACGGTAATTTGTGATATATATGTATATAGGCGGGTATAGAATAGCAAGTGTTGTGTTTATACCTAGGCGAGTGATTGACTACATCATTATAGGAATATTAGATTTAGTTTTGGCCAGTTACTAGGAGTATATGAACCATAGTTGTACTTATTGATGCTTGTAATTGGATGCTAGTATGGTGATATGCGTGTTAAGTGCAATGTTGATAGGTGTACGCGTAGTTGTGCGTGCAGATTTATTGTGTAATGGCATGTCTGTGTGTACTTGTACATATATATGTATGTGGTTAGTTATAGGTGTGTATATATATGTATTATACGAATGAGTGTGTTGTATGCATAGCAATATTAAAATATGACCCCTACGGGATGATGTGTGGGCATGTGTATACCAGGAGGTATGCATAGCTGTATGTTGTGACTACGTGTATGTGAATGTATGAAATAGTATACTTACCTATGTATATTGCCATGGTTGTGTATGCCGGTGAGTGTATATGTGACCTATATAGATGCGAGATCAGAATGGAGTAGTGTGAGTATGTATACGTACGTGATATATGTATGGGAATTTGAAAATTGTGTGCTATATGATTAAGTGTGTATATGGATGTATATGGTTTCTTTATTATGTATGTCTGTCCAGGATAGAATGACTTTAGTGACTAAGTCCCCCACCTCTACGTCGGCCTATTTAAGGAAGTCAGGAGACAGACTTGATCTTAAGGTGTGTAGATTACGATGACCCTAGTGCTAGGAGTAAGGCTTGTATAAATCTGTGTGTGGTGTAATGTGTTACGTACATGTATATACGTGTAGTGATTTGTATTATTATGTGTGTATATGGTGATATGTGGTGTGTAAAAGTGGTTGTACGATTGAAATGTTAATTGGCTAAGAATGATTGTATTTGGCATTAATGGTATATCTAAGTGACATGTGGTACTATATCACTATAGATTGTGGGTGTATAAGATATATGGTAATACATTTGGTGCCGATACGAATATTAGAAATACTATTTGGATATGCCATGGTGGTTGTTTATGGTGTAGGCATTGGAAGATGAGATGAGAGGGTGTTACCCCCACCGGTTGGTTGTTAGGAATTCCGAGGGCGGAATTTTCTTTAAGGTGGGTAGGATGTAACGACCAGTCTTTATTGATGATATTATCTGTTTTTATCTAGTGTAATTTTTCGTCCGTATCCGTATTAATCGTATCCGTCCCTGTGCACGTGCCTGCTTTTCATACTATTTGATTGCTATCATTATATTAAACTATTTAATCAATTTATTGCTATTGTTATTCTTGTTGTTATTGTTATTATTATTATTATTATTATTGTGACACTTAGTTTTCATTATTGTTCTTAATATTATTATTATGTTTGTTGTCATCATTATTACTATTAATTTGAGTACCTCCTATTTTAATAATTTCCCAACTTATAAAAATTCAAATTTCAAATTTCAAGATTTCAAACTATCGTTTTTCTAAATGAAACTTTCCCTTTTGGAATCCATTTAAGCCCATTATTAATCATTTTATTAGCCTTAAATACTTCATATTAACGAGGGAATCCTACTTCCTAATTAGTTAACTTCATACCCTGGCCATTTCAAATCAAGTGGCCGAACCCAAATTTGTGCACACTAATAACCTAATGCTACAGCACAGCACCCCATACCCCAAGCTTCTTGTTATAAAATAAACTTACATGAAAGCCTACCCTACATAAACTAGGAGAGAGCTTAAGCCTACAACAAACCAAGTAGGTCTTTTCATATCAGCCTGTACACTCTCCATCTGAACCTAGGCCTAGTTTTGTAGAAACCCCAAGCTATCAACCTGGCTCATGTGTTGTTTGCTTTCACAACCCTACCTTCCTTTATAAACAAAAAAAAATAAACACCTAAAGACCTTAACATGTGCTCACGGGCTGCCTACAGCCATCACTTTACAAATTCTTTAATAACCTAGGCTCTCTAGCAACAGATCTATTTCCTTTATACAAATAAAATAAACCCTAGGCCAACCCTCACGTGACAGCACTCCCTACTTCATTTTATACAAACCCTAACTCTTTCTTCTCTCCACCTACAAACGTAACCGCAGCCGCCACCTGTTCTCTCTCGCACACGAGAGAACGCGAGCCCCCACACACGAGCACAAGCCCACGGCGACGACCTCGCCCTGATACGCCAGCCGCCCTAAGCCCCCTATCCACCGTCGAACGCCTCGGGCACTGACCCGCAGCCCTCTCTTCACCCACGCACGAGCAGCCAAACCCGCCGCCCAGGCCCTCTCCTACCCTCGCATCACTCCGACCTGCCCATCCACCGTAGCTCCGGCATCCTGCCACCTCGTCGCAGCCTCCCCTCCTCCCTCTTCTTCTCCGCCTCTCCCGAGCCCTCGCTCCACGCCCCGACTTCATCTACCCCGCAGCGGCCAGCTTCCCTCCACCGTGCGCACGGCCTCTCCCCCAGCCTCGCTCCCGTCCTCCGCCCTGCAGCCCGACGACGACCTCAGGCCGCGACACCAACCCTCTGCCGCTCCGGCGATGAAGATAAACCCAGAGAGCCGCCGACCTCTATTTTCTACGCCACGAACACCCGAGTCGCCGGCAAACACCATAGCCCTCACCAGCCAGACTCCGAGCTCCTCTCGTGTGGCCTCTCCGACGAGCCCAGCAGCTGACCAGAGCCGCTGCACCCTCACAGCGGCCGCCATCGCGGACCCAAGCTCCCCTCAGCATCGCGACATAGCCCCAGCACCCCATCTTCCGCCGGAGACCCGCCTGCAGACTCCCTTGCGGTCATCTCCCCTCAGACACTTTGCAGCACCCCCAAGCTCAGTAGTCGGCCGACCTTCCCCTGCAAAGCGAGGGCAGTGTAACTGAACACGTGAGTATCCCCATGTGCTTGCAACCTGTTTGATAATAATAACCTAAATCATTATATTATGGGTAGGTTGTACAAATATATTATGTTATGTGCTTGCAACCTGATAATAATAACCAGTTTGATAATTATATTATGTGCTTGCAACCCGTTAGTCTTATGTTGCAGCATATACGAATAATCACTATAAGTTTAACACAAAGTAGTCATTGGTAATGTAAATTGTAAATGTGTATGTTATGTATATTTTCAGTTCACAAAAAAGTATGTTATATATAGATACATATCTGTTTATATGTTAGCTTATTATAATAACAGCTAATATATGTTAATGCAAATATATTAGTTGATATAAATATAAGGTAGATTTAACGAGTTTTGTTTTCCTTCGCCTGATATTACAAAAACCGTGACGCAGATATAATACGCTTTTCATCGTGATCACCTGGACACCCGAAACCAACTATATCAGGCAAGTGTGCAATTTAATATGACTTTTTGAAGTTTGATGATTATTATCCTTTTTTTTACTTAAATCTGCATATCCTGAAAACTGCACGTGAAATGGCACTTGGAATTATTTCCATAATGTTCTAGACTAAAAATGTGGCTTTGGACATATAACTTGATATTGTTCAACTTTAAACTTTGGCAAAGAAAACTAGTTTTCGCAACCTGCCCGTTCAACCCACATGTTCAACACTCTCCTTAATTTATTGTAAATGTCGGGCAACCCTCTCTTAATGTTTGAAGATGTTGTACAAATGGAAAGATGACATTGTTAAATTGGTACATAACTTGTCTGGACATTTTGAATGTTTAACAATTTATGACATCGTGAAATCGTGCGCCTCAAAGGCGGTATCGTGATATCGTGATGTCGTGTGAGTCGACTAGGCCGGCTCGTGTTCCGGCAAAACTTTTGGGTGGGGTTAGGGTTGAGCGGCCACTGGGCGTATGAAAGGTACTCTCCTCAAGAGCACCACCCGACGCGGTGGGTTAGTGTCAATCACGGTAAGCCCCCGTGAGAGGAACGACCTTCTCATCACGACCTAAAGGCGAGAACCCTAGATTAGAATGCTAACTCTTGACATGAAAACTTGCAACGCTAACTTGGTCATCCTGATGATTGAAATGCTAATGGACTCGGAGGAAATCTTAACTTTATTCTTGCAACTGTTTAGAACTGCATGTCAGGGATGTTGTTTCCGTTTCAATATATTTGCTAATATTAAATTGCTGCAGTCATTTCTTTTAACTATTAAATGCTTCTTAAATTCATATTATTTGTACATCTTGCCTTGGGATGCTAATCTTTCCCTGCAGACCTTGCTGACATACATTCATTGTTTGTGGATGTATGTCAGATTCAGCGCTAGGGTACCCGGAGGATTCGTACGTGACGCCTGGCTCGGAGAGCCAGAGTTGGTCGTAGACACTGAGCCGCTTCCTGCGGAAGACTAGGTCCTTCGTCACTGCTTTGAGTTTTAGTTTAGTTTCTTGTAGTAGGATTAGTGTGTTGTTGTAGTTCTTTTTGGCCCTGCTGTGGCTTGTCTTGTAATTTCGTGTACGCTTTATATATCTGGATGTGGCTTTTATCTTTGAATGTTCTGATTGTTCTGATACGCAAATGCAAGGACCTCTTCTGTGTTTTTATCACAGACGCTTATTGGACTTGAGCTTCACCGCTCCAGTTCAAGCGGGCCGTGTAACGCTCTCGCTTTCGGTGTCTTTTGGGAAGCGGGGCGTTACAGCTTTGCTTGATGTGCTTAGGGAACACAACAGGGCCATTGGATGGTCTATTGCGAACATTACAGGTATAAACCCCTTAATTTGCACTCTTCACATTTATCTTGAGGATGATGCCAAACCTACATGTGAGATGCAACGTCGTTTAAATCCTACATTAAAAGAGGTTGTTAAGGGAGAGGTTCTTAAGCTGCTTGCTGCAGGTATAATATATCCTATTTCTGATAGCAGATGGGTTAGCCCCATACAGGTGGTTCCAAAGAAGTCAGGCCTAACAGTGGTAAGAAATGAGAATAATGAGCTTATACCGATGCGAACCACCACAGGTCGGAGGATGTGTGTTGATTACAGGAAGTTAAATGCTAAAACACGAAAAGATCACTTTCAATTACCTTTCATTGATCAAATTTTGGAAAGAGTGGCAGGTAATGAATTTTATTGCTTTCTATATGGTTATTCTGGCTATTATCAGATAGAGATTGCTCCAAAGGATCAAGAGAAGACTACCTTCACTTGCCCCTTTGGAACTTTCGCTTTTAGAAGAATGCCTTTTGGATTATGCAATGCGCCTGCTACTTTTCAGCGTTGCATGTTGAGTATATTTAGCAATATGGTTGAAAGGATTATGGAAGTGTTTATGGATGATTTCTCTGTATATGGCACTTCGTTTGAAAATTGTTTATCTAACTTAGCTCTTGTCTTGCACAGGTGCCCGGAAAAGAATCTGTTACTAAACTGGGAAAAATGTCATTTCATGACAACTGAAGGTTTGGTTCTTGGTCACCTAGTCTCCAAAGAAGGTATTCAAGTAGACAGAGCAAAAGTTGAAGTGATTGAGAAGTTACCTACACCAAAATGCGTCAAGGACATACGATCCTTCCTGGGCCATGCAGGATTTTATCGAAGATTCATAAAGGATTTCAGCGCTATCTCCCGCCTCCTCTGCCACTTATTAACTTTAAATGCTGATTTCATATGGACACAAGAGTGTCAAGATTCCTTTGATAAATTAAAGAACTCACTTGTTTCCTCCCCTATTTTGCAGGTTCCAGACTGGAGTATGCCATTTGAAATTATGTGCGATGCAAGTGACTACGCGATGGGGGCAGTGCTTGGACAAAAGAAAGGAAAAGTTTCTTGTGTTATCTATTATGCCAGTAAGATGTTAAATGAAGCAAAAAAGAACTATACTACTACGGAGAAAGAGTTGCTGGCGGTGGTGTTTGCGTTGGAGAAATTCAGAAGCTACATATTGGGATCACATATTCTCATCTTTACAGATCATTCTGCACTGAAATATCTTTTATCTAAATAGGATGCGAAACCTAGACTTATACGATGGATTCTTCTTTTGCAGGAGTTCAATATTCAGATCAAGGATAAGAAAGGAGTTGAAAACAATGTCGCAGATCACCTCTCTAGATTGACGGTGGGAACAGAATCACCTAATATCCCATTGCGAGATTCCTTCCCAGATGAGCAGCTTTTCTCCATCTCCACTCTACCATGGTATGCAGATATAGCTAATTATTTGGTGACAGGTAGAACCCCTCCACATTGGTCTTCTTTAGATTTCAAACGCTTCAAGTATGAGGTAAAATCGTTCTACTTCGATGACCCTTATCTTTTTAAATATTGTGAGACCAAATTGTCGGGAGATGTGTACCCGACCATGAGTTTGACAACGTTTTACATTTTTGCCATGATGGGGTATGTGGGGGGCATTTTTCAGCTCATAAGACTGTTGCAAATATTTTACAGAGTGGTTTTTATTGGCCAACTCTGTTTAAAAACGCATATGCTTTTTGTAAATCATGCGTGCGTTGTCAACAGTTGGGGCGGAATAACGAAAAGAAACATGATGCCATTGAATCCCATGCTAGAAATAGAATTATTTGATTGTTGGGGTATAGATTTTATGGGGCCTTTTCCACCATCTTTTGGTTATATATTTGTATTGGTTGCCATTGATTATGTTTCTAAATGGGTGGAAGCTATTCCGTGCAGGTCCAATGACGCTTCCATTGTGCAGAAATTTTTGAAAGAGAACATCTTTTCGCGCTTTGGAGTGCCAAAGGCCATTATCAGTGATGGAGGGTCCCACTTCTACAATAGGCTCTTTGCAAATCTCATGAAAAAATTTGGGGTGACACATAAAGTTTCAACACCTTACCATCCCCAGACGAATGGACAAGCGGAATTGGCGAATAAGGAGATAAAGAATATCCTTCAGAAAACAGTGAACCTAACGCGGAAAGATTGGAGTCTTCGCTTGTCTGAAGCTCTATGGGCCTACAGGACAGCATACAAGACTATCTTAGGGATGTCACCTTTTCGTTTGGTTTATGGAAAAAGATTGCCATCTTCCCGTTGAATTAGAGCATAAATCTTTTTGGGCAATTAAAACACTTAATTTGCTTAATGACTCATCAAATGTATCTCGTAAATTGCAGATCATGGAGCTTGATGAAATACGACGAGAGGCATATGAAAATGTGAAGCTAGCGAAAGAAAGGATGAAAGCTGTGCATGATAAGATGATCCTGTGAAAGGAATTCAACATTGGGGATAAGGTTCTGTTGTACAATTCAAGACTCCATGTATTTCCAGGAAAGCTGCGCTCAAAATGGACGGGACCATACTTTGTCAAAGAAGTCTTTTCGCATGGAGTGGTGTTCTTGGTGAATGAGAAGGATGGCCATGAATTCAAAGTCAACGGACAACGTCTGAAACATTTTCAATAGCTTTGGGCCAGAGAGGATACCACCATTGATCTAACAGATCCACCTTCGGGTGGTAACTAATCAGGTGTGTTCTTTCCATGATTCCCTTTCCTAACATTGAGGACAATGCTTATTTTAAGTTGGGGGGAGGGTATAAACTTTAGGATTTTAAGGATTTTTTTCCTTTTTTAGTTCCCTTTTTGCAAAAAAACAAAAAACAAAATTTTTTTTAGTCAAGATCTATTACCAAAATTTATTTCACTTAGAGATGAACCTCATGTGATGAAAATTCTCGAAATCTATTCACCACTGTGTACATGTGATTTATTTTCCTCCACCACTATTGTTAAATATTTCAGTCTCATTTGACATATATGCTACTACTCGTGGTAAATTTTTTGTCGATATATCTCAATGGTGGGATTGATTGATGACTTAATGAAGCTAGAAGTTATGAATTAGCAAATCGTATGCTTTCAATGGAACACACCAAGGTTCATGCATTACTAGTTCACAAAATAACTGGAGCATTGCTTGCTATTTCTTATTCATTGCTATTTGCATGCTTTGTATGATTTTGGGTAGATGGAGTGCACTGTCTTTTGAAATGATAACCCATTCTTGTGAAAGAATTGAGAAGAGGAAGCTATCTTGCTGAGTTATTTATGCACAAAAAAAGAGAAACACAAAATCCAAAAAAAGGGAGAAGAAGAGAAAAGAATGAAAAAAATGAATGAATAAGTATGTCACTAAAATAAATAACTTGATTGGCTTGAGTAGTACAGTCCGAGGGGTCCTTTTTGGCCCAATGCCCTATTATCATCTGATTTGGGAGCCATTGACCGGAACCTCACTCATTTGATGGAGCGATCCAAGTTATACATTTTTCTCCAAATGTTGATTTAAGCGCATTACGCGGAACTAATAAAAAGAGAAAGAAAAGAGAGAATAAGTGTGTATAATTAGCAAGGCAAGAGAATCTCCAAAGCTTAAAGAAAGCACAAGATTTGGTGTGATTTACTATGAATGAAGATTGACGTGTGTATGTCTTGATACCATTCTATTCTGTATGCTTGCTTTGCATGATACAGCTACGCTCCAAGTTAAAATTTCTGGTTGAAAGGTGTGAGCCATTGATTTTGTATATATTGTGCTATGAAGTAATGGATAGTAAGTTAAGTCGATTTCATAACCATTTAATAGATACTTGCTTTTCATCGTTAAACCCATGAGCACCATTATATAATGAGCATGAAATCTTGGCATTAGTGTGTGGTCATCTCTTTTGTCATCGTAGTATGGTGGTGAGTGATTTGAGATCTGATAAGGTGATCTAGGTGTATATTTGATATCGTATTTCGCTCATTTTGCTAGAGACTAGCAAAACGCTAGTTGGGGTATAATTCAGATTGAATATTACATACTTAACCCTTCATCTAGCAATATTTTGTGTTCAAATGATGCTTAATTGGTCCCTAATACGTTCGTATTTTGTAAATCATTAATTATTAGAGAAAATCATTGATTTGGGCACAAAGTATGAATTTTAGTGAGTATTTCTGTCTTTTTATATCTTTCATGGCTTTGTCTCGATCCCACGATTCCAACGACTATTTATTTGTATTTTTCTGAGATATGTGCTAATTACTGTGAATTTTTGAATGTAGAATACCAATTTAATGGGGAAATACGCAAGTAAATACGAAAATACGGTCGGCCACCAATCAAACGCTGCCACGTGGCATGATCTCTGACTCTCCCGCCTTCATCCTACGGTCGCAGCAAGGCGCAAACGCGGTCAACTTTCGATCGTTCGATCAAGATCGAACGGCCGACGATTCGTTTCATCACGCAGCGGAGCTCATCAAAAATGAGGCGACGTGGACGTACGAGGAGCGTTGGATGCTGATCCGACGGAGAGAAGCGCCAGCGAGCGAAGCGAACGATGTAGCGATCCGAGAGCCGTTCGATCAAGATCCACCGGCTGTGATTCAACCCGATGCGAACGAAGCAACGCTTCGTTAGCGGGTGAGATCGCGTCCGTTCGATCTTGCGATCGAACGGTCCACATTTATCCCGAGGAGGATTCGATGCGGATGCGGGCGCCGAGAAATCAAACGGGTGGAGCACGAATCCTGGAGCATACGTGGCGGGCCTACATTTAATCCCGCTTTGATGAGCGGCTGAGAAATTCGCTGATCGGGATTATCGGGTAGGATGTGAAATAGTGACGGGTTTCAACCCATTAACCCCCTTAAACCCGCAATGCTATTATATAAGCGTATTATAGGGTTTTTGGGGGTATTCTGGCGTATTTTGGAGCTTTTGAAGGGGCTACTGCGCGTATTCTTCTGAGAAAAGTTGCTGATAAATTCCAGAGCCTATTTTCCCTATTTCCAGAGAGTTTGGGTGCCTAACTTGGAGTTTTGGTGATAGATTCTTGAACTTATACTCCGTATTTGGTGATTTTTCCTTGTATTTCGCTATTTGAACGATGTATTCTCTTATGAAATCTGATTTTTATTGCACCATGATTGGCTAAACTATTTGTGCTATGGTTGTGATGTAATTAGGAGTATGTAATTGTGAAATTTCATGTCTTTAGCCCTATTATCATGTCAAAATTGCTCGTAACGTTGATTTCTACAACGTATTTGTTGGGTATTGCTTATTGTCGATATTATTTATGTTCCCTACGGCTGGGCCCTGATAAGACTAGCTAATTCATGTTCTCTAATCTGAACTTATCGTTGCATTTAATGATCAATGAAATCAATATTGCTAGTAATACGTATACGGCTATTTTGACTAGTTTTTATCGTTTCATCTTCCGACGTCTTCACGCCTTGACCGGATGAAGCGTTGTGTGATATTAAAAGACATGATATTTCAGCGATTATAAACTCCTAATGAAATCACAACCGTAGCATATTTATCTTATTGATTACCAAACTTTCTAAACACCGTAAGACTCTTTAGGAGCCACTTCTTTGATACCGATCGTTAAACCATTTTTCACCTTCACAAAGGTGGTTGTTTTCTTATCCGTATATTTCATTTGATTAGTTGAATTTGTGTTATCTCAGGTCGACTTGTCCCGTGGATTCGACTCTGGACTCACCAGGATTATTACTTGTATGATCTCCTGCGCTTAGGAGTAGTGCTCACATCATTTGAGACGAGGCACCGCTCACATCCTTAACTTGGAAAGTGTCGCACTTTGCCAAGAAGAGATCTATATAATGGTTGGGATTCTCATGCGTATGCCCGTAGCAAGGATCCTGCTGCATCAGATTTATCAACCCAGTCTTTAATTCAAAATTTCCAGCTGCCAGTTGTGGTCTCAAGATAGAAGATATACTTTATAAATTAGGCTTCATGTGATCCTGGATGTTGCCTATACGCGACGGAGTATTAGAACCTTCTGCCATTGATTCCTGAAAAATATGGTTCCTCTTTTCTGCTCTGAGCCACCTTACTGTTCTTTCAATCTCGGGGTCAAATATTAGATCGTCTAATCCCCCAAGGCGAGTGTTTATGCACAAGCAACAACTCAGAGGAAATGTCAGTAGCAAAGGAAAAAAAGAATAAAAATATGGAAAGATGAGAAGATGATAAGAGTAACTAACTGATTCTTAAATAAATAAAATAACCCAAGTATAAACCGTTGCCTCCCTGGCAACAGTGCCAAAAGCTTGATGCGCTCCAGATTTTAACCCGAAAACTCCCGCTAGTGCACGGTGTCGAAGCTTTGTAAAATAGTAAAATTTCGAATCCACGGGGAGGCAGATACTTATATAGTCTTGGGTTTTGTTTTGAATCTCAGAAAAGTGTTAGTTGGTGTACTCAGAAAGGTTGTCACGTGTATCTCTAAAAAAGGATTATCGGAAATATAAAAGATTAGGGCAATAAGAGTCACCGCTAGGATCGTCGGATGTCAATGCTAAGTTAGAATTCCTATGTTGAATTGGCTTTATTAGGAGAGATTGTCGCATCTAAGATGTAAAACTCATGACCAACTATCGTTGTGCCACTCGTCTAACGTATTCCATGTTTAGCCCCACCATCATGGATAGCCTCACACGCGATCCATGCATTACGATCGATAACTATTCTCAATCTCCACTCACGCCATTGTCGTAGATAGAGCTTTGATATGTGATTTGGTGGATCTCATTAACGCTATTGTCATAGTCAACAATCAGTAATTTAGGACACCAGTGGAAACCATCAAAGTGCATGCCACTGTCATGGTCACGAACTCCAATTGAATTCACTAACGTGCCTAATTAAGCCCATATGATATCCGTCCAAGATGTGCGCCACTGTCATGGTCCCAATTCCTATTTGGAATCTCCTACAAACTTGGCTGGATCAACCAAAACACATACCCTTTTATTCCAAAAAAACATAAAAAAATCCTAACTTTACATCTAAATTCTAAGATCCTAGGGCTAATCCATTAGCCCTAAATGAGACTACTCACAATTCATAGAAAGTTCAATAGAAGATTCGATAATAGCAATAGGATTCATAATCATAATAGAAAACATCAAAACCAGCATAGAAAGATAAGAGATCGTTACCAAAACATCGAAGATCGATACTCAAGCGCAGAGAAGATTCCAAGCAAAAGCCATTACTAAAAATCCAAACTTTGTCTTCAACAATAAAGACTACTCTCAAAACTCTCTAAGAAAACTCAAACTAAAACAAAAATATGGAAAATAAGCCTCTCCCTAATCTAGGGTAAAAATTGTGCTTATATACAAGGGGGTGGACCCCACTAAAATCTGGAAAATTGGCTTTTTGGGCCTCAAATTTGATGGGCCGTGGTGCCCTACTCGGTCGAGTAGCGGCGCCGCTTGGTCGAGTACTGATATGAGGCTTTGCTGGGTGCTTCTTCAGATTTAGGGCTCATATGCGCTGCTCGATCAAGCATGAGGATCGACATCATCGTCCAATCGCCCCTCGAGCCCACTCTCGTGCAAACTCGAGTTACGATCTAGGTTGTGATAGTTCGTATTCGTCCAATCTCTTGCAAACGAATATGTGTATAGATTTACAATTAAAAATCCTAGCTTTGGTCCAATCTCTTGCAAACCAAATCTAGAGAAACCCAATTGTAAACCTAAATCGAATATCTATGCCTTCCAATCTTTTGCAAATCCCAAATCGATGGAAATCCCTAGCTATCCGTAGTAAATCAATCACAACCTAACCTCCTAGCAATTCTAGCAATTTAGAAATTCATTCATCACAAATATGAAATTAGATCCATAGGGTTCATCCCCAAACCCTAGAACAACAAATCTACTCTAGCATAGCAATAAGGATATGAGAATCAATAGAAATCATTGCTTGCATACAAAAAGATAGAAAAACAAAGATTCAAATAAAAAAGAAAATACTTAGCTTTAATGAAGATCTTCAATCCAAAATACAAGCTTTTAGATCCAAGAGGGGGCCTAGGGCATGGCCTAACCTCTAAAATAAATCCCTCCTAAAACATCTTGGGGGCTAAGAAAACATAATGGGGGTCCTCTCTAATGGTGGCTACAAACCCCTTAAATACTCTCCCAAAAACGCTAGCAAAACTGCCTAAAAAGCCCCTGAAAATCGGGCCCAAAACTGAATCTGCGCGTGCCCAGAAATCTGCGCCAGTTACGACTCGGCCGAGTGGAAATCTCACTCGGTCGAGTGGAAATCTCACTCGGTCGAATGGACAGCTCACTCGGTCGAGTGGAAATCTCACTCGGTCGAGTGAGCTTTCCTGCAGAAACTCCAGAAAACAGCACTCTGTCAAAACTGTCAAAAACTGTCAAAAACTGGTCACTCGGCCGAGTGGAAATGTCACTCGGCCGAGTGACACTGACATGCAAATTCCAGCACTGCAGCATCGACTTGCAGAAATTCCCCAGATTTCATCCGACCTCCGATTGACGCGTTCTTGGCGGCGTTGGAATCATCATGAAGCCTACTATCCATAAAAAATATGAGAAAAATAATTTGATGACTGGAATGATAGCAGATTTGAAAAGAGTAGGAGGATGTCTGAAAATCTGGGCGCCGTGTGTCCTCGGCATCACTCGGTCGAGTGGAAAATGTCACTCGGCCGAGGGGCATTTGGTACTCGGGCTGACGGCTTTCGTCACTCGGCCGAGTCAGGCTTCTGGGGCAGACTGACGGATTACAGTAAGTTGGACATTTTTGCTTGCCGTCGTCTGGGTGCCACTCGGGCGGACGGAGTCTCCGAACTCGGCCGAGTCGGCGTGCGATGCTCGGCCGAGTGCACGCTGATACATCTCTGTTGCATGTCCGATCTGGCCAGCCGAGCGGGGTCTCATTGCTCGGCCGAGTGACTCCTTCACTCGGCCGAGTGGCATGCTGAAAATGCCCAATCTTCATCTTTTCACTCCCCCGTCGCTCCTACGACGTTCTTTCTTCTTCCACTCCTCTTCCATTGCAGAATAACCCTCAAAAGGGCCATGGTTGACACTCCGGAGTGGGTGCAAATCTCTAAAGCTCATTTTTGCTCACGATCGCTCCATATTTCCTGAAATCCGACAAAAACAAGAAATAGTGAAAAGTAACACAATATCATCGAATAATCGTGAAAATCGCAATATGAGCAACCGAAATGACATGCAAATATGTAGAAAAAAAGGTGTAAAATATGGACCGATCAAAATCCCCCAAGCTTGCCTCTTACTCGTCCTCGAGGAAGAAAAATAGAGAGACGAACTCGGGAGATGAAAACAAAGAAAATGAAATGGAAAAGAAAGAACACGAGGTGGAAGGGGTCGCTAGATTATTCTCTCAGATCTCAAGCCATAAGCTACACATCACGATAACTTGGAAAATACGAATCGCATGCTATAAGGATTTCATATCTTACATAAACATGGTACTTGCAATCTTTTAAGAACAACAAAAGGGATTCTCTAAATTCATACAATCAATTCATATCCACGTCACACATTTCATAGGATTTAATATACAAATGTTGGCAATGCACTTTTCAATCAAAAGTTATAAATGAAGCATATAAGGTACACACCAAGCATGCGATAAAGAATAGAATAAGAGTCATGGCATTCACATATTTATTTCAAATCATGAAAAATCTCCATATCTAATATATTTTGCAAAGTCTAAGCATTATCGAATATTCCCATTCATGCACGTCTCCACTCTAATGTCATACTCACTCATATGGTCAAATGAATTCACCCCCCCAAGCTTAGCTTGAGGCATCGCATCTAAAGGAATATGATAGTGGAAAATGGGATTTTTGCCTTGGTTTTCCCAAGTATGTTGTGGCTCCAATAATAAGATAGAGAAACATTTTTCTTTTTTTTCTTTTTGAACTATTTGTTTCTCATTTTTATTTTTGGATTTTTGTAGGAGCTATATGATTTGTATTTTTGGATTTTGGCTCCTTTTTTGGCTTTTTGGACTTTTTGGAGCTAACCTTTTCTTTTGTGGGGATTTTTGGGAAATAGATGCGATATAAGTAGCTTTAGGAGGTGAACTCAAGTGACATGTAGAGAATAAAAAGATATATGTGGAGAAAGAAATAATGTAGCACTCGGTTCACTATAAGATGTGCACGAACGGTTCAATAAATTAATACTTCAACTAAAACTCATATGTAAGCATGGATATTCTCAATCATCTCAATAAAGAGTGAAGTCAAGCGGTAAAGCGCACAATCATATCAAGCATGCACCAGAAGGTGAATAAGACAATAAAACTGATGCTTCAGATATACTAATGATGCGTGAATCTTGGTGCATTTCCAACAAAAGCATACTAAACACTAATCCATACATTCAGTTTCAATTAATATCATGCATTCATGTAGAGGAATCATCAAAAGAAATAGATTTGCAAGCATATGTGAATAGCAAGACTATGGAATACACTAAATAGCATGGCATGGAATAATAAGCCACGTGATAGTTGCTAAAGCAATAAGAGATATCATCATAAGGAACAAATCTAGCAAAAGAAGGAAAAGAAAATGAAGAAAATAAAATAAAAGAGAGGAAAGAAGAGAAAAATCAAGCACACAATATGATGCATGAACACACATAAAAGGAAAATAAGATGGAAAATTCAAAAAGATGATGCAAAATTTTGAAAAATTCCAACAAAAAACCTAAAAATAAGGTAAAAATGCAACTAATGCATCTAAATGGCATGGAAATGCACTCCCCCAAGCTTAAACTTCATATTGTCCTCAATGTGATCATAGTGGAAGAATATGAGGAACAACGATAATAATAAGGGGGTGAATGAAAAATGATGAAATGAATGACATGAAATCCTAATGCAACTACATGCACATACAATGATGCATGAGAGCGCTTTCCCCCAAGCTTATACCAAACAATCTTATTCAAATGACTCGATCAAAAATATCACGGCTTCGCTAAGCGATATCAAGTCAAACAAATAAGAAAGTAAGGTTTCACTTGAAAGAAATGCTCGGTGGGTGGTGAGCAAAAAGGATGTGACACATCAAAATATAAAGTGGGAAATTAATATATAATGGGTTTGGGGTGTAAAAATTTTTGTTGCCGTCATATGAGGTGATATTTATTCAAGCAAATCTATACGGTCCTCTCGCTGTCGAGAGGATTCGGGTTTATTGAAAGCATAAAAATTTCTACACTACTGGATTGATATCACCTATAGCAAAAGGCGGATCCAGTATCTTTTCCGGTGCAGGCAACTGCTCCAACTGCTCCTTCCGTGGCTCTGCCAGGCGCACATGTCCACGGACACCAACGAACTTTAGCAATGCATCCTCCAGCATTCCCACAAGGACTCCACCTGTACCCTGCAGAGAATAGGATGCATCAGTTCGCTGCAAAAATTTCACCCTCATAATAAAAGTATTCCAAAGAGGATCGTCAATAGAAATATATGAAATAAATAGTGGTGGACGATACTTCCCTGGAAATAATCCAATATCCTCACGTGCCGTGATAGCTGTCTCCACGGTGTCTTCTCTATGCTGCTCAGGTAAATCTAGATCATAGGTGTGGACCCCATCAAGATGCTCCTCATCATCGTCGGACTCATCCCAGTGCACCCCTTGATCATATTCATATGTGTCCATGGGTGATAACTCCTCGCTCTCCTCCACATATACGTCCCATCGTACCTCTTGATCGTATGTACATGAATCCTGCAAAAGGCACGATGAATCATAAAAAACAGCATACACTGGAGGGAAATCAAAGATAAAGGGCGAGGGAGTAAAGAGATCTCCCTGAAGGGGAGCCATAAGCTCTGTGGGGTAGTCCTCTGCGTCAGTGGGAGGATGAGGTGGCTGCGGAAGCTCTAATAGAGGAGGATAGTGCTCGGGATCCTCATGAATGGCTGTGTCCTCGTCCCGATGCATGACCTCCTCTGTGATAAGCTCTGGCTCTCTGTGTAGGGCCTCCTCAAAAGCATGCTCTGGCTCGATAGTGTGCTCATTTGCCTTCTCATCGACTATCAATGTAGGCTCTCCCTGGGATGGTGATGCTGGCTGCTCATGTGTGTCAGATTGTGGGGATGTATCATGTGGAGGGGAATGCCCGCAAGAAATCCGAAAATATAGTCTATCCCCCTCAAGTCTGACATGGATGTCCTCCTCAATTGTTCCTGCAGCTGAAACACGGTTCATAACAAAATCTGCAAATCGTAGCTCAAATGCATCACCTGCCGTAATGCTCTCTGAACCGGTGAACCTCACTGACTCCAAGAGACCCTCCAATAATCTCTGAAATGCGTCCTCCTCTGGCTGCGCATATGACTCAGTTTCTGCTTCCTTCACTGCCTCTTTGTCCATCCACTCTTCATATGCAATAGATGTATCGTAGGAAGTGGGATCGACGACGGCACATTCTGGCTCTGGTAGTAAGTCTGGCGATGCTTCTTGTCCATAAAATGAAGAAGCAGAACTGATATCTTTGGAAATCCCTTCAACCTTAAGCATGAGCATATTCATTTCAAGTTGCCTCTTCACCCGTTCCAATAGAAGGTTACCCTTTTCAAGCCCGGCTTGCACTTCAACCTGGTGTGCATGCATCTCATCAAAAAAGATCCTTTGTCTCTCATCAAGCTTGGGGGAGTGCATTTCCTCAAAAAGGTATTCGCCCATCTGAGCACTCTGATCAAAATAGTATTCTCCCATCTGAGCACTCTGATCATAATAGTATTCTCCCATCTGAGCACTCTGATCAAAATAGTAATCTCCCGTCTGAGCATTCTGATCAAAATCTGTGGTCCACGTAGTATAATCCATAGCACCTGATCAACAAAGATAAATACCTGGAGAAAAGATATCAGTGGCACAAAAGAATATAGAAATGATAATAATGGTGGCAGGGGTGAAAATTTCCTTTTTATTTATTTATTTTTTTTCGTAGTCTAATCAACCTAATTGTGACAAATTGGCACCAACGGAAACACCTCCCCAGTAACGGCGCCAAAAACTTGATCGCGCCCCGGATACACGTCCCGGGACGACGATTGTAGTTTTACCACAAGCGCACGGTCAAGTGGCGAGCGGGTATCGAACACGAGGAGGTGGTGTTGGCTCCAATCTATCCTAGGTTGGTTGGACTACGAATGTATTTTTGGTGGAGATGGCTATGGTATGATGTAGTGGCAATGGTGATGGATGTCGGTGTCGGAGATAGAGAAATTGGTCAAATGTCGATTCAAATACAATATAATAAAAGTCTCTAGGGCTAGGGAATCCCCACTATGGACCGTCATTCGTCATTGTGAATAGTGAATCTCAATATTACTAGACTTGTGTTGAGGTGAACTAGTCGCAACTTAATGTGGAACCAAGCTCACGCTCTCGCGCTATTGCCGGTCTATAGCAAACCTAGGTTAGGGCCCAATCTCTTGCAAACCCTAACCTAAGACACTAGCATGAGGATCGACATCATCGTCCAATCGCCCCTCGAGCCCACTCTCGTGCAAACTCGAGTTACGATCTAGGTTGTGATAGTTCGTATTCGTCCAATCTCTTGCAAACGAATATGTGTATAGATTTACAATTAAAAATCCTAGCTTTGGTCTAATCTCTTGCAAACCAAATCTAGAGAAACCCAATTGTAAACCTAAATCGAATATCTAGGCCTTCCCATCGATTAGAATCCAATCTCTTGCAAATCCCAAATCGATGGAAATCCCTAGCTATCCGTAGTAAATCAATCACAACCTAACCTCCTAGAAATTCTAGCAATTTAGAAATTCATTCATCACAAATATGAAATTAGATCCATAGGGTTCATCCCCAAACCCTAGAACAACAAATCTACTCTAGCATAGCAATAAGGATATGAGAATCAATAGAAATCATTGCTTGCATACAAAAAGATAGAAAAACAAAGATTCAAATAAAAAAGAAAATACTTAGCTTTAATGAAGATCTTCAATCCAAAATACAAGCTTTTAGATCCAAGAGGGGGCCTAGGGCATGGCCTAACCTCTAAAATAAATCCCTCCTAAAACATCTTGGGGGCTAAGAAAACATAATGGGGATCCTCTCTAATGGTGGCTACAAACCCCTTAAATACTCTCCCAAAAACGCTAGCAAAACTGCCTAAAAAGCCCCTGAAAATCGGGCCCAAAACTGAATCTGCGCGTGCCCAGAAATCTGCGCCAGTTACGACTCGGCCGAGTGGAAATCTCACTCGGTCGAGTGGACAGCTCACTCGGTCGAGTGGAAATCTCACTCGGTCGAGTGAGCTTTCCTGCAGAAACTCCAGAAAACAGCACTCTGTCAAAACTGTCAAAAACTGTCAAAAACTGGTCACTCGGCCGAGTGGAAATGTCACTCGGCCGAGTGACACTGACATGCAAATTCCAGCACTGCAGCATCGACTTGCAGAAATTCCCCAGATTTCATCCGACCTCCGATTGACGCGTTCTTGGCGGCGTTGGAATCGTCATGAAGCATACTATCCATAAAAAATATGAGAAAAATAATTTGATGGCTGGAATGATAGTAGATTTGAAAAGAGTAGGAGGATGTCTGAAAATCTGGGCGCCGTGTGTCCTCGGCATCACTCGGTCGAGTGGCAAATGTCACTCGGCCGAGGGGCATTTGGTACTCGGGCTGACGGCTTTCGTCACTCGGCCGAGTCAGGCTTCTGGGGTAGACTGACGGATTACAGTAAGTTGGACATTTTTGCTTGCCGTCGTCTGGGTGCCACTCGGGCGGACGGAGTCTCCGAACTCGGCCGAGTCGGCGTGCGATGCTCGGCTGAGTGCACGCTGATACATCTCTGTTGCGTGTCCGATCTGGCCGGCCGAGCGGGGTCTCATTGCTCGGCCGAGTGACTCCTTCACTCGGCCGAGTGGCATGCTGAAAATGCCCAATCTTCATCTTTTCGCTCCCCGTCGCTCCTACGACGTTCTTTCTTCTTCCACTCCTCTTCCATTGCAGAATAACCCTCAAAAGGGCCATGGTTGACACTCCGGAGTGGGTGCAAATCTCTAAAGCTCATTTTTGCTCACGATCGCTCCATATTTCCTGAAATCCGACAAAAACAAGAAATAGTGAAAAGTAACACAATATCATCGAATAATCGTGAAAATCGCAATATGAGCAACCGAAATGACATGCAAATATGTAGAAAAAAAGGTGTAAAATATGGACCGATCAGATGTCCCCACCATGAGCTCCCCAAGTGGCAGATTATAAATCTGTTCTATAATGGGTTGAGGGACGATTTAAAATCTTCCATGGACATCGCGGCTGGAGGGTCTTTCATTCAAGAAGTGAAGAAGATACCGGTCAAATGCTTGAAAATATGGCATCCAACAATGAGTGGTGGTGTGACGAGAGAGCCACACCTAGATCTGGAGGTATCCACAGAGTCGAGGATGTCGACAAATTATCCAGAAAGTTTGACTTGCTGTCGACCCAGATCTTCGCATTGATGGTAGGCGCCGGTGGCGCCGGTATACAACAGATTGCTGCAGTGGAATCCGAAGTTTTTGGAGAATTTAACGGTGGTGACATCTCACCACTGTTGGATCAGGCGAGCACATTATTTTACAATCCTACAGGGAATGCGCCTTTTCCACCACGCACCAACTCCAACCCGGCCTACTCTCCAAACAACCGGAATCATCCCAACCATAGTTACCGGGCACCGTATCAACAACCGACTCAGCAGCAACAACAACAGATATATTAGCCGGCTAGGCCCCAGCAGCAGTTTCAGCAGCAGCAATTTCAGCAGCAACAACCTGCGCAACAATATCAGCAATACACTCCAAGGAATCAGCAGCCCACCCAGCAACAATATGGCCAGCAGAGGGCTATCTCTCCGGTTGAGTCCCTCTTGACTCAATACATTACCAACCAGGAGAAAATAAATCTGAAGCTGGAGATGGGACAAAGAGTCCTCACTGATCAGGTGACCCAGCTGGGGTTGCAAGTGGCGAACCTTCAGAGACCGCAGAATCTTTTACCGCCACAACCTGAGGTGAACCCGAGGGGGTAAATTAAACCTTAGCGCTCACGCATGAGCATGAGAACGTGTCCGCTATCGTCTTAAGGAGCGGAACGCAAATATCCACACGAGTGCCCCCCAAAGGACCGGAAGCACCGTTGGTCGTGGAACCACCAATTGAAGAATTAAATGACGACGGTGCTTCGTCTCCAAAGCCAACTACTCCGGAGGGAGTCCATGGAGAGGAGAAGAAAAAGGATGAGGAAGGGAACCTCAGAGCGTTCAAGCCCGTTGTGCCTTTTCCACAACGGCTTGCCCAAGCCAAGATTGATGAGAAGTATGGCAAATTCTTTGCCATGGTAAAAGATCTGAGCTTACAAATTCCCTTCCTTGAAGCCATCGAAACAATTCCCTCATACGCCAAATTTCTAAAGGACTTCGTGACACGAGGATCCAGAAAGGAGAAGGTCGTATTAACGGCGGAGTGCAGCGCCCTCATTCAACGCGCAAATCCGCCCAAGCTCAAAGACCCAGGAAGTTTCTCCATCCCTTTCTCTATTGGGGAAGTACGAATCCAGAGGGTGCTCGTCGATCTAGGAGCGAGCGTCAGCTTGATGCCCTTATCGCTATACAGGAGAATAGGGATGGGAGACTCAGAGCCCACCGGGATGACATTACAACTCGATGACCGTTCGGTGAAATACCCGGTGGGAGTAGTAGACGACCTCCCCGTTGATGTGAGTGGAATACATGTACCGGTGGATTTTATGGTGATGGACATGCCAGAAGACAAGCATACCCCTATTATCCTTGGACGGCCCTTTATGGCAACCGCCGGTGTGCTAATAGACGTGAACAATGGGAAGCTTTCCCTCAATGTCGGTCAAGAAAAAGTCGAATTTTACTTGGGGTTGTCGATGAAGCACCCCGATCCTCCGGATGATCCTAGTATCAATGTGCTGAAGTTGGAAGAGGAGAGAGCTGTGGAGGCAAGCTCCTGGGAGATTCTCTCGAGAAACCCCCCCGATAGCTTGGGGGACCTTGGAGAGCAAGTTGGCTCCCCAAAGAATGAAGTTGCTGATGAGGCGGTCGCCCGACATGTGATCCCTCCCGGATTCCCAAAAGCTCCTCCCACGAGGAGAAAAGGCAAAGAGCCCATGGGGCTCATCGGGGATGAAGTCCGTATCCTCAAACGAGTGGCGATGGACGCCAATATGAATGAGAAGCTCCGGACCCCATCACCAAAGGGAGAGTCGTCGAACAAGTTTTCTTGTCGCCACTGACTACAACAAAGGGAGAAGCTGAAGCGATGCCTGACTTTAGGCATCACCCGTATCGCCCACCTTGAACGTCATCAACGGGCGTCGAGCTAACGACGTTAAACAAAAGCGCTTCATGGGAGACAACACATGCTCTAAACCTTTGTTTCCAATTTTTAGAATTATTTTTAACTTTATTTTATCTATTTTTAATAAATAAATCCAGCCACAAGAACTTTCGTTGAAGGACTAACGCCGTTTGTGCACTTTTGCATAAAACAAGGCCCCAACCGATCGGTTGATAACTCAATCGATCGGGTGGGATGTATCAGCTAACGGCTGTATCAGTCACTCAACGAACCGATCGGGTGAAGCCAGCTGAGACCGGGTGATAGACCGTGTGATCTGGGCTGAATTCTCGGGAATTTTTGGGAAATGATCAACCGATCGGTTGATACACAAAGCGATCAGGTGAAAGACCGGGTGAGCTGTACCAAACTCTCAGAAAATTTGTGAAGCGGCGAACCGATCAGGTGACATTCACCCGATCGGGTCGCCTGTAGCCGACTTTTAGCAATAAATTCGACCTAAAAGTCAACCGATCGGGTGACTTTTCACCCGATCGGTTCGACTTAAATTCATATAAATAGCCGCCCTCCGCCCGTTCGTTCCGTCCTCGCCCGATTTCGAATTTCAGATCGCCGTTTCAACTCCTCCACTTTCGCCTGACCTCGTTCTTCCCCTAAACCGACCCAATTCGATCTTCCCCCTCTCCTTATCCATCTCTCCATCGATTTCTCCCCCTTCTTCTTCGATTTCGGCCACACACGAAGCCCTAATTTTCACCCATTCTCCCCCATTTTCGAAACTTGCTGGAAGGATTCGCCGCGGCTTCACTCGAGCTCCTGTTGCGTTGCGTTGGGGCGTCTACGAGTAATGATCTTCATCTCAATTGGGTAATCTCGCTCCTTAGCTCAATTTTTATTTTGCCCTAGAATTTCATTTTGCTCGTTTGCCGTGTTTGTGTGTATTCATCGTATTTCGCATACACTCACACACACACGACTCCCACACAATGCCTCCTCGCCGTGCTAAGCCCACCGACCCCACTTCTTCCAACCCTAGGCCCACCCGTCGCGCTCGTTGCACACAACCCACCGCCCAACCCGCCACCACCACCAATTCATCCACCACCCCACGCCCCCGGACCCCGTTTACATTGGCGATGCCGAATACGAGGTGTCATTCCATGACGATGACCAAGCCGACCGGTTCATGGCCATGCTCCTCCTAGCTGGATCTGGTGGTCAGTCAACTCAGGAGTCCGTCGAGCGTGACCTGCCCGTCCTTCAAAGCCTCATTCGTCACATTTGCACTGACCCACCCGATGTCTCCGCACTTCACATCCCACCCCCCCCCCCCCCCCCCCCCGCCACTCCTGCTCCTCAGCACAAGCCCCCATCACCACCCCCAGAGGGTAGTGCCTCTGCTTGATACTTTCCCATCCAGCTTTTGCCTCCCCCTATTTTTAGTGTCCATCTGTCTTTGCGGGGCCCTGCTATACCACTGCTAGGGGAGGACCCATTCACGTGTCGTGTGATTTTTTTTATTTTTTTTCTGTTTATATGTCATGTGGTGTGCTTTTTATTTTTATTCGAATTTTTAGTCTCGTTTGTGTGATTTTCTTGTTTTTCGTGTCATTTTGTGTCTGTGCGAATTTCCCCCCATATCCATTGCCCTCCCGTATTTCATTCTATTGCATTGAGGGCAATGCAAGTTTCAGCTTGGGGGAGTCGCACTTCGTGCGTCATTTGCCTCTTTTCTTTGTTATTTGAGTCGGTTTTCTCCATCTTTTTCTTTTCTTCTGTTTATCTGTTTCTCCTAGAGATGAACCCTATGATGAATTGCCACAAAATCACACACACCTAGCATGGCATCGATAATCACATTCACTAACCCTAGGATATCGAGTCCTCCTGCCTTTCACGCATCGTGGGTCCACTTAGCTTTTTGTGAGTCGTGCGTTGTGCCTAGCTGTTTGGTGTGCTTCTACTTTGTGATTTTACTTTATATACCTGTCCAGGAATGACCCCTAGATTATCATGCTTCGATTTGAATATGCGGTATTTTTTTCTACTGTCTGCTTCTGCATGCTATATATATATATATCGTATACTTCATTTCGCATGTGTCGGGATTCCACAACTGAGAACTAGGATAACCCATTTAGCCCATGCTCTAATTAGCGAGAATAGTTTCCTTTGCCCAAGTGTTTAGATTCCGATTTCTTTTTGTTTTACTTGGTGCAAATCCCCTCGTCGTGTACCGTTCTCCCACTTGGGAGAGTACACATGTGTATAGCCAAAAAAACCCAAAAATCCAAAAAGAAAAGAGAAAAGAAAAGAGAAAAGAAAAGAAAAACCCAAAAAGAAAAGAAAAGAAAGAAAAATTGTATAGCCAAAAATCCAAAAAATATATACAAAAACCCAAAACCCAAAAAAAATTCCCGTGTGAATATTTTCCTACTTGCCGAGAATAAAGGGAAGGCGAGAATTTGCACCGAGTGTTCTACTCCACATCATCTCAACCCCCATCGTTTTCGAAAATACTTGGCTTAGGAACTTTTTAGCTATTATCTAGGCTATAGTGTGGTGATTTCCTTGACCCTAGTTGTGGAGTCCCTGACGCGTGATATGTTTCGATTCTCTCTCTATTCTCAAGCATGCTTGAACTACTTATATTCACCGCTTAATTCGAATCAAATCGATATTTGGGTCATTTCTTGGATTTGTGTATATCGAGCTTTATCGCACATCGTAGATAGTGACACGGACTGCTAGCACACGACCACACTCACTCGCGCTTCACCGCGTGGGCCCACGGCACTTGTCTGGACTTGTATTCCTTGGTTTAGTGATGTGATTTGGCATTTGCTTGCTTGGTGTGTCGGTTTTGATTTTGTTGGCCCTGACAGGTGATCTAGGATATATAGTTTTCTTTTTCTCTCTCTCTCTCTCTCTATTTTTCTCTCTCCGAGCTCCTACTCTCGCTCGTCTTCCTCGAGGACGAGGAAGAGTTCAGCTTGGGGGATTTTGACGTGCGTTTATATTTCATATATTTGCGCACGTTTTCTTCCGTGTTTTTCCGTTATTTACCGCCGTCTTATATTCGTTTTCTCGTGTTTTCTTGTTTTCTTTCACTTTTCCGTATGTTCCGTATTTTGCAGGAGTTCACTGGCATAGGGGACATAAAACGACGATATCATGAGTCCCCGGAGCAACGGGAGGAGTCACGCGTGATCCAGGGGGTCAAACGACGAAGATCGCATCTTTCAGCCCCTCACCCGACCGGTTGGTTGTTTCCAACCGATCGGGTGATGCACGCATGCACCACCTGGACACAAGTTGGAGCGGCCAAGAAGTCACCCGATCGGTTCAGAGACCGGTTCAAACGCCCCCAACTTTCTGGAATTTGTGCTGAATACCAACCGATCGGGTGACTTTCACCCGATCGGTTCACCTATAGCCGATTCTCTGAAGCCAAGCACAAAGAGATCAACCGACCGGTTCACCCGACGGCATGAAGATCCAACCGATCAACCACAGCCCTCAACCGACCGTGTCGTGGTGACCGGGTGAAGTCCTGTTCTGCGCTGCCGAAGAAACGAATCGGGTCACCCAATCGGGTGATTACGTATTCTATATATATGACCCCTAGGTTTTCCAGAAACGAGAGTTGTTATTTTTACTGTTTTTTCTCTTTCTTGACGGCTGTAATTTTTCAGATATTTGTAAGTTTTCTGATCTTTGTCAAACTTTGATATAGTGTTATTAGCATTGTTCTTATTGCCTTTCAATTGCCTGATCATGATTTTTACGGTCGATTTCTGTTTAGATCGCTTTTTACTAAATATGTGTGAGTAGTTCCATAATCTAGGATTTTGGTGGAAACCCCTTCGTAGGTTCTCCCCGATGCATCAATAGGGCTAGGAAATCGATAGGGATTAGGAATCTACCGGTTACGCGGGGTGTTTTATTGTCATCGGCGGGAAAAAGACCGCCTTTGACCGTTGGGCCAAGGGGGAATAAACTTGGTGGTTGACTCCCTAGCCATAGCTCACGCCCTTAGCGTAGACGTCGAATCCTAGCGTGCGGGAGCGGCAGGATGAGACGTTGGGAGTTATCGTTGCGAGCTTAGTGCTTCCGTAGTCGATCAATGTTAATGGACACGGGAGTGCCCACTGATCGAACCCGTGAAGTCCGGCATATCATCCTGGGCATCGACCGGAATATCGGGCCCATGGGATGCCGGTACCACTTTCAGAGGCAACGTCTCACCAATAGACCCTAATTCCGATCGCTATCCTTCCCGTAGGCCGTATTGGCGAGAATCGCATGATAGGGTGGAAACCAGAGTCCCGGGTTTTTACTTTATATTGTTTATCCCTCGCATTTTATTTTTCGTGACAACCCATCATCCAAGTCGGGCTAGATCACCCACGGGGTAAATTTGACCCTTCTTGACACAAGCACATCCACACTTCCCTGAGTTCGACCCCCAAGCCACACTACAACACCGTGCGCTTGCGGTTACAAATATTTAAATCCCACGCCCCAACCATATTATTGCACACATCTAGCACGCATAAACGGGGGACGTCAATTAGGTGCCCACCTACTAATCATGTCTCTAGTAAGCAGTTCCTCCCTAAAAGCTCTAAGGAGAGTGAGTGACATCTTGGGAATATGGTTAGGGTACCAAATCATCTTGTAAAAGGGAAAGGGGGTACCTCTTCGATGAACACCCTCCCAGGCCTCTTTGAAATGAAATGTCTCACCTGCCGCCCATTCCCAGCGATCCGAACCAGTTGTAAGTTTAACATGTTGAAGCAGATATTTTATTTGGTTGGTTGAAGGTTCATTAGTCCATCCTTCCATATTCCAATACTCGTTAACTCGCTTCAAACTTGCTCCTTCAGGGATGTCATAGAGATTTTTCAGGGGTCCACAAGATAGCCAGTTGTCATGCCAAAATTGAGTTGATCTACCATCTCTAACCTTTCTTCTTATAAGACTTTGAGTTGCACTTCTACACTTTAGCAAATGTTTCCAAGTACCTGATTGGGTGATACCCCCTTTTGCCGCAAAAAACACTCCAGCATCATCATACCTCCCTTTCATATGTTTCACCCATAGACTCCCTGATGTAAGGAATCGCCAAATGAGACGAATGCATGCGGCCCGATTTAGATCCTCCAGCAGCCTGATTCAAACCCCCCCTTCTTTTTTGGGAGTACAGATATCTTCCCAAGCCCACACTTTTGAACTCCCCCAAATGAACTATCTGCAGGTCAATGTTATAGACCTCAGAATAGTGTTAGGAATTTGGAAGGCTTGCATCCAGAATGTAACCATACCATATATCACCGTTCTGACAAGTTCAATGCGCCCTGATATAGATAAAACAGACGATGACCACCCCATCAACCTCTTCTTGCACTTGTCCACTAATCTGCTATACATGCGGGATTTTGGATATTTGGACGATAATGGCAAACCCAAGTAAGTGGTAATAGTTGTCGCTAATTTAATCCCAAGAATATCAGCTAAATCATTTGGGTTTTTTGTCCCCTTGCTGAAAATAGCTGCACTCTTGTCCCAGTTAACTTGGAGCCCAGTAAAGTTGGCAAATTCAACTAGTACATCCCGAAGGCCTTTCAGAGAGTTTTTATTCCCTCGACAAAACAAAAGAAGGTCGTCAGCAAACAATATGTGGGATATGGCGCCTGTGCGCCGCATAGGTTGGATGGTACGCATATTAATAGCTTTTGCAACTAAAATGGAAAATGCCTCCATAATAATAACAAACAGATATGGGGATAATGGATCACCTTGACGAAGCCCTCTTTTGCCTTCAAAATAACCCACAGGAGCTCCATTTACCTTCAATATATATATTGGCATAGCTGGAAAGAGAGAAACAGAATGATTTTTGATGGAGCTGAGAGATCCAAGACACTACTCTTTGAAGACATTGCAACGGACGTCAGGATTATTCTCAGAGACCAGGATCCCACAGACCCAGATGCGGCTCAGGCAAAGGGAAATTGGGAATTAAGAGACAATGGCTGACTTGCATTAATTTGTAAACTCAGCCAATTTGTAATTTTGTAATATTGTTAGTTGGTACATAGGGCTGGGAAGGGGGGCTACTAATTGAGAGTGACAGCGCTTGTGCCCTATCCTCTCTTTAGTAGTCTTCCCCTTTCCAACACATACCACGTGTATTTTGGGTTATTATTAATAAAGAATCATACTAACTTTCCATATATATATATATATATATATATATATATATATATATATATATATATATATATATATATATATATAGGTTGACTAGGATCCATTCGGATGGATCAAACATGCGGATCCATCCAAGTGGAATTTAAAGCTAGACAATGTAAATAGAAAATCCGACCGTTGGATGTCTTCTAACATGTCTAAACTAGCTCCAAACAAAATTTCAACTAATTTGGACATGTTTTGCCCATGCATCAAGTGGTTGCAAAATTAGCCGATTTTATAACTATTCAAAAACATCGATTTTGAAACCACTTGATGCATGGGCAAAACATGTCCAAATTAGTTGAAATTTTGTTTGGAGCTAGTTTAGACATGTTATAAGACATCCAACGGTCGGATTTTCTATTTACATTGTCTAGCTTTAAATTCCACTTGGATGGATCCGCATGTTTGATCCATCCGAATGGATCCTAGTCAACATATATATATATATATATATATATATATATATATATATATATATATATATATATATATATATATATATATATATATATATATATATATATATATATATATATATATATATATATATATATATATATATATATATATATATATATATATATATGAGGAAACGGAAAATAGGGTGTCACAGGAGAGACTCCTCTCCTGTGTCGGTCAAAAACTCCAAACTCCACAAGTTTTTTGGAAGATCCGATCCGTTCATCTCGATCTCCACCCTCTAAACGCCCTACCCACCAATTTTCAGCCCAATCCGAGGTGTTTTGCCCGTTCATCCATACGACCCAAATTTAACAGTTTCACATGAATAGAACTTTTGTGGATGGTGGATGAATGGGCAAAACAACTCGGATCGGGCTGAAAATTGGTGGGTAGGGCGTTTAGAGGGTGGAGATCGAGATGAACGGATCGGATCTTCCAAAAAACTTGTGGAGTTTGGAGTTTTTGACCGACACAGGAGAGGAGTCTCTCCTGTGACACCTTATTTTCCGTTTCCTCATATATATATATATATATATATATATATATATATATATATATATATATATATATATATATATATATATATGAAAAGTAATCTGATCATTTATTGATAAATGTAATATACAAGAATGTATATACAAAAATAGGAAAGTGATCGGAAAGAGGGAACAATAGGGGGAGGATAAGACACTAGCATCGTCACTCCCCACTAGAGGTCCCTTTTCTAATCACCCCCTAAAAATCAAAATTGGAAACTCCAAAATACACCCACAGGCTAAAGACCCGAGACATAGTGGAAACATCAAAATGTTTATAAGAAAATAGAAAAATAAAACCCAAAAAGCTCAGCCATTATCTCTGAAAGTCCAGTTGGCCAACACATAAGCTTCCCCATCACTAGAGGGCTCTTGGTCACTCAAAGCCACCCTCACATCTGCAACAATCTCCTCAAAGAGTGTTGTCTTCAATCTTTCTTCGTTATCAAAAATTCTCATGTTCCTCTCCCTCCAGATGTGCCACACAGCAGCTGAAAGAACAGTTTTAGCAAGCACACTTTGAACACTTTTCCCACCAAAATGTGCAAGGAAGTAGTTCCCAAAATTATCCAGAGATAATCCAATATGGGAATGGATATTAAGCTTTAACAATGCTCTCATCAAAATGTAACGAGAGTAGCCGCATTCGAAGAATAGATGCACTACATTTTCCTCAGCATTGTCAGCACACAGAACACAGTTTAAAGGGGAGTTCAGGTCCCATTTACGAAGTAAATTTCTGGTGAGCAATTTCCCTCTGAAAGCTCGAAGGAGCGTTAAGGACATCTTCGGAATATGATTGCGAAACCAAACAAGTTTATGAAAAGGGAAGAATGTACCAGGTGTCCGCACTCCTTCCCAAGCTTGGCAAAACTTGAAAGTATCCCCAGGGAGCCACTCCCAACGGTCAGTCCCAGGCCTCAGCGAGATGCCCTGTAGCATCGGTTTAATATGTAGAATAGCCGGATCCTCATTCCATGAACCCGCATTCCAATAATCATGTACTTTCTTCATCGAAGCACTAGCAGGAACATCGTATAAATGTTTTAATGGCCCACAGGCAAGCCAATTATCATGCCAAAACAAAGTAGATTTACCATCTCTCACCTTTCTTCTAATTAATTTCTAAGAAATATTTCGGCATTTAAGCATATGTTTCCAGGTGCCGAACTGAGTAACATGTTCCTCCGCCGCAAGAAACTCGCTCCCTTTATCATACCTCTTCTTCATTTGGTCCGCCCAGACACTATCTGAAGTTAAATATCTCCAGGTAAGTCTAATGCCTGCAGCCACATTTAAATCATCCAGCAGTCTGATTCCAACTCCACCCTCTGGTTTAGGAGTACAAATATCTTTCCACACCCATGCCCTCGAATTTCCCCATATAAACCTCCTGCATTCAGATGTGATAGTGCGCAAAATAGAGGGCGGGATTCTAAAGGCTTGCATCCAAAATGCAACCATACCATAAATCACAGACCGGACAAGTTCAATGCGCCCAGAGATGGATAATAATGAAGAAGACCAACCCATTAAATGTTTCTTACATTTATCCACAAGTCTGCCATACATAGGCTTCTTAGGGTATTTAGAAGAAAGGGGCAAACCCAAATAGGTGGTAATAGTAGATGCAAGCCGAATGCCCAAATAGTTAGCTAGTTCATGTTTTAAGATTGCTCCCTTACTGAATATAGCCGAACTCTTGTCCCAATTAACTTGCAAACCAGTATAATTTGAGAATTCAAGGAGAAGTGATTTTAATCCCAAAAAACTCCTTTTGTTGGCCCGGCAAAAAACAAGAAGATCATCGGTGAATAGGAGGTGGGAGATAGTACCTGATCGTCTCATAGGATCAATAGAGCGCCGAGTAATAAATTTAGCCATTAGGACAGAAAAAGCCTCTATGATGATGACGAACAAATACGGGGATAATGGATCACCTTGACGAATTCCTCTGTTACCCGTGAAAAAACCACAGGGGATCCATTAATCATGACAGAGCCGTAGATATACATTGCCGAATCCAGCCAATAAAACTAGTAGAAAACCCCATCTGGACAAGGAAATAATAAATAAACTCCCGGTTTACCGTATCAAAAGCTTTCCGCAGATCCAATTTAAGGCACGATCTTCCCCCCATGGGGTTACTGAAATCTCTAATATGTTCATGGGCTAGGAGACAGGAATCGGATAACAACCTTCCTTTCAGGAAAGCGGCCTGGTTCGGGGATATCAACTCATGGATTACCACCTTAATCATGTTACAAATTATCTTGCTAATAATTTTGTACATGAAGTTACAACAGGCTATGGGCCTGTAATCAGATAGACTTGAGGCATTCAGCTTTTTAGGGACAAGCGTCAGAAAGGTATGATTAATTTGCCTCAACATAAAACATGAACGGAAAAAAGATTTAACAGCCGCATTAACCTCAGAGGCCAGGATGTGCCAATTTTGCTGGAAGAAATATCCGTTAAATCCATCAGGTCCTGGGGCCTTGCAAGGCCCAATTTGAAACACGGCATCTTTGATCTCATCATCAGAAACCCTCCTATCAAGCCAAGCAGCAGCCTCCCCAGATAAGATGCGCTTAGGAACAAGTTTAGGAAAACTGGTCCTGTAAGAATCCTGATTGTAAAGCTTTTCAAAATAATTAGGTGCCTCAACCTTTAACACTTCATATGTTTTATTTTTCATACCAGAAGCATCCACCAAATGTCCAATATTATTGTAACTTTCCCGAGTCTTCATAGAATTGTAAAAAAATTTTGTATTTCTATCTCCCAAGGAGAGCCAGTCTTGTCTGCTTTTTTGCCGGTACATATCTTCCTCTAGACTCATGGCTAAAAACAGATCATTAAGAAGCTTCTGATCCTCCTCTTGAAGAGAAGGTAAGTGATTAAGAGAGGGGTCCATGCGAATAGTCTCCAATTTATTCCGCAACGCATTCACCTGATTGGAAGCTTGCAAGTCTGCCGCCCAAAGCTGGAGGTGTTGCTTAAGCCACTTGAGTTTAAGGGATAATGAGAACATAGGAGACCCAACAATTCCCACAGACCAATTTTTCTCCATAACATCTTTATAACCCGGGCATTTAGTCCAATAGTTAAAGAATTTAAAGGGCTTTGGGTTAGATAATACCTTGGAGTGAAGATACACCACCATCGGAGAGTGATCGCTAGTGTGAGGGTCAAGATAATCGGTATATGATTCCGTAAGTTTGTATATCCACTCCGCATTGCAAAAACTTCGGTCAAGATGAGCCACCACTCTAGCATCTCCTTTCCGGTTGTTACACCAACTAAAATTAGACCCCAAGCTCTTGAGCTCCTGAAGATGGCACTTTTTAATACAAGAATAGAAATCTCTGACCATACTATCCTCTAGAGACCAGCCACCAATTTTATCATCAGAGTATAAAACATTGTTAAAATCGCCTCCCACTAACCAAGGGCCATTGTTACAAATGCATGCATCCATCAAAAGTCCCTCCCATAAATTCTTCCTCTTAGCCAAGGTATTGAACCCATAGACACCAGTAATAGTGCAAACGAACTCATCAGCATTAGTGCAGTGCATGGAGACATGCTGAGGAGAGGAAGAGAGAAGTTTGGTTTTCCAGACAGAAGGGTTAAAACCCATCAAGATTCTGCCCCTAGGAGCTAATCCAAAATTGTCGATAGATATCCAACCTATTGGTATCACCGATTTATTGTTTATTAGGGGAGACTTCAATTTAGTCTCCAAAATAATCAAGGCAGAGGGATTTATTAACTTAATTCTGTCACGGAGGTCCCGCCTTCGTACAGCATTATTGAGGCCTCTTGCATTCCAAATCAGAATAGCCATTAAGAAAGGTTTAAATTATTTTGCAGAGGTGTACTTCCCTGCAATCTGGAGCTCCTCCGAGCGGATCCCACCGTAAGCACCACATCCTTCTTTTTATTAGATTTCCTCCCCTCAGCCTCCTTTAAGTGAAATTCCTCTTCCCGCTCCCATTCAGGATTATCGATGGCAACTTGTACTGGGACCACATCAGTCTCATGCCCCAGACTATCGAACAAGAGCGATGGTAGGGGCCTGCATATTTCTCCAGGTCTCAAAGAAGATAGAGGCCTACTACATGGGTTTTCACTAGGATTTGGCAATCCCACTGCAGCTTTTTGAGTAGTTGCCGAATTCCCAAACAACCCAGGCGAAAAAATTCCGGCATCATTTGGATGGGTGTACAAATCAGTAGTTTCATCAGCTCCAGGCGTTTCATATTGCATCAATGCGTGTTCACTTTGCTGTAAACACAGAATTTCATTGGCCTTGGGAACAACCCTTGAGAGGTCCCCAGAATCAGAACCCATTAGATCTCCAAGCTCCATCACCTCACCTGCACCCACTTGTGGTCCATCATTATTTTGCTCCGGAGGTAACACAGAATTAACGCATGCGATATTCACCTCTGCAGATGTACTCTCGCCCGCTTGATCAGCGTCCTCAGAGATAACATTAGTTGTTGGGTTCTCTTCAACTCTGACAGTAGCCGGTGGATTACTCTTAACAATTGGCTCAAGAATCGTGGGAGTCTCTTCCCCATCTCCTCCTCCAAGGGATTTAATACTTTCATGACTTGTAGGTTGGATTGAAGGGAGCTTAGTATGCCATTGCGCATTAGAATGTCCGAAGCAAACACAGTGAGTGCATCGTGGGGGATCACTCTCAAATTTAGTCTCAATGGTTAGAGTTTTACCTTCATCCAGCTCCACATCGACAGAATTCGGGAAGGGGTTACTAGCAGATACTTCTACTAAGCATCTCGCATAAGAGTCTTTCATTATAAGCCGTAGCCTGATCCAAGCACAGCGGCATTCCAATGACAGAAGCAATAATATTAAAGGCCTCCAAATTCCACAAGTATAAAGGAACTCCATGAAATTGGACCCAAACAGGGATTGTAGTAAGAATATCACGATCATGACATAGATCTGGGCTCCATCGTTTCAGAACAAC
The DNA here is from genome assembly GCA_030789695.1 of Scilla litardierei. Taxonomy (NCBI): domain Eukaryota; kingdom Viridiplantae; phylum Streptophyta; class Magnoliopsida; order Asparagales; family Asparagaceae; genus Scilla; species Scilla litardierei. Next base: position 73,492,279 of record CM061131.1, read on the forward strand.
TAGCCGCCCCTCAAACAGCCAAGGC
>CM061131.1:73494803-73818281 GCA_030789695.1 Scilla litardierei
GCTTATATTACAAAATTTTCCTCGTTTATATCTCAATCACCCCCACTATACATTTGAAAATTCTGGTGGGGTGAGAAGAGCATCAAGATTCTACACAGAGTCGTGATGCCCTTGGTCTCCTTGAAGCACAACAAAATGCTCTTGATCTCCCAAAGCACCAGCGCCTGCATTATCACCTGTCGTAATGACGACTTCGCCAGTAGGAGCGGCCTACCTCGTGCCTTGGCTTAAATCATCATCATCGGTGTCTAGAAACAACACGGGGATCTGGTCAATCTCAGCGACGATGCCAGGGAATCGATTCTTCACTTCCGATCGACATCGTTCATAGGCCTGCGTGTACAGTTCGTCGAAATTGGGCAATGAATCCTTGTATGCCTGGACCACCTTCTCTGCTATGGCCTCTATGCCGACTCCCCAAAAGCTGTCAGCAAATCGAGCGAGGAGCTCATTCTCCCAGATTTCCCACTTGGTTTTCTCCTCTAGCAGAGATTTTTCCGATCGCTCCCTCGAGGTGGCTTGGGCAGCTTCCCTCTTACGAGACTCGCTTAACTCGTGCTCGAGCTCGAGTACCCGGTTTCGTCTCAGTTTGCACAGAAGCTCCACTCTATCCAGCTCCGCCTGGGACTTCTCCACGGCCAACTTACTGGCCCCCAAGGTGACTTCATGATTAGCTACCACCGATGCGCGTCGACGTAGCGCAGCATTGGCCACGAGAGCCTGCATACAAGGCATGATGGTCAACATCCATGCCTGCAACATCTGTAACGAAGACTAGCGCGGTAGTTACCTGAACATTCACGTGGACGGCAATCGAAGCAAGCCTCTTATAATCGACCCTCTTCAGAATGGCCCTGTCTCGTGGAAGGGTCGTAATTTTGGTAATCCGAGAAGCGGTCCCATACTCTAGAAGAGCATCATCATCTCTCTTCATTGGAAATTCCATTTGAATGAGATCCTCCATAGGACAATCAAATGGGGCTTTAGGCGATCGAATCTCCAGCAAAAGTGGTTTGTATTCGCCAGGAATATCCTCAGCCAGAGACACTGGAGGGAACATGCCCCCCAAGGCCAGGAATCCTTGTGCAGAAGGGGCTCTGGAAGGGGCCGAGTTTCCCCTGAATCTCCCTCTAGGAGAGCTCCATGTTACTGCTCGTGAGTGCAGGTCTCTCTAAGCAACTGGCTAACATCTGAAGGCCCAGGCCGCACCACGACGTCAGTCGACCCAGATGGCTCCTAGTCGCTAAGACGAAGTTGCCGCCTTTTCTTATTCCCCTCAACGACAACCACCTCAAATTCAGTGGGGGCTTCTCCTTTTTCTTCTGTTGGAGTCGAGCCAGCTGAGTAGCCCCATGAGCGACAATGGGCAATTCCTCTGATGATCGAGCCGCTCCTTCCTCCGTAGAAGGCATTCGAGGAGATAACATGCTCTCCTCGGCTTCTCTGATAGAAGCTTCGACCCCCTCCCTCAGTGCGGGGTCCACCTGGTACTCCAAACCAAACTTGCCTACAAGAGAAAAACGTGTCAAGACATGAAACAAAGAGCAAACAGTTGGTGGGCAGATTGGATCAACCTTTCGTCCATACGGTCTGGTGCAGAACCAAATCGGACCACAGCCACTTCGTCTTCCTTATATTCTCCGGCAGGCTAAACGATGCATCAGGGGCTTCCTTCTCTGCTCCGAACAAAGGCTTGTCCTCGACGAGACCTAAGTCAGGCACACCCCATCTGGTGCAAAAGCTTGCCTCACCTTGAAAAACAACAAACATGAACTCCTCTTTCCAATTGGAATTCGAGGAAGGGAGATGTACCAGCCCGGATTCTTGAGAAGAGGAATCGAGAAGAAGTAATCGAACAATCCCAGCGACGGTTCAACTTTCTTCATTACGCACAGAAAATGAAGCCAACCAATGCACCAAGGGCGTTTGGCATTAGCTGACAAAGAGAAAGGTTCAATGTGATCAAAATGTAGCGCATGAAAGGATGCATATGGAATCGAAGCCCTCGTTGGAAGGCTTTGACGTAAACCCCAACCTCCCTATCGCCGGGACAATGAACCCTTTCATCCCACCCTGGCAACCGGATCTGATAGTTGAGCTGGACATATTTTCTATGAAGTTCAGAGATCTAATCGGCTTCAACTTTGGATATCTGGTTGGCGATTAGACCAGACTCCATGGCTCCCTTTTTATTCTTCTGCATGGCAGGGACCAAGCTCCTTCCAAAGGCAGGGACGGACGATGAAGCCATTTTCAAAGGGAGAAAATCTGAATCAAGAACGATGAAGACAATAACTTCGAATTTCCACTCTGGAACTGTCTTATATCGACTGGATGACCACGACGTGATGAGACACGTGTCAAAGATTTGAGGCTCTTAGCATTTTGGATTTCGAACCGACGAATCATCCAAATCTGCAAAGTGGGTGCTTTGGTGCCTAGAACTTGAGTATTAATTCCTCGACTACCGTGCCCCATTAATGCGATGTAACATCACTTGACCCCAACAGGCAAACTGTCTGAGGTAGAGCGACGTTGGCCATTGTTGAGTCATCGGACTGGCACCCGAGGTGACTCGTTCGATAAGCGACTAAGGCCCACGGAGCGCACAAAAGAAGCCTGAAACTGACTCAGTCAAGGCCGACATACCAGACTCCCGTTGCACTCCCACCAATTGAATGTGGGATTGAAGGTGAGCTCATAAATAGCAGGGACATGGGCTATGGTTACTCCTATTAAAGGGGAAAGATCATGGTACCATAATTGGTGACCGTTATCCTCCCAACGACACTCAAAAGGCCTTGGAGGTCTATAAATATAGGAGGACGGACAGAATAGAGGAGGTACGAGATTTGATACTATGAAACTAGATACTTCATCTTATATATCTTCCACCAAAGAGCTTGCGATGCCAGACCTGAGACGAGCCTCCGTGGGTCAATCTCAGCTGCTCCAAGCTTCTTTCTTTTCTTAAGTTCCATTCTATCTTAAGCATCGGAGGGAATTTGGGTCGAGACCCAGATTCGACCCCCTGATGCTTTCTTGTGGTGCAGATCTACGGTCTCGATCCTACAAGAGGGTCGTATCTAAGCTTCCCAGCATCGATCGACTGATGCTCTGTAATGACCCAGAGTGCCATATACAGTAGGGTGTATAGTTTTGTGTGTTATGCAGTGAATATGTGCTTGTATGCATGTGTAGTATGCATAGTAAATATGTATTGTGCATAGTAAGTTCCCTATGGGTTGCCTATTTGTATGCCTATTTGGGTGAATGTATATCTATATGAATGTATTATTTGGATGCCTATGGTTGTATGAATGAGGATGCCATGGATTTATATGTGAGTAATTATGTGAGTAGTAGTGTGTATAGTAAAGTAGTGATATGGTTGTGTGATTTGTAAAGAACACTAGTCATTACCCGTGCCCGTAGGGCACGGTTCATGTATGGTATCCCCCCTCAAAATCTTAGTTCCCCATAAATCTAAGCATTATTATTACTATTTAATTCCCTCAAAAATTTTAGTACCCTCAAAATTTGCTTCACCCCAGAGAATTTAGTTTCCCTCTAAAAATTTTAGTTCCTCCCAAAATTTAGTTTCCTCCCGATTTAATATGTACCATAAGGACACTATTCATTTAAAATATCATTCCCTCAAATTCTTAGAACCATTAATTTTAAACAAACAACAATAATTATAGATATATCATGGGAACAATTCCTGTATGTTTATAAATATATCATTTTAAAAAATTAGATAGTTTCTTTGGTCAATTTAAATTATAAATATATGAATATAGCGTGACGTCGAAAAATAATAAAGATTTGAGCAAAGTTGTAACTTGCAATTGGAATGAATAATCCTATTATGCAAAAGTATATTTGATGTTCTCGATGTTAACGTCATCACGTTATTAATATATATGTATAATAAGCGTCTTTAGATTGTCAAGATAGTATGATGGCATGATTTATTTGTATGCTTGTACCATCGTTGCATCCTGAAAACAGATACATATATATATACCAATTCATATTGATACCAGCCGAGATTTCGAACCCTGATTTAAACACTACACTAATTATAATAGCACAGACTGATGGCACTTTTATTTTACTGATTTTAATGTTAGAAAACTATCTCACAGAAAGTTACACGATGGATCCAATTTTAAACTGATCTCAAAAACTACGATCAGGAAATATCATCAGCAATTGCTTGGAACTTGGATTACTGAAGAATAACCTCCATTTTGTGCAATGAACTTCCCTGATCACTGAATATATGAAGGTTTAAGAAGAAACCTAATCTACAGATAGAGCATGACAAACTTACTACAAAATTGAATCCATGCCAGCAAAATAACTTAAAGACAAATATGCATCGGTCTTTTTGATCAGAAAACTAATAGCATACTTAAAAGAGGTCTATTGAATAAATTAAAAAATACCGAATGATGACATTTAAAAAGACGATTGTTATGCATATCAAAGATAAGAAGCTAAAACATTATATTAACCCCCATTTAGCAATTTTAAAATAACATTCTCTAATAATCAAAATAACCTTCAGTGCAAAACAAATTTTCAGAATATATTCACGGTCTACCAAATAGCACTTGCAAACTAACTCGGATCAGAAAACATCAATACAACCACTATTGTAGAACCATCATCTAATTTCTATGAAACTTCTTCAAATAATACAACAAAGATAACTGTAATACTTAATGGAAGGACCACAACATTCTCCCTCTTTGTCTTGAAAAGCGCCTTCTTTCGATGTCTGAGCATGCAAGTATACATGTGCGGGCTACCTGTCAATCCATCCCAAACAAAGAAAATAAGTCAGCGGTTATATGATACATTTATGTTATGGATACTTGTCAATCATTCGTATATTGTAGAGGTTGTCTACACAATGTTATGTTATGGATTTGCATGATACATTTACCTGAGCTCGTAAAGAAACAAAACCAATGAACAGAAATGTAGGTAACCGAAATGGAAGCAACAAAGATATCATTTTCCATCTTCACTTGAGAAGTGCATATGTTCTCAATGATAGACAAAAATGAACATGTTTTCAGAATTCAGTAAAACTTCATTTCAGAACAATACAAAAAAGATGCAACTTTGAATCAATCATGTGAGCTTCATAATTCCCAGTATACTAATATCACAATTTTGATATCAACATACAATAGTACTGAGAGAGAGAGAGATTTCGGGATGCCAAGGTTAACATAAATCACAAATCCTTGACAATTACAACAAACTGTTTTACCTCGTATATTGCCAAGGAAATTTTCTTGGTAATCCTCCTATATTGCCAAGGAAATTTTCTTGGTAATGAAATCCCAAACCATCATACACTTCCTTCACCCATTGCAACAATTGTGAACTAAAAGATTAATCAAGAGAATCACAATTGCTCGCTAATGCTACTTGAATGAAAGATTGATTATTGGCATAACATGCTGAAATAAAAACAGTACTCCAGCAAGTTCATAATCCACAAAGTATTGATAGCAAATGCAATCATATTTGAAGAAAACTAAGATGAAGTGTTGAATGAAGAAGAAGTTGAAGAAGAATCTCGTGGCATTGTGGAAAATGGTGAAATTTCTGTAATTATTGATCACGATGTTCTCAAATGCCCCATTTGCTGTGAGACCTTGCAGCCCCCCTTTATATTAGGTTCCAAAATCCATTTTTTTTAATTTAATGAAGTTGATTATGGTTTTCTTTAGTAGAATTACAGTTTAGCTATGAGGATCGTGGTTCCTATTTTTGTGATTGAGAAATTTAGGGGTTTAAAGAAATTTTCTGATAATAAGTTTTGTACATTTATTATGTGTTGGACAAAATTTAGATGTCATCTTGTTTAACATGCAAATGAAGAACAGAACAAAAAAATTGCAACATTTAACGTGCAACATGTAAAGAACAAACAAAACTTAAACTTAACAAACTGAGCAATATTTAAACTGTAAAGGACATGTACATGGTTACTTTGCAATACCTATGCTGAACATGTAGAGAACAGACCATACATGATTTGAACTGAGCATGTAATATACATTTGTTTTGCAATACATTTGTTACTTTGCAATGTTAAAAAGCTAAACTGAGCATGTAACATAAATTTTTTACAACTGCGCAATAATTTACATTGCAATACTTTTAATGGTTACTTTGCAATACTTTTGTTAGCTTTTCTGCCTGTATATTTATATATCCCCACAAAATCTGAAATGTTTATATATCCTCATCAGCATGGGCAACTGTCATCATCATTGAGGTGTAAGAACTTGACAGCCACAGAAATGTCAAACATGCTTTGTATGTTTATAAGTCCTTCCTTGCATGACTTACTATTTGGGAAGGGGAAAGGGTGATGATAGAAAGAGCCCTTCATTTCCAGTATATATTATCAAATTTGTTGTAACCTATACGTAGAGAACCCGATCCAACCAAATCGAGAATTCATAAAAGCTCTTGACAGGAAAACATATATCATCCAATATATATTATCTTTATTACCATTAATTTGTACCTTCCCAACAATTTGCTTCACCTGCAGAAATTTAATCTTTATAGCATGCATACCTGAGAATGATCAATGACTTTATCTCTATTACCGTTAAAATGGATGTCAGCTGTAGCTTGCCTGAAAACTCCACTGATAATGTTGGCCAATCGAAGGGTCTCGTTGATTACCTGAACAATTAAACACATAAAGACTTGAACAGTTGATACCCATTTAGCGAAAGTACATGCAAATTAGATAGAATACAAATAATCTGATATTTAGGCCTTGAAATACACATAATGCAGCATTTATGAACATACCATGAAGAGATCCTTGCATATTTTAGAGCAATGTCCTGCCAAGGCCACCAACAAAGAAGATATTGTCAAAGATATTGTATGATATTGCCAATGCCACCATGTCAACTTTATGACAGTGAAACCAAACAACGAAAACGCTAATAACTGAGTGATTGTCAAATGACTGAGTGATAAATGGTAATGGCAGATGGTAATGACTGAGTGATTGTCAATGTCCTCCTTACTCTATCCACAATCTGACTTCTAGCCCGCTTATTTGCTAGCGGGTATTCTCTTGTTTCTTCCAAGAGGAATCTGTACACTACCCGCTGCCTATCTCATGTTGTGTGCCTGCCAATTTCAGCCTAACACACGCAATTTAAGTAGCAATCAGCTTTGAAGATTTTGATAAATGTATGAACGGAATTTGCGTCAGTGTGCTGAGGTTACTTAAAGAGAAAATGCAGATCCTGAGTACTTTAAGAGCAAGTGTGACATGATAAAACACTCGATGCCTCCCTTTTCCAGATAACTCAACTGGATTAGCTACCAGGAGCTCTGTGTCTGGGCCACGGTTATCGATTATTACTCGTAAAGGATGGAGCATCTCCAACCTCAATTGAGAACAAATTGAACTCTGCTTTACAGGATCCACTAACTTCTTCCCATTCGTTTGTTGAATAAAAAGGTCTATTTCACGACAGCCTTTCTTGTTTGATAGGAATCGCCCATAAAATCTAAAAATGCATATTACTAAAAATGCATGACTGGAAAGAACAAAAATGCCTGCTCATTATCTTATAGACTATTTCATAATAAGCACTTGGATGTAAAGTTTAAATCTAGATGAAATAAATCGGATTGAACAAAATTCTAATATTCGTTTTTCTATCAAAAAAATTATTCTGATACAACGTATCACAGAAGTAGAATAAGGTATGCTGATTCAAATTACTGACTCAACAATTATTTTTCAAAAATCTTCATCTTTTGGCGAAATCGCATGCTTTTAGATTAATGGTGAATCAGATTGCAAGTGTAAATGTATATATTACCGATGTCCTTAGATTATTGGTCTCTGGAAGAATTTCAATGCCCTCCCTCAGAGTTTTCCAGAGTTGAGTCCTCACGAAGTCATCTACTTCAGTCATGATCTTCATTTCACTTGGAAACCCCAACACAGAGCACTTGTATAAGTTGATCATGCATAACACTGACGTTGTGTCGCAGTTGAGAAATAAGCATGGTGGCCTTTTTCTTCATCCCTCATGTTCTCAAAATTCAGCTGGTCTATATTAAGTACCTGCAGACACTGTGTAACCATGAAGCCGGAGCAACCGAAATGCAGCGACCATGAAATTAAACACAGTGAATATTTAGTAGTGATTCCAAAATGGCATTTCCATCTTCGTTGGGATGTAGCCACATGTGATCATTAGGTATCATAGATTGGAACCTATGACAATATATTTTGATGAAATACATACACTCTAGCACATACTCTTAATTTGTCCGAGTAAATGATGAATAGCAATCAACTCCTCACAGTAGACGAAGAGGTAGCTAGTCTGTAGATACTACATCTCAGCCAACGGAAATGTAATTGCTAAGTTGACAAATAACTCTAAATGAATATGGTGTTACTTTATTTGTTAATGTCCATGAAATTAACTTAAACTTCAATCTGAGAGACAGAAATATGGAATTGCAGCTGAACTACGAAAATTGTAACATAAACATCACCGGTAGCAAAATTGAAATAAAGAAGAAGATACCATACATTGCTTGCTTACTGGGAAGCTTGGAAAGAAGGGACTCCAAGCTATCTAATCTAGTCCCCAAAATTGTGATCTTTCTCCGAATGGCAGATGTATGACATTGAGTGTCTGGACCAGAAGAAGGGAAAGAAACCCTTTCAGAAATCATGGCATTGATATCATCAGCAAGCCTAGAAGCTTCACTCAACTCCCGGAGCCATGAATCCGAAGATGATGCCATGACTGCAAATGTACAAACATCTTAAATCCAAAGAATTTAATATCCAACCAACAATGCGGCAAAACCCTGTCATGGGAAAAATGCAAGAGCGGGATTGAAGAGTATAGCTTCATCTCAGAAGAAGCTTTGCCAACTATCCTGGGAAAATAAACATTGCTTCAGCATGTTGTGAACAAATAATGTAACAAAACAATTTTAAAGGAAACACAAAGCACATTAAATTCAGTGATTCATACCAACCAAAGAAAACCTACATCAATTTGTTTTGAGTGCTGCAAATTGGAAGCGAGAATTTTCATCCGTTTCATTAATACCCGCAAGAAAATGACATTGCAGTGGAAGACCAAAAGCTAAATAATGCAACAATGCACAAAAAATCATCTTTGTCAAACAAACAGTAATCCATTCAAAAACCTATAAGCTAAAAAATGCAAAAAAGAATCCAAATTAACTAAACCAACGACACGTGATCTCACCTTAGAATCCATCATACTCTTCAATCGCAAGATCGTGGAGAGGGCTTCCTCCTCCGCCAAGAACATCGACTGCTGGAATCTGAGGGCTCTCCGCTCCGACGCCAGAATCCGCGCCGCTGATTCCTTCGCCGTGTTGAGTATGATATCAGCGTATGCCCTCTTCAGAGCTGCCATTTTCTGATCAAACGCCCATCATATCAAAATTTGAAAAGACGTTCAGAGGGAGCCGGAGAAGAGAAGGAAGAGGAAGAGGTGAGGAAATTACCTCGGCCTCGGCGTTATGGTCGATAAAGGAAGTGATCGAGGGGGATAGTTCGCTGCTGTTGGCGTTTGTTGTTGCTTGCTGCTGCCGTTGGCTCTCGTGGAGACTGCGGTTGCGCTCGGAATCGAATCCATAATTTCTTCTCTCGATCACCACATGGTTGTGCCCTCTTTCGATCAGATCTCTCTTCACCGCTAATTCATGTGGTTGATTACTTGATGCTCTCTTCATATTTTGGGGAACATCAAGAGCCGATTTTGGGGAGTTGATTGTTTGCAAACGCCTCTTGCTCTTCCCTATGTCACGCAACCAGCAAATCCTCTTCCTTATGTCACGCAACCAGCAAAGTGGGACCCACAATTAAATGAGGGGCTGTTTTCCATGAAAAGATATCTAAAAAATACAAACTTATCATCTCAAACCCTCATCCGAACCGTTGATTTATCAAGATCAAATCCTGGCCATCTTTCTATCAACCCCTTTGCCCTAGTCAGCTTGTCCTAGTCAGCCCTAGGATTCAAAAATCGCTGTCAAATGTATAATAGATTATTAGTATGTCATGTATGCGTGTACTACTACTAGTGTGTATCATTATTAGTAAGATAATGTTATTAATAATGGGTGACCCTCTTGTATGAATGGCAAGATTGTTAATAGTTATAAGAGGATGTGTGTATGGTTAGTAAAGGGATGTGTGTAAAGTAGTGGCCTTTTTGTAATTAGAAAGGGTGTGTGTATAACGAGATGGGATGTGTTGAGTATTGATTCCCCGGATTTGGTTATGGAGATCGTCGCCAAATTACTTCTTACATCAAAAGCGACATCTCAAGACTTCTCAAAGCGCGTGATTGTGTGCCTAAAGCTTCGTTGAAGCTCTAGGACCATTATTGAAGTCAAGAGATTCGGATTGAAGCTTTGAAGACGGTTCGTCAAGTTTATTTTATGGTCTTCTAGATTCTTTTCGTAGAATGCTAAGCCTTGAGTAGGACTTACATTATAATCTTCATAACGCTCATATCTTAGAGCTAGGATTATCGTAGAAGCCCATAGAAACTTTCCCGAAGCTTCACGCTTCATTTCGCGGCTTCTAGTGCATCTTAGTTGGTTCAAGAAGAAGAACCAACCGACTAGATTGTCATCTAGTCGGTCAGTAATCCTTCTTGAACCGACTAGATTTCCTTGTCTAATTCAGCTCATTCACTGTTGACCAATTAGTCGGTCCAAGAAGGTTCACCGACCGACTAGTTGTCAAACTAGTCGGTTTGGAATCCTTCTTAGACCTACTAGTTATGCCTTCATTTTCACAGCCTGAGCTACTGTTTATCGTTAGTCGGTCAAAGAACAACCATCGACCGACTAGTTCAACTAGTCGGTTGGAATTTGTTCTTAGACCAACTAGCTCTCTTTGAATTCAGCCTATTGTATTTCAACTTTTAGTCGGTTAAAGAACACTCACCGACCGACTAGTTGTCAAACTAGTCGGTTGGCAAGTCTTCTTAGACCGACTAGTTCTAACTCTTCTTATTGGCTGTGAACCATTTAGTCGGTCCAAGAAGAATCATCGACCGATTAGTTGCAAAACTAATCGGTCAGTGATCCTTCTTATACCGATTAGACTGCTTCAGAAATAGATCCATTGGAGCATTAAATGCACGAATTTTCCCTCTCTCTTCTCTAACTCCTATATAATCTTGAGATGCTTCTTCATAACATTCAAGGATTCCATTATTGAGTTTTAGAGATCAAAGAGAAGAGCATTTAATTCTCATTTCCAAGCTCACTCATTCTCACAAGAATCTCTCCAAACTCCTTGAGCCCTAATTTCCTCAAGAGAGATTCTCTTCATTGTGAGCCTCTCAAGTCAAGAGCTTGATTCAAGGTCACCAACTCCATCCTAGGCTTCGATCGTTGTTCATCTTCTTGGAGCTAGGGTTTGGTGACTTCTTCTTCCTCAAAATCCTCCTTGCCCTAAAATCGTAAGTTTACTCAAGGCATAGGATTTTGTTGGTAAGTATTTCATTGTTTCAATTACATTGATATTGCAAGTTTATCTCTCGGTTGTGAGAGTTGTTTGTGATCCCGATTTGTGGGAGTCACATTTTCATCTGTGTATGATTTGATCTTGTAGAGGTTTTCTACAAGAATTTCATAGTGCAAATTTGAGTTAGAGGTTTCTAACTCAAGTAGCCGGAGGGGATCCGGGTGTTTGGGAAGTAGGATCACCGGGAACAAGTCGGGGAGACTTGGGTGGATCCGAACCCGTTAAATCGTTTGCTTGCGTTGGTCGTTTCTTTGTTGTCATATTTTCATTCCGTATTGTTGGTTGAGTTTGCAAGATAATTAGGAATTATACTCTTGATTATTTTAAAGTACTATTCACCCCCCTCTAGTACTTGTGCAGTAGCTATCAGGGCATTACATTTGGTATCAGAGCCAAGTTCATAGCTATGTCTACCAACGACAACATGACCGTTCGTCCACCTTCAGACTATAGCACCTTCAGGAACCGTGAAGGAGCTTCTTCGGTGATGGAAGGACACTCCTTAACTAGGCCTCCTTATTTCAACGGTGCCAACTATGGGTACTGGAAATGCCGGATGGAAACCTTCCTCCGGAGCACTTCACTATGGAGAGCCACGATGACGAAGTATGTCGAGCCTGCCAAACAAGACTTCGTAAAGCGGACTACCGCGGAGGTCGCCGCGGAGGTGAACAATGCCAAGGCAATGAATGCCTTGCAATGTGCGTTGGAGCCCGAAGACTTCAACAAGATATGCACATGTAAGAGTGCATATCAAATCCGGAACTCACTCCTCATCTTGCATGAAGGAACGAGTATGCTAAGAGACTCCAAACTCACTATTATAAATAAAGAATTCGAATTATTTCATATGCAACAGGGTGAGAAGATGAAGGAGTACTATGCTCGCTTCATTGACATTACCAATGCGTTGGAGGCTCTTGGAAAGACTTACACCCAAAAGGAGAAAGTCTCAAAGATTAACGATGGACTTCCTTCTTGTTGGGAAAAGCGTACCTTCGCCATCGAGGAAGGTAATGATATGAATAAGTATACTGTCGTACAAGTAATGGGTACCTTGATGTCTTATGAGGTACGCAAGGACAGTAAACTAAAGATGCAGGATAAGATGAAGTCGTACTTGAAGCAAGACGAGCCGAAGAAAAAGGCGATTGTGTTCAAGGCCGCTCCATCTACATCTACCGATGAAGAAGAATCGGAAGACGAGTTGGACTTGGACTCCATTTCCCTCATGGCAAAGAAGTTCAACCGATTCTTCTGGAAAGGTAACTTCAAGAACAAATCTAAATTTAGTTCTACTAACGCCTCTGCTCCTTTGTGTTTTAAATGCAACAAGCCAGGACACATGAAAGCGGATTGTCCTCAAAACAAATAAAAGGAGAAGTGGAAGGCGCCAAAGTTCGACAAGTCTCGAAAGTACAAGAAAGGGTACAAGAAAGGACTTGTCGGCACATTCACCGACTCCGATGAGGACTCCTCAAGTGGAGAGTCGGATGATGAACAAGTGGAGCAAGCACATATGTGTTTCATGGCAAGAGAGGAACATGATCAAGAGTCCGCTTCTGATGAAAGCGAGGATAAAGGCGATGAGGTAACTATGGATGACCTTAGATTAGCTAACGAGCAAATTTGGTCTAAATATTCTAAACTAGTAAATAGATATACTAAGACTAAAGATGAGCTAACTAGTCTCCAAACCTCACCTAAGCCTATTATTATCAACAACGACACCGTTGTTGAGGGTTTGAGAAATGAGATTGTAAATCTCAAATCTCAACTTGAGCATGTTCATATTGAGGAATCGGATGAACACAAGATAGCGGATTGGATTTCTCGAAACTCAACTTTGAGTATTGAGAATGAGAATCTCAAGTCTCGTGTTTGTGAACTCACCACTCAAGTGTCCACTTTGGATGCTTCTATACTTTCTCTCACCGAGAAGTATGATTCCACATTAGGCCGAATTAATAAATTCAATAAAGGTAAGGACCATTTGGATAATATCCTAAATGACTTGCTTTCGGCCAATCATCGCATTGGCTTGTGGTATAAGATAGGAAATTCATCCAAATCGTCCACCACCTTTGTTAGGCCATCTTCCGAAGCTTCAACTAGTGGGAGTAAACACCCCATGGGTAGTTCTTCTACCAATGGTGCTTCTACTAGGTACACACCCCATCTTGAAAAGAAACCCACTTTGGGTGGACCTCCAAAGAAGGGTCATGCATTTATGTACACCAATACTATGCCACGTAGGAACATACATCCTACTCCACCGGTTCACAATTATGATGATTTTTATGCTCCACGTCCACGAGCACGTGCACACCAAGTGAGACACCCTCACGCATGTGTTCCTCCACATGCATATGTTCATCCACATTATTATATGAATGATTACCATCATGCACCTTATCATATCTCGCCACCACCATTTCATCATGTGCCATATGCTTATCCACGACATGCATCACGTAGACATCAACAACGTATGCATGCTCCCAATAGGAATAGGGCTCCCAAAATATTCACTATTTGGGGCCCAAAGAACACTAACATGCATGAAAAACAAGCATACATGAATTCTTATTTTATGAATGTTGTGCACAATGATGATTATGTTGGGAAGTCTAAGTCCAATTGGACTTGGCTTCCAAAAGGTCTAATCTTTTAGGACCCAATGACCTTGGGTACCATGGAATGATATTTCTATCTTTAGGTACTCAAGAAAAAGAAACGGAGCAACAAATCCAAATTTAGCTCCAAGGATGGGTGGATACTCGATAGCGGGTGTTCAAAACACATGACGGGTGAAGCTCAATTGCTCTCCGGAGTGGTGCCCATTGTGAATGGGAACCGAGTAGTCTTTGGAGGCAACGAGAGCGGAACCATCATTGGTGTTGGTAAAGTTGGTAACCCATCTAAACCTCTAATAAGTGATGTTTACCTTGTTAAAGGCTTAAATCACAATCTCATTTCAATAAGCCAACTTTGTGACAAATGTTATAAAGTTAGCTTTGCGAAAGGAATGTGTCATATTTTTAGTAAAGATAATAATAATTTGTTATTTTCTGGCACACGCCATAAGGATATATATATCCTAGATATCCCCAAGTCATATGAACAATGTCTCATTACCAACACAAGTGAACAACACTTATGGCATCGACGTTTTGGTCTTGTGAACTTTGGAACACTTTTAAGCTATCCAAGTTAAACTCTATTAAAGGATTTCCTAAGCTTACTTTCCAAAAGAAAAGCTTTTGTGACTCGTGTCAACGAGGCAAGCTTCCAAAATCGTCATTCAAACCTAAGAAAAGCATATCCTCTAAGCGGCCTCTAGAGCTTTTACATCTAAATCTTTTTGGGCCAACTAGAGTTGCTTCATTAGGGAATGCTCGATATGGACTTGTCATCGTTGATGACTTTTCTAAATTTACTTGGGTATTTTCTTTAAGTAATAAAAACGATGCTTTTGAAAACTTCACAATATTTGTTAAGAAAGTACAAAATCTTATTGGAACCACCATTGTCACTATTCGTAGTGATCATATAGGGGAATTTGAGAATGAGTCTTTCTCAAATTTTTGTGATGAAGTTGGTATTACACACACCTTTTCTTTCCCTCGCGCACCCCGTCAAAATGGTGTTGTTGAGAGAAAGAATAGGATGCTAGTGGAATGTGCCCGCACTATGCTTGATGATAGCCAACTTGGCCATCAATTTTGGGCGGAAGCGGTACATACCGCTTGCTATGTGTTTAATAGAATACTTTTGAGGCTCGACACCAAACAAACTTGTTATGAATTATTGTTTGGTAGATTGCCTCAAGTTAAACATTTTCGAGTTTTTGGTGCAAAATGTTTTATTAAAAACACGTATGGGAGTTTGGACAAATTTGATCCAAGATCCGATGATGGGATATTTGTTGGATATTCCTCACGTAGCAAAGCCTACCGGATATACAACAAAAGAACCTCAACGATCGAGGAATCACTTCATGTTTCATTCAATGAAAATTTTGTCCCTCCTAGAATTACCAATGATGATGACTCCATGGAAGTTTTATGTGATTCTATTGGTAATTCTAATTCTATTGATTCTATTGATACTAACCCTACTGATGATTCTTTTGAGAATGCTCCTAGTGATCAGGGAGTTCCCAAACGGTTTCATATAGTTCGTGACCATCCCCATGTGCAAGTCATTGGCAACATACTTGATAGTGTCAATACGAGATCTCAAGTCAACTACTTCGCTCATTGTGCCTTTGCCTCTTCAATAGAGCCAAAGAATATTAACGAAGCATGCGAAGATAGTGCTTGGATCCTAGCCATGGAGGAAGAACTCATTCAGTTTGAGAGGAATAAGGTCTGGGAGCTAGTTCCATTGCCTTCGAAGAACCACACCGTTAAAGGAACGAAGTGGATCTTCAAGAACAAGACCGACGAGAACCAAAACATTATCTGGAACAAAGCTCGGTTAGTAGCTCAAGGCTACAGGCATGAGGAAGGTATAGACTTCGAAGAATTCTTTGCTCCTGTAGCTAGATTAGAATCTATTAGGTTGTTGTTATCTTTTGCATGCCATAAAGATTTTAAACTCTGTCAAATGGATGTAAAAAGTGTGTTTTAAACGGAGATGTCGTTGAGGAAGTTTATGTTTCTCAACCTCTGGGTTTTATAAATTAAAAATTTCCAAATCACGTTTTCAAACTTAAGAAAGCACTTTATGGTTTGAGACAAGCTCCTCGAGCTTGGTATGACCGCCTAAAGAACTTTCTTTTGGATTTGGGTTTTAAAATGGGTGAAGTTGATTCTACACTATTCGTTAAGTATTCGAATCATGTCATTATTTTAGTTCAAATTTATGTTGATGATATCATTTTCGGTGCTACTAACTTCACTCTTTGCGAAGAGTTTTCTAATGTCATGAAGGACCAATTTGAGATGAGCCATATGGGTGAGCTCAAATATTTCTTAGGTCTCCAAATTTGCCAAATGCACGATGGAATCTTCATCCACCAAACCAAGTATACTGTGGAGTTGCTAAAGCGATTTGGAATGGAGAATGCTTCTGCCAAGAAGACTCCAATAAGCACTACTACACATCTTGATAAAGATACGACTGACAAAGATGTAGACATTCGTCTATATTGAGGTATGATAGGTAGTTTATTATACCTTACTTCCAGTCGGCCTGATATTATGTTTGCCGTTTGTGTATGTGCTCGTTATCAATCACAACCTAAGGAATCTCACTTAGTAGCGGTAAAACGTATTTTTCATTATTTAAGTTACACACTGGACTACGGATTACTTTATCCAAAGTCTAGCACATATGAGTTAATCTCATATAGTGACGCAGATTATGCGGGATTCAAATCCGACAGGAAAAGTACTAGTGGCACTTGCCATTTTATAGGAAATTCTCTTGTCTCTTGGTTTTCCAAGAAGCAGAATTTCGTATCAATTTCAACCACCGAGGCAGAATATATTACCGCTGGTGCTACGTGTGCTCAGGTTCTTTGGATGAGACACACTCTTAAAGACTTCGGTATAAACTGTGATACTTGCCCTATCATGGTGGACAACCAAAGTGCAATATGTCTCTCTAAGAATCCGGTACACCATTCCCGTTCCAAACACATAGATGTCCGTCACCATTTCCTAGATGATCATGTTGCTAGAAAGGACATCATTATGATGTACGTTGAAACCCAGAAGCAAATCGCCGATATTTTCACAAAACCACTCAAGGAAGACTCCTTTGTGAGGTTACGTCGAGAATTGGGGATTATGGGTGAATCCGAGATTTAGGATTCATATTTTCAATAATCTTGCATGATAATAATTTTCTTTATATATGCTCATGCTAGAATTGTTGGGATTTTCTAGATTTGTGATCGGATTTTCGGAATTTTTGCTAGAAATGTTCATGCAAGTCGTATTTAAGATTTTCTATGTTTTATGGGGTAGAATAATGATGTATGCGAGTATTTCGATGTTTCTTCCAAGTGTGCTTAGGAGAGAACTCAAAATTTCAAAATTTCAAATTTTTGGACTCTCTTAGTCGGTCCCAGTTCATCGGCCGACCGACTAGATTCAGTTCTAGTCGGTCAGTGAATGAACTCAGACCGACTAAATCATGCTCTAAATTTGGCTTCAGTTACTGTTTGCACTTAGTCGGTTCAAGGTCATTGGCCGACCGACTAGATTTCATTCTAGTCGGTCAGCACTTGAACTGTGACCGACTAAATGCGTTTGGGAAATTCCGTCTTTGACTCTCCCAGTCGATATTAATTCTCATCTGCACCGATTAGATCTCATTCTAATCGGTGCGTGATCATTTCCAAAAACCCTAACCCCTCGTCCGTTCGTCCCCCTCCGTCGTGTGCCGCCTCTTCCGACTGCCGTCGGCCACCGTCTGTCCTCCGGAGTCGACCATCTCTCCTCCTAGGGTATATCTCCTCTATCCCTCTCTTGTTTAGGGTTCAATCTTTTTCATTTCCGATCGTTTGTGTTTTAGGGTTCGTATTAGGGTTACGACCTAGTTTTCGATTTCGTTCGATTTCGTTAGTTTGTGTTGTCTCGATCATGGCGAAGACACGAATCCCTATCCGTCCAACCACTCCATCTCCCATGACCGTCGAGTCTCCTCCTACCGACCCTAATCCTCATCAACCTAAACGCCGTACCAAATCGACTCGTCCATCCTTCTCTTCGCCTCCTCTTAAGAAGAAGAGGACGGTTACCTCTAAACCTCGAGCCCGATCATCTTCTCAGCACAAGCCTCAAGCTCAACCCAAGCCTACCTCCTTTCGTGCACCCACTCCTCTCGCTTCTGACTCTGACGAAGAGTATATTCCTGAGTCTGAGCCTACCGACAGGGCTCCTACTCCTCCTCCTCGTACTTCGTCTCGTTCGTCTAACGGAAAGGCCCCCATGCCTTTGGGTGGTGTAGATATCTCGTTATGTCGCAATGACCCGATGTGTCTAGTGGCATACAATCGTATTGAGCATTGTCCTTTGATTCTGGAGAACTTCGTCCAGTTTTCCGACTTTCCTCAGCTTGTCGATCTTCTCTCCTATAGCGGCCTACTATACTATCTTCGCCATGACCCCAAGGCGAATCCTCACCCATATCCCTGTCTCGTCAAATTATTCTATGCGAATCGTGTCCGGGGTGAGTATGATGACACCTACTCCATTGAGACCACTGTCTTGGGGACACCTATTTTCCTCACGGCAGAGATTTTAGGGGAGTTGATTGGTGTCTCATCCTCTGGCCTGCTCCCTGCTGATATCTCCGTGGATAATATCCACGATCTTGACCAGACCATGCTTGCCGAGAAGTTTCACGTTATCCCTCCTGCCATGATTGGCGTTCCCTCAAAATCTTTTAAGCCTAATGCGTGGGTCTTGAATCTTATCCTGAAGTCGTGCCTCCTACCGAAGTACGGCTCCTCTAGCTTGCCCTCCCAGCCGTTTCTCTAGCTTATCTACGCTCTTTTCATGGGGAGCGAGATCAATTGGGCCCGGATCATCCTTGACAAGATGAATTCCTTTGAGCACATAAGGAAATCCACCAAGTCTGCCCATATTCCTTATCCTTGCCTATTGACTCTCGTTTTTCGTCACTTCGGCGTCCCTCTCCCTCCAGATGACCAGCGTCCTTTGGGTCCTCCCCTGAACGCGACTGCCGTCAAGAAGTCTCTTGCGGCGCTGCGTCACATTCAACAGACTACCCCTGCTGCTGCTCCTGCTCCTCCTCCTCCGTCACTCTCTGAGTTTTCAGTTTTCCTGAGACGTCAGGAGTCTCGTATTTCTCGTTGTGAGGAGATGCTTGCTCGCATCTGCGAGCATCTGGACATTGAGGTCCCTCCTATGATTTCTGACAAGGAGGTTATGGATGTTGATGAGGATGTGGAGCGAGTTGCTTCTCCTGCTCGTGCCCCCGAGGGTACATCTGCTGCTGCTACTTTTGCTAGTGCTCCCGAGAGCACACCTGCTACCACCATTCCTTCAGTGGATACTTCTGCTGGTACTCCCGAGACCACTCCTGTTGCTGCCACTCTCCCTTCGGTTGTCACTCCCGTCGATCCAGAGACTACCACCTCTTCTGCAGAGCATGCTGCTGCTACTGACCCTGCCTCCGCCTCCTAAGCTTGCGTTGGAGGACTCTCCTATGTGCACTTGGATGATCTATTTTGTCGTGAGAGAGTTGTAATGCTCTGCTAAGCTACTACACAAGTACTAGAGGTGGGGTGAATAGTACTTTAAAATAATTAAGAGGCCAATTCCTAATTACTTGCAAACTCTACCAAACAATGCGGAAAATGCGGAAATCTAAATGTTAGACAACACAGAAACAATCGCAAACAACGATATTACTAGGTTCGGATCCACGCAAGTCTCCCCGACTTGTTCCCGGTGATCCTACGTCCCAACCACCCGGATCCCCTCCGGATACTTGAGTTAGAAACCCTAACTCAAGATTTCCACTATGAAATACTTGTGAAAACCCTTCACAAGTCAAATCATACACAAAGTAATTTGTGACTCCCACAACCCGGGATCACAACCACACTCTCACAACCGAGAGTGAAACTTACAATATGAAATTGAAATGAAATAAGAAACTTCTTACCGACAAAATACCTATGCCTTGAGTAATGCTTTCGAATTAGGGCAAGGATGATTTTGAGGAAGAAGAAGTGGCACCAAACCCTAGCTCCAAGATGTAGATCAGCAAAGGAGAGCTATGGGGATGTTGGTGACTTAGAATCAAGCACTTGGCTTGGAAGGCTTCACACTCAATGAATCTCTCTTTGGAAGTAAGAGTGAGGAGAGATTATTGAATGGAATGAAAGAGCTTTGAATGAGCTTTGAATGATTTCTCTTGATCTCTAAACTTGCAATAATATCAGCCTTGACTGCAATGAATGCAGCCCATCAAGTATTTATAGGATAGAGGAGAGAGAGAGAAAAACGTTTCAATTAATGCTCCAACGGCTCTTTTCTGAACCCAACTAGTTCAAAGAACAACCACCGACCGACTAGTTCATCAACTAGTCGGTCGGTCATTTAACGTAGACTGACTAATGGAAGAACAGCCAAAAGGTTGAAGCACAGACAAAAGCAATTAGTCTGTCCAAGAAGAGTAGCTGACTGACTAGTTTCACAACTAGTCGGTCGGTTACTCAACTGAGACCGACTAACAGATAAAACTGAAGTCTGAGCACAAATAGACTTAGTCGGTCCAAGAACAAATGTTGACCGACTAATTCACCAACTAGTCGGTCGCCAAATGAGCATAGACCGACTAACGATAAACAGTAAGTTAGGTGAAAATTGGCATGTACAGTAAAGCTAAAGTAGTCGGTCCAAGAAGGAACGTTGACCGACTAGTTCATCAACTAGTCGGTCGATCAATGAACACAGACCGACTAATGATAAACAGTAGCTCAGGCTCAAATGTGCATGTACAGGGAAAGCTCAACTAGTCGGTCACAGAAGCATCACTGACCGACTAGTTCACATACTAGTCGGTCTGTGAGTCAACTTAGACCGACTAACTGTAAACAGTAAAGAGCTTAGAATTGACTGACAAAAACTAGTCGGTCCAAGAAGCTTTGCCGACCGACTAGATCACCATCTAGTCGGTCAGTTCTTCTTCTTGAACCAACTAACATGCACAAGAAGTCTCGAATCGAAGCGCGATGCTTCGGGAAAGATTGTATGGACTTCTACTAAGATCCTAGAGCTAAGATATGATCGTTATGAAGATTTAAACCGTAAGACCTACTCAAGGCTTAACATTCTACGAAAGAAGCTTAAAGACTATAAATAAAACTTGACGATACCGTCTTCAATAGCTTCAATCGAATCTTCATGACTTCTAAAATGGTCCATAAGCTTCAACGAAGCTTTAGGCATACGATCACGTGCTTTGAGAAGTCTTGAGACGTCGTAATTGATATTCATATGAATTTGGCGACGATCTCCATAACTGTGCTCACAAAGTGTTAGTTCACGATATATTTATGTTTGTTCATCATCCAAAACCAAATCCGGGGAGTCCAATATCCAACATTCTCCCCCTTTTTGGTGATGACAAACCAACATAAATAATAATCAAAAATAATAATTCAAATGAAATTTACTTACTCTCCCTGCATTAATGACACGTTAATTCCAAATTTAAACAATAATAATACGCATCAAGCAGACAAGTAAAGTATATAAAAGAGAATCGATTATTGAATTATCACTACTACAAAATGGACCTTTAATAGCGCTTAAAAAAGGTCTTTAATAGCGCTTTACAAGCGCTGTCTATCTCACCGCTGCTAAAGGGGTGCTGCTTTTAATAGCGCTTTACAAGCGCTGTTAAAGGGGGCCTTTAACAGCGCTTGTTAGTGCAAGCGCTGTTAAAGGGGGGCCTTTAACAGCGCTTGTTTGTGCAAGCGCTGTTAAAGGGGTGCCTTTAACAGCGCTTGTTTGTGCAAGCGCTGTTAAAGGGGGGGCCTTTAACAGCGCTTCTATAGTGCAAGCGCTGTTAAAGGGGGGCCTTTAACAGCGCTTGTTTGTGCAAGCGTTGTTAAAGGCCCCCCTTTAACAGCGCTTGTTTGTGCAAGCGCTATTAAAGGGAGGCTTTTAACAGCGCTTGTTTGTGCAAGCGCTGTTAAAGGCCCCCCTTTAACAGCGCTTGTTTGTGCAAGCGCTGTTAAAGGCCCCCCTTTAACAGCGCTTGGGAGGCCTTTAACAGCGCTTGTTTGTGCAAGCGCTATTAAAGGGAGGCCTTTAACAGCGCTTGTTTGTGCAAGCGCTGTTAAAGGCCCCCCTTTAACAGCGCTTGTTTGTACAAACGCTATTAAAGGGAGGCTTTTAACAGCGCTTGTTTGTGCAATCGTTCAGTTGCAGAGTACAGAGACGTTTGAGATCACAATTTGTGACAATATGCGCTTAGAACCTAGATTACATACCATAAGCCAGGCCCCAAATTCAAATTTTCTGCATAAAATCCAAAAGAAAAGAGAGATTCCAAACCTCAAAATTTTATTTAACCAAACATTTATTCAATTTCTTACAAGTGACCAAATGACACCGGAAAAAAAAACCCCAATATCAATTTACAAACCCTACAACATTTAGATGGTTCCAACGAGTAATGGAAAGGGGAGCGACTGGCAAATAAATCATGTAGCCCTCGTGTAAGCACATGCCACATTCTTGAATTCGGATCTTTCCCCGATGCTCCTGCACGTGTAATCCATCAGTTCGGGCCATGTTTTCATATAATCAGGACTTGCTGTGTAATCTGCCACCATCTCCATCTCAATTATCTCCCTCACAGCCTGAAAATAGAATTGGAACACTATGTAATTAATGATTGATACTTCCCATATAGCCAATACTGATACAATAAACCACTAGCTTAGAACGAAATTGAGTTTGCAAGATATTAGGTTAACCCATGTATAATTTATTCTAATCTATCTTAAGGATTAAATTATTTAATCAATTTTGTATCCATTGTAATCTAACTTAAGTGTAGGGTTGAAGAAAGGTTACATCTCTGAGCTCATATTCTGTGAATTTATTCAGCTCTCAGCCTTAGAATCTCATTCGCAGTCCTCTTCCTGAAATATGGCATGTGTTCCTAATCAAGAAGACCATGTAGTAACATCAGTATAACTTCAAGAAGATATGCATGATGTCGATGGGACTAAATAGCACCTAGGGGGCCTAGAATTTGGGTGCGGTAGAGAATAGCACACTGTTGATACTCAGACAAGGCGGCATGTACAGCAAATTGGGAGCATCCTAGCATGAAGAATTCTGATTGACAAGGCTAAAGTGCAAAGAACCTTGGTAACAAAGATTTGAATCGAGTCTCACCTGTCCAAACGTGAGGTTTAAACCTCTGCTGTGAAAGTCTATATACTTGAGCACCATACATCAATCCAGCATGATGTTGAAGGAATACTTTGATAACAGCTGTGGGATTCCGGAGATAATTGGGCCGTATGTCTGTAACGAAAAAGAAAACTCACCTTTCCAGCTCTCGGCATCGTCCTTCAGTGTCTGTAGCTGACCAAACGAAGAAACCACCAGGCCGCAGGACGCAGTTCATCTCAAAAAGAAGCGCACCATCTATTCACCAATCAAGCACAATTTCATTAGGCACCCAGGAAACCATAGAGAGCACTGAAAATGCATGAAAAATGAGCATAGATTATACATATATGAATTCTGGTGTATTGCCATATCTCAAAAGAGTTCCGATTCCAAAAATAATTTTTGATTATCAATTAACTTTTGCCATCCCTAATCCTTACCCATATGCTATACCTATACATATATATAAATATAAAACATATCTGTTTGAGTTGAACAAAGACACATCCAAAACTTACGGATATACCACCAAATAGCATGCATCATATGTATATGCTTAAGCTAGAGAAATGAACAAAAGTTGCCTAGACTTGCATTGAGAAAAGAGGAACTTGACGCTAGGTGATATCATATTCCAAAATGCGCAATGCATGATTTAGATCCCACCAGGAGGACTCGGATCTAGAAAAGTGACAGAACTGAGAACTAATGACAGATGCAATCCCATATATGTGAAAATGCTTAAAAACAGATGGTTAAATATTTGTAAAATATATGTGCAAAAGGCGATTAAAAAATTACTGGGTTTTTAATTATGTGTCTGATTTATAGTATACAAGTAACACAACCTGTTGTATATCTAATCTCTTGATGTACATAGACATATTCCCCACAAATATTTACCTTTGGTTCTACATGGCTTATGCCTTTGTTGTCAGCTATCTTCACATCATTTTAATTAGTATGATCTAGACTAGACGCAAACCCAACATATCATTATTTAGCTTAAGTCACTTTTGGTCATCCTAAATCTAATAACCATGGCCTATATAAAAATCTCAGTGCATCACTATATAACAATCAGGAGTCATGTTAAGAGAGTTACTTTCATGCTTCTGTTGAAGTGATACCAACCGCTCAAGTAAATGAGAGCCAACATCAGCACAATGATGTTGCCTCTTCTCCTTGGCAATAACGTTTAGCACCGCAAGCCCTCCTGCAGAGCAAACAGGGTTGGCTCCAAAGGTGTTGAACTGGATTTTCTTTGACATCACCTGCGCTATCTCTGGTGTTGTCACCACCATTTCCAATCCCCTACAATATGCAAAAAAACCAAATAACTTGATGTAAATTAAGACACTCAACAAAATTAACTGACGCTAACAATAGCCAGGAGCTGTTTTTGGTTCAAAGTAAATGTTATTAATGAATTGTTCTCCTCATTTTTTCCCTGGGTTGGGAGGAATACATATGCATGAAAGAACAGACCTTTGCCATTGTGACAATATCTGGAATGACATCCTGAGTCTGAAATCCCCAGTAATGACTTCCAGTGCGACCAAACCCACTCTGAACTTCATCTGCTATGCAGACACCACCAGACTTGCAAACAATAGCATATAACAACTTCAGATACCCGGGAGCCAATTCAACCGCACCTCCCACTCCCTGTAAAAGTTGGGGAAAATATTGTTTGAGAATAGAAAGAATTCATAGTAGCAAATTATAATTAGGAAGCTTCATTTGAGTAAACAAAGCATTTCAAGTATAGTTGACTATCTAGGAACTCAGCAACTCAGACCTGAAAAGTTTCTGCAATAAAACCTGCAACATTTCCAGACGTGCCATAGTGAATATGATCCTGTACTTCATTTGCATAACGTGTAGCATCAGATCCAAAAGCTCCACGATATGGATCCGAATTCATGACATGATGGATTTTCACCCTGCAGTGGTTAACAAATACTAATCTAAGATTTAGAAGGAATACTTTGATAACAGCTGTGGGATTCCGGAGATAATTGGGCCGTATGTCTGTAACGAAAAAGAAAACTCACCTTTCCAGCTCTCGGCATCGTCCTTCAGTGTCTGTAGCTGACCAAACGAAGAAACCACCAGGCCGCAGGACGCAGTTCATCGCAAAAAGAAGCGCACCATCTATTCACCAATCAAGCACAATTTCATTAGGCACCCAGGAAATCATAGAGAGCACTGAAAATGCATGAAAAATGAGCATAGATTATACATATATGAATTCTGGTGTATTGCCATATCTCAAAAGAGTTCCGATTCCAAAAATAATTTTTGATTATCAATTAACTTTTGCCATCCCTAATCCTTACCCATATGCTATACCTATACATATATATAAATATAAAACATATCTGTTTGAGTTGAACAAAGACACATCCAAAACTTACGGATATACCACCAAATAGCATGCATCATATGTATATGCTTAAGCTAGAGAAATGAACAAAAGTTGCCTAGACTTGCATTGAGAAAAGAGGAACTTGACGCTAGGTGATATCATATTCCAAAATGCGCAATGCATGATTTAGATCCCACCAGGAGGACTCGGATCTAGAAAAGTGACAGAACTGAGAACTAATGACAGATGCAATCCCATATATGTGAAAATGCTTAAAAACAGATGGTTAAATATTTGTAAAATATATGTGCAAAAGGCGATTAAAAAATTACTGGGTTTTTAATTATGTGTCTGATTTATAGTATACAAGTAACACAACCTGCTGTATATCTAATCTCTTGATGTACATAGACATATTCCCCACAAATATTTACCTTTGGTTCTACATGGCTTATGTCTTTGTTGTCAGCTATCTTCACATCATTTTAATTAGTATGATCTAGACTAGACGCAAACCCAACATATCATTATTTAGCTTAAGTCACTTTTGGTCATCCTAAATCTAATAACCATGTCCTATATAAAAATCTCAGTGCATCACTATATAACAATCAGGAGTCATGTTAAGAGAGTTACTTTCATGCTTCTGTTGAAGTGATCCCAACCGCTCAAGTAAATGAGAGCCAACATCAGCACAATGATGTTGCATCTTCTCCTTGTCAATAACGTTTAGCACCGCAAGCCCTCCTGCAGTGCAAACAGGGTTGGCTCCAAAGGTGTTGAACTGGATTTTCTTTGACATCACCTGCGCAATCTCTGGTGTTGTCACCACTGCTCCTAGTGGCAAACCATTTCCAATCCCCTGCAATATGCAAAAAAACCAAATAACTTGATGTAAATTAAGACACTCAACAAAATTAACTGACGCTAACAATAGCCAGGAGCTGTTTTTGGTTCAAAGTAAATGTTATTAATGAATTGTTCTCCTCATTTTTTCCCTGGGTTGGGAGGAATACATATGCATGAAAGAACAGACCTTTGCCATTGTGACAATATCTGGAATGACATCCTGAGTCTGAAATCCCCAGTAATGACTTCCAGTGCGACCAAACCCACTCTGAACTTCATCTGCTATGCAGACACCACCAGACTTGCAAACAATAGCATATAACAACTTCAGATACCCGGGAGCCAATTCAACCGCACCTCCCACTCCCTGTAAAAGTTGGGGAAAATATTGTTTGAGAATAGAAAGAATTCATAGTAGCAAATTATAATTAGGAAGCTTCATTTGAGTAAACAAAGCATTTCAAGTATAGTTGACTATCTAGGAACTCAGCAACTCAGACCTGAAAAGTTTCTGCAATAAAACCTGCAACATTTCCAGACGTGCCATAGTGAATATGATCCTGTACTTCATTTGCATAACGTGTAGCATCAGATCCAAAAGCTCCACGATATGGATCCGAATTCATGACATGATGGATTTTCACCCTGCAGTGGTTAACAAATACTAATCTAAGATTTAGAAGGAATACTTTGATAACAGCTGTGGGATTCCGGAGATAATTGGGCCGTATGTCTGTAACGAAAAAGAAAACTCACCTTTCCAGCTCTCGGCATCGTCCTTCAGTGTCTGTAGCTGACCAAACGAAGAAACCACCAGGCCGCAGGACGCAGTTCATCGCAAAAAGAAGCGCACCATCTATTCACCAATCAAGCACAATTTCATTAGGCACCCAGGAAATCATAGAGAGCACTGAAAATGCATGAAAAATGAGCATAGATTATACATATATGAATTCTGGTGTATTGCCATATCTCAAAAGAGTTCCGATTCCAAAAATAATTTTTGATTATCAATTAACTTTTGCCATCCCTAATCCTTACCCATATGCTATACCTATACATATATATATATATAACATATCTGTTTGAGTTGAACAAAGACACATCCAAAACTTACGGATATACCACCAAATAGCATGCATCATATGTATATGCTTAAGCTAGAGAAATGAACAAAAGTTGCCTAGACTTGCATTGAGAAAAGAGGAACTTGACGCTAGGTGATATCATATTCCAAAATGCGCAATGCATGATTTAGATCCCACCAGGAGGACTCGGATCTAGAAAAGTGACAGAACTGAGAACTAATGACAGATGCAATCCCATATATGTGAAAATGCTTAAAAACAGATGGTTAAATATTTGTAAAATATATGTGCAAAAGGCGATTAAAAAATTACTGGGTTTTTAATTATGTGTCTGATTTATAGTATACAAGTAACACAACCTGCTGTATATCTAATCTCTTGATGTACATAGACATATTCCCCACAAATATTTACCTTTGGTTCTACATGGCTTATGTCTTTGTTGTCAGCTATCTTCACATCATTTTAATTAGTATGATCTAGACTAGACGCAAACCCAACATATCATTATTTAGCTTAAGTCACTTTTGGTCATCCTAAATCTAATAACCATGTCCTATATAAAAATCTCAGTGCATCACTATATAACAATCAGGAGTCATGTTAAGAGAGTTACTTTCATGCTTCTGTTGAAGTGATCCCAACCGCTCAAGTAAATGAGAGCCAACATCAGCACAATGATGTTGCATCTTCTCCTTGTCAATAACGTTTAGCACCGCAAGCCCTCCTGCAGTGCAAACAGGGTTGGCTCCAAAGGTGTTGAACTGGATTTTCTTTGACATCACCTGCGCAATCTCTGGTGTTGTCACCACTGCTCCTAGTGGCAAACCATTTCCAATCCCCTGCAATATGCAAAAAAACCAAATAACTTGATGTAAATTAAGACACTCAACAAAATTAACTGACGCTAACAATAGCCAGGAGCTGTTTTTGGTTCAAAGTAAATGTTATTAATGAATTGTTCTCCTCATTTTTTCCCTGGGTTGGGAGGAATACATATGCATGAAAGAACAGACCTTTGCCATTGTGACAATATCTGGAATGACATCCTGAGTCTGAAATCCCTAGTAATGACTTCCAGTGCGACCAAACCCACTCTGAACTTCATCTGCTATGCAGACACCACCAGACTTGCGAACAATAGCATATAACAACTTCAGATACCCGGGAGCCAATTCAACCGCACCTCCCACTCCCTGTAAAAGTTGGGGAAAATATTGTTTGAGAATAGAAAGAATTCATAGTAGCAAATTATAATTAGGAAGCTTCATTTGAGTAAACAAAGCATTTCAAGTAGGGGTGGCAAACGGGCGGGTCGGGTCGGGTTCGGGTCGGGTCAAGTTTGACCCGACCCGGATAGAGGTAAACCCGTACCCGACCCGGATTGAATCCGGGTCGGGGTTTTCAAACCCGTACCCGACCCGGGTATTACCCGGGTCAACCCGACCCGACCCGTTTTTTTTTAATTTGGCAACTAAAATTTTTTTTTAAATTAAAACCGCCGTCGTCGAGGCTTGAAACCGCAACAACCTTCCGCTTAAACAAACCACTAACCAACTGGGCTATGAGTTTCATGTGATTCTTTAAGGATTTTAATTATTAAATATCATTTCTTCTTGCTATTACAAATTTTAAATCAAAAAACATTATGCGGGAGCCTGGAATCGAAACCGTGACCCCCTTCTAAACTCACTCAACAGCTCAATCCCACTAGCCAAAGTGCCAAGGTACTGATCTGTTATGATTTTATTATAATAATATATATAGAAATATTATGTTAAACGGGTAGGATTCGGGTCAACCGGGTTGACGGGTCAAACCCGTACCCGACCCGGATTTTATCCGGGTCAGTCGGGTTGACCCGAATCTGACCCGACCCGGTTTGGCCCCTACCCATACCCGGCCCAAGAGGCCGGGTTCGGGTCGGGTCGGGTCGGGTCGGGTCCATTTTGCCACCCCTAATTTCAAGTATAGTTGACTATCTAGGAACTCAGCAACTCAGACCTGAAAAGTTTCTGCAATAAAACCTGCAACATTTCCAGATTTGCCATAGTGAATATGATCCTGTACTTCTTTTGCATAACGTGTAGCATCAGATCCAAAAGCTCCACGATATGGATCCGGATTCATGACATGATGGATTTTCACCCTGCAGTGGTTAACAAATACTAATCTAAGATTTAGAAGAAAAGGTAAAACATGCTTTTTACCCAAATATTATGCTTATATCAAACGATGTCACAAATAGGTGACTGATCAGGTTATCCTGAAGCTAAATTCTGAGAATTAAACGATGAGTTTGTCTCTTCTACAACACTAATCTTAATCAAAATGTAAGAAAAACAGGACACTAAGAACCCAATCAAAGAAAAAACATCATCTATACGTAGTTTTCCTATATATGCAATATATCTATGCCTAAAGAGGCATAGTAAACCGACCTGCGGTATGGGGTATTTCCAAGTATTCAGTGCTGTCAGCCCAATTGTTCCAGCACTGCCCCCATGGTATGCATTTCTCAAGGCAATCATGTGTAGGTTTCCAGTATATAGACGAGCCATCAGCGTTACTAGTTCATTGGCTTCGGTACCAGAGTTGACAAAATAAAAAACCTGCAGTGTCATGAGAACTAAAAGATGGCATCATAAAGAATCAGAAAGAAACTCAAGGATTTTCAATGTGATAAAAACGTTCCTACTTTTTAAAGATTTAAAAATTCCATATGGACAATAAATTAACCCTAACAATTATAATTTCAGGTATTTGAGTGTACTATATTATCATACTTTAAAATTAAACTGCAAATCAGACTCTGATTCAGACATTGAGAATATGACAATGTAGACAAGCACATACACACAAACAATAACCTAAAAGGTTATAAATTCTACTTTATCTACATGACCGACATGTTTGCTAATCTACCTTCATTATATTTTTTATGATTTCATAAGGCAATTGATGTAATCCCTTTCAGTGGAAAAATTACTATTTATTTGAAAACTGTTACCATTTCAAAATAATTGTCCCCAAAGTGTACAATACCATGATAGTATAAGAAAGCAAGAACGACAACATCAAACTACTTGTTCATAGACTAATACTAACAATAATTCACAAGAAACCCACATCAGTTTTTTCCTCAAAAAATTGCGAATCTCTAACAATCAAGGCAGAAATTAACCTGCGGCATTTGCCATGCGCTTGGGATCAAGCCTCGACGCCGAAAAGATCTAGAAAAAACAGCACGAAATTCGAATCAAAATTCACCTCAGCAACCCTAGATCTCTTGTTTGAAACCCTAACCGACCTTGTTAGAGGGATTGACGAGGCAAACCATAACCTTTTGAGGCGATGGTTACGGGCGCCTGGGTCGGTGATGTGGAGCCGTCACCTAGGTCGGGGCGGTTGTTGAGGCGATGGTCGATCAAGTAACGAAGAGGGAAGATGGTCACGCAAAGAGGGAAGATGGAAGATGGAAGAGCACATAGAGGGAAGATGGAAGAGGGACCTCTTGTTTGAAACCCTAACCGACCTTGTTAGAGAGATTGACGAGGCAACCCCTAACCTTTTGAGGCGATGGTTACGAGCACCTGGATCGGCGAGGTGGAGCCGTCGCCTAGGTCGGGGCAGTTGTTGAGGCGATGAACTATCGAGTCGCAAAGAGGAAAAGATGGAAGATGAAAGAGCACACAGGGAAGATGGAAGAGGGAAGGGTTGGGCGCGGGCTGAAATATTTTCTCCGAAAAGAATGAACCGCGAGAGAGAGGTTGCGGGCTTGTGTAAAACTAATGTATAATACACAATCTTTAACAGCGTTTGTATTAAACAAGCGCTGTCTATTGTTACTTTTAACAGCGCTTGTATTAAAAAGCGCTGTCTATTGGTACCTATAACAGCGCTTGTACTAAACAAGCGCTGTCTAAGGTCACAGATAGACAGCGCTTGTTTAGTACAAGCGCTGTCTATGGTGGACCTATAACAGCGCTTGTACTAAACAAGCGCTGTCTATTATCTGACCTTTAACAGCGCTTGCAGAAAGAAGCGCTGTGTATTATATATGCCTCTAATAAATAGCGCTTGCGGAAAAAAGCGTTGTCTATTGTCTGACTTTTAACAGCGCTTGCAGAAAGAAGCGCTGTCTATTGTCTGACCTTTAATAGCGCTTCCAGAAAGAAGCGCTGTCTATTATCTGGGCCTCTAATTAACAGCGCTTATAATTGGCAAGCGCTGTTAAATGTGTGCTATTAAAGGTCCTTTTTGTAGTAGTGTATCGAGTACCAAAGGTTGATTATTGAAATATCGGATTTGAAAATCCAGTTATATATCTTAACTCCCCCTGAATCTAACATATCAAATTAGATTCTTGGAATAGTGCTTTAAATTATCATTTAGCACATCGTTATTATTATATCTCTCCCCCTTTGGCATTAGCAAAAAGATCGGGAGGAGAACAACGACAACAACAATGGCTTCAAATAAAAGCACGGGAGTCGTAGAATATGATGACGGTTCAAGGTACACCAAAAAGAAAAAAATACGAATAAAATCAATGCGTGTCAATGAAACCATAGTCGAAAATCGTAAAACGAAATCATCAAAAAACTCAAATCAATTTTACAGATTGAGTTATGGAATATACTCTCCAATATCAACATTCTTGGTTAATTTAGTGCATGGAAAACAATTCTATGTTTCCATAGAAGAAATTTCTATTAAACCAAGTTAATATCGTCGAGCGAAGAAATCAAACATCAGAGACATAAAAAATTATAATGTGCACTATAGAATGAAATGTCAACGTCGATGTATATAAATATTAAATATGAACCAGAGTACATCAAAAGTATACATCACTGACATACAAAACATCGACCCAACGATCGGTGCACACAAAATACATCATCATATCAAACAGATATAAGAGTGTCACATAACATACAACATCATCGAAGTACATCAAAATACATCATCAAAATGATCCAAAAATCATAGCCACCCACACTATCCTACCCAAACTCTTTCACACTAGATGTATCATCCAAGGAGCATTGGAGAGTCCTCAAAGAAGCTCAAGAGGAAACGGCAGGATCTGCAGTAGCAGCAGGCTCTGCAGGAGAAGTGGTGGTCACAGGAACATCTGGAATGTCAACGGGAGCGACGGCCGAAGTGGCAATCTCTGGAGCAGAAACAGTAGTGGCCTCGGGAGCACCAGTCGGAGCATCCACCGCAGGAGAGGTGGCAACAGGTGTGCTCTCGGGGGCACCAGCAGACGAAGCAGCAGCATCATCACCAGAAGTGCCCTCGGGGGCACGAGCAGCAGCACGAGCAAGCTCCTCAATATCCTCCTCATCCAACTCATCCTCGTCAGAGAAAGACGGAGGGACCTCAATATCAAGATGTCGAGCGATACGGCAGAGAATATCCTCAGAACGAGCCTGACGAGACTCCAAACGACGGATCAAACGAACGACATCGGCAAGAGTGGAAGGGGGAGCAGCAGAGGCAGAGGCAGAGGCTGACTCTGAAGGTGTCGTCCGCTGAACGTGACGGAGCGCCGCAAGAGACTTCTTGACGGTCGTCGCGTTCAGGGGAGGACCGAGTGGACGCTCATCGTCAGGAGGCAATGTGACACGGAAGTGACGGAATACCAGAGTCAACAAGCACGGGAAGGGGATATGAGCTGACTTCGTGGACTTACGAATACACTCAAAAGAGTCCATCTTATCGAGTATAATGCGAGCCCAGTTAATCGAGCTCCCCATGAAAATAGCATAGATCAACTTCAAGAAGGGATGGGACGGTAGAGATGAGGAGCCGTACTTGGGAAGCAAGCACGACTTCAGAATCAAATTGAGGACCCAGGCGATATGCTTGAAGGATTTGGAGGGCACGCCAATCATGGCAGGGGGAATCTCATGGAAGATCTGGGATAGGACGACCTGATCAAGGGAGGTGATATCATCAACAGAAATGTCAGAGGGGAGGAGGCCAGACGAGGAGATACCCAAAATCTCTCCTAAGATTTCTGCTGTGAGGACTATAGGAGTCCCTAAAACAGTCGTCTCAACAGAGTGGGTCCCATCGTACTGACACCGGATCCTATTGGCATAGAAAAGTTTTACTAGGCGAGGGTAGGGGTGAGGGTTCGCCTTCGGGTCATATCGAAGGTAATCAAGTAGACCGGAGGACGAAAGAAGATCGACGAGGCCTAGGAAGTCACTAAACTGGACGAAATGCTCCAGAAGCAGTGGGCAATGTTCGATACGGTTGTAAGCCGCGAGACACAAAGGGTCGTCGCGACACAACGAGATATCGACACCGCCTACCGGCATCGGAGCCTTTCCCTTAAGCTTACGGGTAGACATACATGGTAGGGAGCTAGACTCAGGATGGGTAGGAGGAGTGGGTTCCCCATGAGTCTCAGGCTCGGGTCTATACTCGGTATCGGAATCGGTAGGAGTATGGAAAGAAGAGGGAGACGCAAGTTGCTTGCGCTTGGGCTTAGGCTTGGGTTGGTCTCTAGGTTGAGCACGGGGCTTCGCTTTCGTCGTCCTCTTACGCTTAAGAGGAGGCGAAGACGAAGAGGGTTCGGTAGGCTTTGAACGCCGTTTCAGATGTGGAGGGTCCGAGGGAGGCGAATCGACGGTCATGGGCGAAGGGCCATATGAAGTGATCGGGATACGTGTACGAGCCATAAGCGCGGCAGGAAACGACGTAAGAGATCAAATCTAAGAAACCCTAGCCGAAGTCAAGAACCATAGCACAACCCTAGGAATCGAAACCAACTAGAAATGAAACCCTAGCTGCTGAAAAACTAACCCTAGAGAGAAAATCCGAACCCTATGGAGCTAGGAGAGGGAGGAGAGTCACCTAGGAGGAGGGGCGACGGTCGGTGACGGCGGGTTTGGTCGGAAAACGGCCAGAAGTCGAAGGGTCAGAGCGGGGGTCAGGGGTGTAGGCTGGAGATTGATCGACTAAAAGCGAAAGAATTCGATCGGATGATGATTTAATCGATTGGAATTCGAAAAGACAAAACAGCCCCTGGCACAACTAGTCGGTCACAGTTCAAGCACTGACCGACTAGATCACGATCTAGTCGGTCGGTCAATGAGCTTGAACCGACTAGTTGCAAACAGTGACTGAACCCAAGTTTACTGACAAGAATTAGTCGGTCTGTGTTCATTTACTGACCGACTACATCTCAATCTAGTCGGTCGGTCATTGAACATGAACCGACTAAAGCCGTCCAAAAATTGAAAATCTATGAAATTTGATTTCTCTCCTAATCACACTTGGATGAAACATCAAAATACTCTCATTAATCATTATACTACCCCATTAAACATCGAAAATCTGAAATTTGACGATTACTCACAAATCGAGCGAAAATTCCGAAAATTCAACAAAAATCCAGAAAATTTCAATACTTCAAGCATAAACAAATATAACGAATAGATAGCATGCAAGAATATTGAATAAAAATGAATACTATATCTCGGATTCGCCCATAATCTCCAATTCTCGACGCAACCGCGCAAAGGAGTCCTCCTTTAGGGGTTTCGTGAAAATATCGGCGATTTGCTTTTGGGTTTCAACGTACACTAAAATGATGTCCTTTTTAGCAACATGATCATCTAAAAAATGGTGTCGGACATCTATGTGTTTCGAACGGGAATGGAGTACCGGGTTCTTGGAAAGACATATTGCACTTTGGTTGTCAACCATGGTAGGGCAAGTATCACAGTTTATACCAAAGTCTTTAAGTGTGTGTCTCATCCAAAGAACTTGAGCACACGCGGCACCGGCGGCAATATATTCCGCCTTGGTGGTTGAAAGTGATACCGAATTTTGCTTCTTGGAAAACCAAGAGACAATGGAATTTCCTATAAAATGGCAAGTGCCACTAGTACTCTTCCTGTCGGATTTGCATCCCGCATAATCAGCGTCACTATATGAGACTAACTCATATGTGCTAGATTTCGGATAAAGTAATCCAAAATCTAAAGTGTAACTTAGATAGCGAAAAATACGTTTTACCGCTACTAAGTGAGAATCCTTAGGTTGAGACTGATAACGTGCACAAATACAAACGGCAAACATAATATCAGGCCTACTTGGGGTAAGATAAAGTAAACTACCTATCATACCTTGATATAGACGAATGTCTACATCCTTACCGCCCGTATCCTTATCAAGATGCGTAGTCGTGCTCATTGAAGTCTTTTTCCCGGAGGCATTCTCCATTCCAAATCGCTTTAGCAAATCCACCATATACTTCGTTTGGTGGATGAAGATTGCATCGTCCATTTGGCGAATTTGGAGACCTAAGAAATATTTGAGCTCACCCATGTGGCTCATCTCAAATTGATCCTTCATCACATTAGAAAACTCTTCGCAAAGAGCAAAGTTAGTAGCACCGAAAATGATATCATCAACATATATTTGAACTAAAATTATATCATTATTCGAATGCTTAACAAAAAGTGTAGAATCGGCTTCTCCCATTTTAAAATTCAAATCCAAAAGAAAATTCTTTAGGCGATCATACCAAGCTCGAGGAGCTTGTCTGAAACCGTAAAGCGCTTTCTTTAGTTTAAAAACATGATTTGGAAATTTTTCATTTATAAAGCCCGGAGGTTGAGAAACGTAAACTTCCTCAACAACATCTCCATTTAAAAATGCACTTTTAACATCCATTTGAAATAATTTAAAATCCTTATGGCATGCAAAAGACAATAATAATCTAATTGATTCTAATCTAGCTACCGGAGCGAAGGATTCTTCGAAATCAATACCTTCCTCTTGACGGTAGCCTTGAGCAACTAACCGAGCTTTGTTACAGACGACGACTTGGTTTTCGTCAGTTTTGTTCTTGAAGATCCACTTTGTCCCTATGACGGTGTGGTTCTTCGATGGCAATGGAACAAGCTCCCAAACTTCATTCCTTTCGAATTGAATGAGTTCCTCCTCCATGGCTAAGATCCAAGCGCTATCTTCGCATGCTTCATTAACATTCTTTGGCTCTATCGAGGAGGCAAAGGCACAATGAGCGAAGTAGTTCACTTGCGATCTCGTCTTGACACTATCATGGATATTGCCAATGACTTACTCATGAGGATGGTCACGAACGGTATGAAGCCGTTTGGGAATACCTTGATCACTAGGAACATTCTCAACAACTTCATTAGACGGGTTAGTCTCAATAGAATCAATAGAATCATTAGAGTTAGAATTACCAATTGAATCACATAAGACATCCATAGAGTCATCATCATTAGTAATTCTAGTTGGAACAAATCCTTCATTAAATGACACATGAATCGATTCCTCGATCGTTGAGGTTCGTTTGTTGAATATCCGGTAGGCTTTGCTACGCGAAGAATA
The DNA here is from genome assembly GCA_030789695.1 of Scilla litardierei. Taxonomy (NCBI): domain Eukaryota; kingdom Viridiplantae; phylum Streptophyta; class Magnoliopsida; order Asparagales; family Asparagaceae; genus Scilla; species Scilla litardierei. Next base: position 73,532,016 of record CM061131.1, read on the forward strand.
TCCAACAAAAATCCCCTCATCGGATCTTGGATCGAATTTATCTAAACTACCATACGTGTTCTTAATAAAACATTTCGAACCAAAAACGCGAAAATGTTTAATTTGAGGCAACCTACCAAACAACAATTCATAACAAGTTTGTTTAGTGACGGGCCTCAAGAGTATTCTATTAAACACATAGCAAGCGGTATGTACCGCTTCCGCCCAAAATTGATGGCCAAGTTGGCTATCATCAAGCATAGTGCGAGCACATTCCACTAGCGTCCTATTCTTTCTCTCAACAACACCATTTTAAGGAGGTGCACGAGGGAATGAAAAGGTGTGTGTAATACCAACTTCATCACAAAATGTCTCAAAAGACTCATTCTCAAATTCACCTCCATGATCACTACGAATAGTGACAATGGTGGTTCCTAAGAGATTTTGTACTTTCTTAACAAAAATTGTGAAGTTTTCAAAAGCTTCATTTTTATTACACAATGAAAATACCCAAAGTAAACCTAGAAAAGTCATCAACGATTACAAGTCCATATCTAGCATTACCTAATGAAGCAACTCTAGTTGGCCCAAATAAATCTAGATGTAATAGCTCTAGAGGCTGCTTAGAGGAAATGCTTTTCTTAGGTTTAAATGAAGATTTTGGAAGCTTGCCTCGTTGACACGAGTCACAAAAGCTTTTCTTTAGAAAGATAAGCTTAGGGAAGCCTCTAATAGAATTTAACTTGGAAAGCTTAAAAAGTGTTCCAAAGTTCACATGACCAAAACGTCGATGCCATAAGTGTTGTTCACTTGTGTTGGCAATAAGACATTGTTCATGTGATATTGGAAGATCTAGGATATATATATCCTTACGGCGTGTGCCGGAAAACAATAATTCATTATTATCTTTTCTTAAAATATGGCACATTCCTTTCGCAAAGTTAATTTGTAACCTTTGTCACAAAGTTGACTTATTGAAATGAGATTGTGGTTTAATCCTTTAACAAGGTAAACATCACATATAAGGGGTTTAGAAGGATTACCCACTTTACCAACACCTGTGATGGTTCCGCTCTCGTTGCCTCCAAATACGACGCGGTTTCCATTTGCAATGGGAACCACTCCGGAGAGCAATTGAGCGTCACCCGTCATGTGTTTTGAACACCCGCTATCGAGTATCCAATTCCCCTTGGAGCTAAATTTAAATTTGTTGCTCCTTTTCTTTTTCTTTTCCTTAAGTACCTAAAGATAGAAAATTTCATATCATGGTACCCAAGGTCATTGGGTCCAAAAGATTAGACCTTTGGAAGCCAAGTCCAATTGGACTTAGACTTCCCCACATAATTTCTACTATGCACAACATCCGAAAAATAAGCATTCATGTAAACTTGTTTTTCATCCATGCTTGTGTCCTTTGGGCTCTAAATAGTGAAAATCTTGGGAGCCCTCATCCTATTGGGTGCATGCATGCGTTGTTGGTTTCTACGTGATACATGTCGTGGATAGGCATAAGGAACATGATGGAATGGTGCATGTGGATAGTTATTCATACAATGATGTGGGTGAACATATGCATGTGGAGGAACACATGCGTGAGGGTGTCTCACATGGTGTGCACGTGCCCGTGAACGTGTAGCATAGAAATCATCATATGTGTAAGCCGGTGGAGTAGGACGTGTGTTCCTACGTGGCATAGTATTGGTGTACATATAAGCATGCCCCTTCTTTGGAGGTCCACCCAAAGTGGGTTTCTTTCCGAAAGAGGGTGTGGACGAGGTGGAAGCACCATTGGTAGAAGAACTACCAATAGAGTGTTTGCTACCACTCGTTGAGTCACCGGAAGTTGGCCTAACAAAAGTAGTGGGCGATTTGGATGAACTTCCCATCGTATACCCCAAGCCAATGTGGTGATTGGCCGGAAGTAATTCACTTAGGATTTTATCCAAATGGTCCATACCCTTATTGAATTTATTAATTCGGCCTAATGTGTTCTCATATTTCTCGGTGAGAGAACGCATAGAAGCATACAAAGTGGATACTTGCGATGTGAGCATATAAACACGAGATTTAAGATTCTCATTCTCAATACTCAAAGTCGAGTTTTGAGACGTCAAATCTGCTATCTTGTGTTCCTCCGGATTTTCAATGCTAACATGTTCAAGTTGAGTCTTGAGATTAACAATCTCATTCTTCAACCCTTCAACAACGGTGTCGTTGTTGGTGATGATAGTTTTAGGCGAGGTTTGAATGCTAGCTAAGTCATCTTTTACTTTAGTATACCTATTTACTAATTTAGTATACTTAGACCATAATTGAGAATTAGCATTCCTAAGGTCATCCATAGTTACCTCATCGCCTTCGTTGTCGCTATCATCGGAAGAGGAAGATCCTTGATCATGCTCCTCTCATGCCATGAAGCACATGTGTGCTTGCTCCACTTGCTCATCGTCCGACTCTCCGCTTGAGGAATCCTCGGAGTCGGTGAATGTTGCCCCGACAAGCCCCTTTTTGTTCCCTTTCTTGTACTTCTTGGACTTGTCGTACTTTGGCGCCTTCCACTTCTCCTTTTGCTTGTTTAGAGGACACTCCGCTTTCATGTGTCTTGGCTTGTTACATTTAAAGCACAAAGAAGAAGAAGAGTTAGATGAATTGAACTTCGATTTGTTTTTGAAGTTACCTTTCCGGAAGAACCGGTTGAACTTCTTGGCCATGAGTGCCATGGACTCCAAGTCCAACTCGTTTTCCGAGTTCTCATCATCGGTTGATGTGGAAGTAGATGGAGCGGCCTTGAAAGCAATAGCTTTCTTCTTTGGCTCTTCTTGTTGTAGGTAAGACTTGATCTTTTCCTGCAACTTCAACTTGCTATCCTTGCGTACCTCATAAGACATGAAAGTACCCATTAGTTGAACAACGGTATACTTGTTCATATCATTACCTTCCTTGATGGCAAAGGTACATTTTTCCCAACTCGAAGGAAGTCCTTCAATAAGCTTCGAACATTTCTCCTTTTGGGTGTAGGATTTGCCGAGAGCCTCTAACTCGTTTATGATGTCGACGAAGCGAGCATAATACTTCTTCATCTTCTCACCCTGTAGCATATGAAACATCTCGTAATCTTTATTAACTACAACGAGTTTAGAGTCTCTTACCCTACTCGTCCCTTCATGTAATATGAGGAGGGAGTTCCATACTTGATTTGCACTCTTACATGTGCATATCTTGTTGAAATCCTCGGGCTCCAAAGCACATTGCAAGGCGTTCATTGCCTTGGCATTGCTTACCTCCGCGGCGACGTCCGCGGGAGTCCACTTCTCAAAGTCTTCTTCGGTGGGCTCGACGTATTCCTTCATCGTGGTCCTCCATAGTGAAGCACTCCGGAGGAAAGTCTCCATCCGGCATTTCCAGTACCCGTAGTTGGTACCGTTGAAGAATGGAGGCCTCGTTGAGGAATGTCCTTCCATTACCGAAGACGCTCCTTCACGGTTCTTGAAGGTGCTATAGTCGGAAGGTGGACGAACGGTCTTGTTGTCGTTGGCAGACATAGCTATAGACTTGGCTCTGATACCAAATGTAATGCCCTGCTAAGCTACTACACAAGTACTAGAGGGGGGTGAATAGTACTTTAAAATAATTAAGAGGCTAAATCCTAATTACATGAAAACTCTACCAAACAATGCGGAAAATGCGGAAATGTAAATGTTAGACAACACAGAAACAATCGTAAACAACGATATTACTGGGTTCGGATCCACCCAAGTCTCCCCGACTTGTTCCCGGTGATCCTACGTCCCAACCACCCGGATCCCCTCCGGATACTTGAGTTAGAAACCCTAACTCAAGATTTCCACTATGAAATACTTGTGAAAAACCTTCACAAGTCAAATCATACACAAAGTAATTTGTGACACCCACAACCCGGGATCACAACCACACTCTCACAACCGAGAGTGAAACTTACAATATGAAATTGAAATGAAATAAGAAACTTCTTACCGACAAAATACCTATGCCTTGAGTAATGCTTACGAATTAGGGCAAGGATGATTTTGAGGAAGAAGAAGTGGCACCAAACCCTAGCTCCAAGATGTAGATCATCAAAAGAGAGATATGGGGATGTTGGTGACCTAGAATCAAGCACTTGGCTTGGAAGGCTTCACACTCAATGAATCTCTCTTTGGAAGTAAGAGTGAGGAGAGATTATTGAATGGAATGAAAGAGCTTTGAATGAGCTTGGTATGATTTCTCTTGATCTATAAACTTGCAATAATATCAGCCTTGACTGCAATGAATGCAGCCCATCAAGTATTTATAGGATAGAGGAGAGAGAGAAAGAAAAACGTTTCAATTAATGCTCCAACGGCTCTTTTCTGAACCCAACTAGTTGGTCAAAGAACAACCACCGATCGACTAGTTCATCAACTAGTCGGTCGGTCATTTAACGTAGACCGACTAATGGAAGAACAACCAAAAGGTTGAAGCACAGACAAAAGCAATTAGTCGGTCCAAGAAGAGTAGCTGACCGACTAGTTTCACAACTAGTCGGTCGGTTACTCAACTGAGACCGACTAACAGATAAAACTGAAGTCTGAGCACAAATAGACTTAGTCGGTCCAAGAACAAATGTTGACCGACTAATTCACCAACTAGTCGGTCGCCAAATGAGCATAGACCGACTAACGATAAACAATAAGTTAGGTGAAAATTGGCATGTACAGTAAAGCTAAAGTAGTCGGTCCAAGAAGGAACGTTGACCGACTAGTTCATCAACTAGTCGGTCGATCAATGAACACAGACTGACTAATGATAAACAGTAGCTCAGGCTCAAATGTGCATGTACAGGGAAAGCTCAACTAGTCGGTCACAGAAGCATCACTGACCGACTAGTTCACAAACTAGTCGGTCGGTGAGTCAACTTAGACCGACTAACTGTAAACAGTAAAGAGCTTAGAATTGACTCACAAAAACTAGTCAGTCCAAGAAGCTTTACCGACTGACTAGATCACCATCTAGTCGGTCAGTTCTTCTTCTTGAACCAACTAACATGCACAAGAAGTCCCGAATCGAAGCGCGATGCTTCGGGAAAGATTGTATGGACTTCTACTAAGATCCTAGAGCTAAGATATGAGCGTTATGAAGATTTAAACCGTAAGACCTACTCAAGGCTTAACATTCTACGAAAGAAGCTTAAAGACTACAAATAAAACTTGACGATACCGTCTTCAATAGCTTCAATCGAATCTTCATGACTTCTAAAATGGTCCATAAGCTTTAACGAAGCTTTAGGCATATGATCATGTGCTTTGAGAAGTCTTGAGACGTCGTAATTGATATTCATATGAATTTGGCGACGATCTCCATAACTGTGCTCACAAAGTGTTAGTTCACGATATATTTATGTTTGTTCATCATCCAAAACCAAATCCGGGAGTCCAATATCCAATAAGAGTGTGGTAGGATAGTTGGGTGGTTATGTATGTTTGATGTATTTTTGGATGTTTTGATGATACACTTTGTTGTATATTCATTTTGATGTCTGTTGAGACAGATGTTGTATTATGTACTCCGATCTGATGATCGTTTATATTTTGTGTTGGCGGATGTATACTTTTTGATGTACCATGACATATATATACACACACACACACACACACACATCGTGTTGCCATTTACTTCAGTGTGCACTTTATTTTTTTTGTCTCTGATGTTGAATACGTCGCTCGACGATTAAATTGATTAAATAGAATTCTTTCTATGAAAACATAGAATTGTTTTACATGCACTAAATTCACCAAGAATGTTGATATTGGAGAGTATGTTGCATAACTCAATATGTGAAGTTGATTTGAGTTTTGATGATTTCATTATTCTATTTTCGACTATGGTCTTGTTGGCACGCTTTTGATTTCCTTCGTTATTTTACATTGGTGTCATTTGGACCGTGGTCGTATTCTTCGACTCTCGTGCTTTTATTTTTAGCCATTGTTGTTGTCGTCGATCTCCTCCCGCTCTTTTTGCTAATGCCAAATGGGGAGAGCGTTAATAATGACGATGTGCTTAATGATGATGTGCTTAATGATAATTTAAAGCAATTTACCGTGAATCTAATTTGATATGTTAGATTCAGGGGGAGTTAAGATATAAAAATGGATTTAGATCCTAAATTTCAATAATTGGTTCATATTTTATACTTTCCCCGTCTGCTTGATGCGTATGATTATTATTTAATATGGAATTAACGTGTCATCAATGCAGGGGGAGTAAGTAAATTTCATTTGTATCATTATTATTGATTATTATTTATGTTGGTTTGTCATCACCAAAAAGGGGGAGAATGTTAAGTACTGATTCCCCGGATTTGGTTTTGATGATGAACAAACATAAATATCGTGAACTAACTCTTTGTGAGCGCAGTTATGGAGATCGTCGCCAAATTACTTCGTACATCAAAAACGACGTCTCAAGACTTCTTAAAGCGCGTGATCGTGTGCCTAAAGCTTCGTTGAAGCTCTAGGACCATTATTGAAGTCAAGAGATTCGGATTGAGGCTTTGAAGACGGTTCGTCAAGTTTATTTTATAGTCTTCTAGCTTCTTTTCGTAGAATGTTAAGCCTTGAGTAGGACTTACATTATAATCTTCATAACGCTCATATCTTAGAGCTAGGATTATCGTAGAAGCCCATAGAAACTTTCCTGAAGCTTCACGCTTCATTTCGCGGCTTCTAGTGCATCTTAGTTGGTTCAAGAAGAAGAACCAACCGACTAGATTGTCATCTAGTTGGTCAGTAATCCTTCTTGAACCGACTAGATTTCCTTGTCCAATTCAGCTCATTCACTGTTGACCAATTAGTCGGTCCAAGAAGGTTCACCGACCGACTAGTTGTCAAACTAGTCGGTTTGGAATACTTCTTAGACCGACTAGTTATGCCTTCATTTTCACAGCCTGAGCTACTGTTTATCGTTAGTTGGTCAAAGAACAACCGTCGACCGACTAGTTGTCAAAACTAGTCGGTTGGAATTTGTTCTTAGACCGACTAGCTCTCTTTGGATTCAGCCTATTGTATTTCAACTTTTAGTCAGTCAAAGAACACTCACCGACCAACTAGTTGTCAAACTAGTCGGTTGGCAAGTCTTCTTAGACCGACTAGTTCTAACTCTTCTTATTGGCTGTGAACCATTTAGTCGGTCCAAGAAGAATCACCGACCGACTAGTTGCAAAACTAATCGGTCAGTGATCCTTCTTAGACCGATTAGGCTGCTTCAGAAATAGATCCGTTGGAGCATTAAATGCACGAATTTTCCCTCTCTCTTCTCTAACTCCTATATAATCTTGAGATGCTTCTTCATAGCATTCAAGGCTGCCATTATTGAGTTTTAGAGATCAAAGAGAAGAGCATTTAATTCTCATTTCCAAGCTCACTCATTCTCACAAGAATCTCTCCAAACTCCTTGAGCCCTAATTTCCTCAAGAGAGATTCTCTTCATTGTGAGCCACTCAAGTCAAGAGCTTGATTCAAGGTCACCAACTCCATCCTAGCATTCGATCGCTGTTCATCTTCTTGGAGCTAGGGTTTGGTGACTTCTTCTTCCTCAAAATCCTCCTTGCCCTAAAATCGTAAGTTTACTCAAGGCATAGGATTTTGTTGGTAAGTATTTCATTGTTTCAATTACATTGATATTGCAAGTTTATCTCTCGGTTGTGAGAGTTGTTTGTGATCCCGGTTTGTGGGAGTCACATTTTCATTTGTGTATGATTTGATCTTGTAGAGGTTTTCTACAAGAATTTCATAGTGCAAATTTGAGTTAGAGGTTTCTAACTCAAGTAGCCGGAGGGGATCCGGGTGTTTGGGAAGTAGGATCACCGGAAATAAGTCGGGAAGACTTGGGTGGATCCGAACCCGTTAAATCGTTTGTTTGCGTTGGTCGTTTCTTTGTTGTCATATTTTCATTCCGCATTGTTGGTTGAGTTTGCAAGATAATTAGGAATTATACTCTTGATTATTTTAAAGTACTATTCACCCCCCTCTAGTACTTGTGCAGTAGCTATCAGGGCATTACAGGATGTGTGTAAGGAAGTTAGACTTTACAAACATGGTTGTTTAATGGAAAAGAGAATGGATTTAAAGAAAATAAAAAGGAAAGAAAAAGAGGAAAATGACAAAAGATGGAAGAGTGGAGAAGAATTGAGAACTCCATTTCATTATTAACACATGTCCCTTTCTTTCCTCCATCATCCTCCTTCATTTTCGTTCTCCTCCCTCTCCCCTCTCCTTTTGCTCCATTTTTCAAGGAAATCTCATGTTTTTCCCTCCCTTTGGACCCCTTATGGATGGTAGAAGTTGTAGGTTCTTTATGAGCCTAAAGAGAAGTTGTCATGAATGAAGTTGGGAGCTTTTGGTGGGAGCTTTGAGAGGAGTCTTGGATGATAGCAAGATTGGATTTTGAGGAGTAAAATGAAGCAAATTGAGGTAGGAATCCAATTTCCACTAGTATGCTCTTTGATTGTTAGTTATAGAAGTAAAAATCTCATCATGGTTGAATAATTGCATCTCTTGATTAAAGCTGAAACTTTGACTAAGTTCTGGGCTTAATTTTCTATTAGGAATGCTCTGGAAATTTTATATGTTCTGTATCTCGTAGTTATGAACAACTTTTATATGTTCCAATTCGAACTGAAAGTTATGTTAAAAATTCATTCTTTACAACATGTTTGCAATTCTGTCAACCTGTATACAGTTTAGCAAAACGAAGCTTATTACCTGTACACACACTGGAATTGCATGATTTTAGTCTCATTGGAAAGCTAACACGTTTTTCTCCAACTTTATTAGAGTGCCCATATTTTGAAATTCGGACTGCAATAGGCCCAAAATCAGCAACCAAGACAGACTATGAAATCTGTCTGGAAAACAGATTTCGCAGACTTCACCAAATAATTCACTATAAATCACTTACTTATTATTTTTTCATGAAAGTTTATCTGTGAATCCAAAACTATCATACCTACAAGTTTCATTTACATTTCATTGTTATGTTCCATACAAAAATATGGAGTAAAATGCCAATCACTCTAACTGTTGTGCAATTTTCAGCAAGCTGGACTGTTTTTGGTGAAATGTTGAAGGTGTAAACTCATATGTATTGAAAAGAGAACCATTGGTGAAATGCATTTAATTTCATGCTTTGAAATTAATCAACCACCTTTCAAGTTATATCATGCTATTAGTGGCCTTATGTTGTGTTGGTGGAATTACTTGTATGTAGTCAAGTATGAAATTAATCATTTCACTAAAAAGTTACTATCTTGCTATTGGTCCTATATTGGTTTCAATTGAACTATGGATTATGTTTTTCATGCTCTCCAAGTATTTGCGAAGGGCTATTGCGTATTTGGGATACGTTGGAATGTTGTGGATGGAAAATTATATGTGTTGGAATCGTATGTGTTGGAAATAAGAACTATGTGGCAAATGTTGTGGTTGGAAAAGTTATATGTGTTGTAATGAGAGGAGATGAAAATAGTGGTTGTCATGTGATTCCTTTAGCTACACATTAATTTTTAATTGAAATGCTGAGAAATGATTAAGTCCTCTTAAATGGGGGTGACACGGAGATTGTGGGACACTAAGTTGTGGGGAAAACATGAGGGGTTGGACTGGTGGTTGGTGGCCCTCCTGTTCTTGCCCGAGTGGCGGGGAGTGGCAGAAATGAGGAAATGGAGAAAATGAGAAGGGGAAATAAGGGGAAAACAGAGCTCCTTTAGTAAGAGCTTGTCTCGGGGAGTTTGCCTGTTCCACCGCAACTGGGGATGAGGTCTAGTCCTAAGAAGGTCTACCCACTACTTAGGATCCAAATCACTATTAAATAACTTTCGTTACTTTTGTAGCATTATTAATTGGTGCTTACTTGTACGTTCTTTACTTGTAGCTTCCATGTTGTATACCCTTGTTATATGCATCACCTCTTGTAGTTCATGTCGCTTGCGTTTATTTTACTTATGTTGTTGCACTCCTTTGTTGTTGTACTTTTGTTTATGTCATGCATTCATTACCTTATGTCATACATGTGTTCCATTTAGCTTATTCCATACTTCATCTGCACCTTGCATGAATACGTGTAAAGTAGTTGCATTTTCATAATAGCATACTAGAGGGAGTTGGCATTCCTACTGGGTCACGCGTTGACGTGCCCCCATTGACTTTTTCAGGTGTGGTTCTTGGAGATGGCTGTTAGAGGCTGAGACTGGAGTTCTGGTGTTGGGAGTTGGATCTTAGGTTGGATGGTGAGGGGTGAGAAGAGAGCTATATGTACTTTGGGTTTCCTTTTGGGGTAAGAGATGCTTGTACTATATGAATTGATGTCATGGGATGTTTGAGATGTATATGAAATTGTTCAGTGTTTAGATTTCAGTATTTCTCTGTGACTCTGTGTCGTTATGTGTTTGTTAGTTGGTTGTTTGTTGAATACTACATGTACTATTCCCAGCAATGCGCAGTGGACCTGCAGATACGTTTTTAGTTCTCGTCATGTACCCTGCTTCCCTGCTTATCCCAGGGATGAGGTCGTGACATGCTCGATCCGTTCGAGGGTTGATTAAGCTCCGCAAGTCAACCATCTATTGATAAATGTATGCCCTCGAGGCAATTTATCTATGCAACATCTTGTTCATGAATGAAAGTATGCTTTCTGGTATCAATTGTCTGAGTATTTTCTATTGATATATTACTTAGATAATTTTCTTAGACTCATAGTAAGGTAATACACGTATCTAGATAGAGATCTCGATTATGAGTAGTGTCTGATCGATATGAGCTTGAGTCTTAAAAGCGTTCATGGTCATAGATGCGTCGAGAATAGGATATCGGCACATCGTACAGACTATTGTGTATTTGTCTTGATGATCTCATAATCATTCGACATGGCAAACTCGGAGACAAGACACAGGTGCTCATTGGAGAATGAGTCCACTGAATGACCCAATGAAAGATTATCAAATGGTTAACATTAACTAATGTGTCATTGATAACTTTCTAGTGATGATAGGCAAGTTGGTTCTAAAGACTTGAGATTATTGTACGAACCTGTACGTGAACCATGTCACTTAGATCTGTGATCTAGCTTCGAGGCAAGGCCCGTTGAAAGGTCTTAGGTTGAGTGACACTTGAAGCATACAATGTGAGTAGGGATCAAGAGAGGATTCATCTCTTTTGTTAATGGGAAGTTATTGTCACGGGCTCAGTACGTTCATGGTAAAAACCTTTGCCAAGATATGTTGTAGGAAGTACAACATGTATATACCAAAGACCAAATGATACTGGCCAGCGATAGCTAGTAAGGTTGATAGTTTACCATACGCTAGGCTATGCAGTGACATAGTTAAGACGAAGGGACTAAAACTGTGGTATTCATCACAGACACAGTCAGAGTAATCCCGACGACACTTTTGTCGATGGGTCAATCACGTAATTATGATGCTGAAATAGTGACGACACCTGTTGCTCGTGGTTACTATCGTCTAGGGATTTTGAGTCCCAACCTGTAGTAGGGTCTGGCTGTAGGGTCTCACACAGAGTAGGATTTATGTCTTAGTAATAGAATGAATGTTAAGAGGAATGCATTTGATGCATTGGAATAATTTAGCTCACAAATAAGTTGTGAGATTAAAGCTAAAGAGTTTAGCAATTGGGACTTTACACATTATGTGTAATTAATACTTGGTATTAAGTTGACAAAGATGCATGGGATTGTAGGGGACTTCCTAAGAAAACCACAGGAAGAAACCGCATTCAAATCGGAGCTCAAACGAGTCCAGAAACCCGAATACAGCATCAAAAAGGCACAAAAGGGCTTGCGGGTCTGACCTGTGCTTGGCGGGTCAGACCCGCCAGAATTTCGCGGGTCGGACCTGCTTAGTGCAGGTCCGACCTTCGGGGCCGTTGTTCGCATGTGCCGCACGTGGGCTGCTCCTGCGTGGGGCCAGCACAGGGCACGTACACTTGCGCGGGCCGCCCCTCCATGACGCATGCCACGTGGCACGATTTGATCTGCCTCGGGATACATGAATTCGCAGTTTGTGTTCAAAACACGATTTCAAAGTTTATTTTCGACATTTGAGGGGGTCAAATGTTATCGGAATTGGACGCCGTTTTTATATGTGATCGTTGTCTCGAGATCTTCGATTTGACATGTTGTTTCAAAGTTGAAACTCAGAAATGGATTTATGGTTAAGTTTAGAAGTTTGGACTTCTATTAAATCAATCCTCAAATATCCAGTTTAATAGTCCCACATCACTCGGAGCAAATGATGAGGGGCGGCTCCCTATATAAATCGGAGGTAGCCCTCCTCATTGAAGCTCACACCAAGTCTCTGATTAGAGAAGCTCTAAAAGGTTTAGAGCACGCTCAATCTAAGTCTTAAATTATTTTCCTCATATAATTCTTCCGATCCTCCGATCGAGTCCTAGCAAGACAACGAGGAGGTTTGGATCTGATCCAAAAGTCTTTGACATGGGTCTACTCAAGTGAAACTTTCTTTGGCAAGTGCTTGGCTCGAAGGCACGGTGTCCGCTCGCTTCGGGTGGGCCAGTTTTGGAGGCGCGGAGGCGGCTAGCTTTTGGGAGTTAAGTTGTTGCTGAAAACGATGCTTTGTTTTCTGTGGAAGCAAAGTTCCGGGTAAGTCAATTTTATTTGTGATTTCATATATATGTAGTAGTTTAGATTTATCTTTGGGGTTGGTCAGACCCTCCCCAAGATAGTAGATTTTCCTGGCTAGGGTGCATGATGTCCTTGTGGTTCTTTTATTAAAGTGTTTAATAATTTTTCCGCTGTTATTTAATGATTCTATCGTCCGTCCGACGTAGGACGAGTATAGATTTATGCCCTGAGGGTCCATCAAAACCTAACAGTGGTATCAGAGCCAAATTTACCATGATCTAATTCTGTAAATAATATGATATGCATATTATGTTTATTGAAAACATGTAATAATTATTAGATGATTATTTAAAATTGAAGAAACTTAATTTCATGTGATAAAAATTAAGTTGTTAAATTTTTATGATTATATTATTCGTGTTCCTTAATTGTTAACACAAGAAAAACCTTTTAGGTTAGCCATTAAAAGCTGCCAAATAATTATGAGATAATTTTAGATTGCTTCGCGATGATTTAAAATTCTTTTAAATACCCAATACACGATTATGATAGCACCTTATAATCATTCCTTATAGTTGATAAAGACTTAATAAACGTTACTACCCATCCTAATAAATTTTGAATTTTAGGATTCAACTAGCTGATAGGATTAACTAGTTTTAATGAAGACAATTTTAGTTGATGGCACACATATGAATGGTGAGTTTTCCTTCAATGGACCATGATCCAGTCTAGTGTTTTTTGACTAGTGTTGAAGATCACCCTAAGTTAGATTGGGGATAGTGATCTTGGCTTAGTCAAATCTCTGGTCGTGTGGAATCTGTAAATCACTTGGAATCTGTTTTCTTTTCCCATCTGTTAATTTCTAACATCTGCAATCTCTTCGCGATCCCAGGTACTTTTTGAGACTTTTATCAGCAATCTCTTTGCGATCTTAGAATGATGATTGAAAAGCTGAATCTTCTGAATCTTTTTGTGTTATATTTGGAAGCATACGTCTCAGGTTCTTTCTCAGTTTGTTTTTTCTCCTGGCTCAAGCCGAATTTGTTTTTTCTCCTTTCTCAATTTACAGAGTTCAGTTCTTTATTTTGTTCATTTCTCAATCGCAAAAGCATTTTGTTGAGTTCGGTTCTTTTCTTGACAGTTTTCTCACATCTTATTTTGTGCTTGAACCAAAATGTTTTCTAGCATCTCCAAAGAATAAATTTCCGAAATTTTTTCTATACTTGGTTGTCCTCTCAACTTTGTAATGGTGATAAAAAAAGCCAAAGAAGCAAAGTTCTCATAAAAATTCACCAATCCCACACATACACTAATTGAAATTCTTTCCAAATTATCACAACACAACCACAGGATCAATGGAGAGGGCCGTGATGATGATGATGATGGTGATGCCCGTATTCTTCCAGGCCAAAGCACCGCAGGACTGGGTAGAAGGCCACGAACATGCATCTCCTGAATCCCCCAAACATGTAGTAAATCAAGTAGCAAGGGCAGCAACAGCACGCCAACAAAGGATCGTCATATGGGTTCTCGCTCTCATGATGATGGTGATGATGGTGGTGGTGATGACCCATGAATCCCCTGATATCCAAGAAAATCATGAAAAAATGAAGAAGAAATTAATTGGAAAGAAGAACCAAGCTAGCCCCAATCATAAATTTGTTTCTTCGCATTGGAAAGATTATTACCTTGAAAATGAAGGAAGAAAGGCAGAGTTGAGATGGGATTTCAAGGGTTTTGAAATTTTGATAGCAAATGAATGAAGTAGGTCAGTGTTGTCAGCCGTGTTCTCATTGATGGCATCAAAAACGTCCGAGTCTATCAACTGTCTCACAGCAAACATGAAATTATTTTTCTAGGGTGACGTGTCACGTTTGGATTTGTGAGTGCAGGTGTTATCATGACAACTTATGTTTTCAAGGACAAGGCATGTGGATGAAACATGGATGAGCAGGGATGTCACGCGATGATCCGAATGGGATATGTATCTGTAATTATTTTTGATTCAAGTATTAGTATCATAGTGTTTTTATCCGATCATATACAAATACTGATTCAGATAGTAAAGTAATTAATTTTTTTGAATATGGTTATGTACACGGATATTTATTACGTCAATAACATCTGATACTTATGATTCATTTGCATTTGATTATCATTGTCCATTATTTTTATATCTATTATACATTTGACAGCGTTTTTTTGAATTCTAGGGCTGACTAGGACAAGACAAAAAGTGGCTGAGATTTGATCTTGCTATATCAATGGTTAAGATTGGATTTTGTGAAAATAATAGTGGGAAAACTTAAATTTAGGTGGAAAAAGTGTCTTGTGTTATGAATGAGGGAGGCCTTTGGCCTCCCCTCCTTCATTACCCACTTCATTGGTCCCCATTACTATGAGTAATGGGGACCCTTGGTCTCCTTGAGGCTCTCCATCTCCCCTCATTAGATGAATATATAGAGAACCATGGCCTAGTGCCATGGTTACTCATTCTTTTGCTAAGAAAGCTTGTCTCTCTCTCTCAAGAGTCCTATTACCTTCTAACACGTTATCAGCACGTTTGCTCTAAATTTTTTTTTGAGCTTTCTCTTCCGTATCCTCTCAAATTTAATCCTATACGCGCTAAGGAATCTATTTGTTGCGGCGATCCGGCGTGCGGCATACCAACCGTTGCGGGGATTTTTTGAGCGTATAGGGAGCGGGACTATCTACGGATTTTTCTTATCAAGATCGTTCCTAGATCTTTGATCTAGAGGTAATTTTTTTGATCCCGTACATACTTACAAAAATTGTAAGCTAAGATTGTACATAGCTTTGCTATAGGTAATTCTATAGGCTTGTATAAACCCATAACATTTTGATAATCATCAAAATTAAAAAAAAATAAAAATTTCGTTTTTGCTTATATAGATGATGTCTGAGTGCCTAGTGGACAGTGCCTCAACGCACACAATCCTTCGCGATCATTGCTATTTTAATAGTGTAAATAAATATGACGGTCCTGTTATCACAATTTCAGGACTGTCCCAAATAATCGAAGGATCTGGTGAAGCAATTATATTGCTCCCAAATAACACAAGACTTCAAATAAAAAATGCATTATTCTCTCCTAAATCAAATAGGAATCTCGTAAGTTTCAAAGATTTCCGTTTAAACGGATATCACTTAGAAACCAGAGATGAAAATACGGTTGAATATCTGTATGTAACTCGTCAGAAAGATGACCGGAAGATCATCTGCGAACGATTCAAGGGACTCCCGTCGGGTCTCTACCAAACATACATTCAACCAATAGAAGCCAATATGACTGAGCACCAGACATGCCAATCCTTGCCAGAGTTCGAACTCTGGCACAATAGACTTGGTCACCCTGGAACAGCAATGATGCGACGCATCATCTCTGAATCCCGTGGACACAAATTGAAGAACCTGAAGATTCTTCAAACGGGTGAATTTCCATGTCTCCCTTGTTTTAAGGGAAAACTAATAACGAGACCATCCCTCCTGAAAGTGGGATTAGAGTCTCCTGGCTTCCTTGAGAGAATTCATGGTGACATTTGCGGGCCTATTCACCCCGCAAGTGGCCCATTTCAGTACTTCATGGTACTGATTGATGCATCAACCAAATGGTCTTATGTGTGCCTCTTGTCCACCCGCAACCTAGCTTTCCCAAAGCTATTGGCACAAATAATAAGGTTGCGTGCTCATTTCCCCGATAACCATATCAAGAAACTACGTCTTGATAATGCGGGAGAATTTACTTCACAAGTCTTCGAAGACTATTGCCGGGCAACGGGTATTGAAGTTGAACATCCGGTAGCACATGTTCACACCCAAAACGGATTAGCTGAGTCCCTTATAAAGAGACTCCAATGGATTGCACGTCCATTACTTATGCAATCCCAGTTGCCTGTGGATGCTTGGGGGCATGCTATTTTACATGCCGCATCACTTATTAGGATAAGACCCTCTGGAGGTCATACTTTATCCCCGATGCAACTAGCATATGGCGCACCTCCGGATATCTCTCATTTGAGAGTGTTTGGTTGTGCGGTATATGTCCCAATAGCACCACCTCAGAGGACCAAAATGGGTCCTCAGCGTCGTCTAGGTATATATATTGGGTTTGATTCACCCTCTATTATAAGATACCTTGAACCCCTGACGGGTGACGCATTCAAGGCACGTTTTGCAGACTGTGAATTTAATGAGAAATTTTTTCCTAAACTGGGCACACAGTCTAAGAAGCCAGAAGCTTCTGAGACCATCAGTTGGGACCAGAAGTCTTTGTCCCTATATGATCCGCGTACTAATCTGTGTGAAGATGAGATCCTGAAGATCCTTCACATCCAGAATACAGTACATCTTTTGCCGGATAAATTCACGGATAACCAGAAGATTGTCCGATCACACGTCCCTGCTGCCAATACGCCAGCTAGGATTGACATCCCCATAGATGGATGCAACCCACCGGCAGCAGATTTGGCAGTTCCTCAAATGATAAGAGGACGCCCACCAGGTTCAAAAGATAAAGTTCCTCGAAAGAGGAAGACTCCTGGTGATACTAAGATTATCCCTCCACAGGATGCTGAGCTCAGACCAGCTACTTCTCCCCTTCTGATTTCCCCAGCAGAGGATACAATAGGAGAAACATCATTAAATTTTGTACGTACTGGAGAAGTACTGGACAGAAATAGCATAGTCGACGACGACGATTTTGCGTTCGATATTGCCATTCACGTCACTGAATATGACGATGACGTCGAACCACGATCTCTGGCGGAATGTAAACGCCGAGATGATTGGCCAAAGTGGGACGAGGCAATAAGAGTAGAGCTGGACTCACTCTTGAAACGCAAAGTCTTTGGACCAGTAGTCCAAACACCAGTAGGTGTAAAGCCTGCGGGATATAAGTGGGTTTTCATAAGAAAAAGAGATGAAAATAATGTGATCGTTCGCTATAAGGCACGCCTTGTAGCCCAGGGATTTTCCCAAAGACCGGGGATTGATTACGAAGATACGTATTCTCCGGTCATGGATTCGATCACATTCCGATTTTTAATAAGCCTAACTTCTCTGGAAAGCCTAGAAATGCAGCTCATGGACGTTGTGACTGCATATCTATATGGCGATATAGATAAAAATATCTACATGAGACTTCCTGATGGGTTTAATCTACACCCAGAGATAAAAGAGATACCTCGGGACGTATTCTCTGTAAGGCTACATAGATCATTATATGGTCTAAAACAATCGGGAAAGATGTGGTATAACAGACTTAGTGATTTCCTTGCACAACAAGGATTCACGAATAACGAAGTCTGCCCGTGTATCTTTATCAAAAGAACGGGAACATGATTCGTCATCATAGCTGTATATGTAGATGACTTAAATCTCATAGGATCTCCTGCAGAGATCAAAGAGATATCTGAAAGCCTTAAACATACTTTTGAAATGAAAGACCTAGGCAAAACAAAGTATTGTCTTGGCTTACAGATAGAACACCTAAGAGGTGGAATCCTATTACACCAATCTAATTATACAAAGAAACTTCTACACAAGTTTCATATGGATAAATGTCATCCTTTAGGTACTCCTATGGTCGTAAGATCACTAGATGTACATAAGGACCCCTTCCGGCCACTTGAAGAGGGGGAGGAGATACTGGGTCCTGAAGTACCCTACCTCAGTGCCATTGGAGCACTTCTATATCTGGCTAACTGTACGCGTCCCGATATAGCGTTTACAGTTAATCTTCTAGCCAGACACAGTGCAGCGCCCACAAAGCGCCACTGGAACGGAGTAAAGCATCTTCTACGATACCTTCAGGGTTCCATTGATCTTGGACTTTACTACCAGAGAGGTGCCTCCCCCAAATTGTTTGGTTATGCTGATGCAGGTTATCTCTCTGATCCGCACACGGCAAAATCCCAAACAGGTTTTGTTTTTACCTACGGAGGTACTGCTATCTCCTGGAGATCGGTGAAGCAAACCCCAACAGCTACATCATCCAACCATTCAGAGCTCATTGCGATACACGAAGCAAGCAGAGAGTGTTATTGGCTACGATCCGTCGTCCAACACATTCTTCAATCTACTGGCCTGAAGACCGGTGATTTGGAGCCTACCGTTCTGTTTGAAGATAACGCTGCATGCATTGCTCAACTTCAAAAAGGCTACATCAAGGGCGACAGGACGAAGCACATATCTCCCAAGTTTTTCTGGACACATGAGCTAAAGGAGGACAAGCAGATCGAAGTTCAGCAGATACAGTCCTGCAACAACTTAGCTGATCTTTTTTACTAAGTCTTTGCCCAAATGTACTTTTGTAAAGCTTGTAAAGAACATTGGTATGCGACAATTGAAAGACCTGCAAGCCTGAAGCTTGTACGGGTCAGGGGGAGTAACTTGTGGGTTGTACTCTTTTTCCTTAAGCTGTTGGGTTTTCCCACTGGGTTTTCCACAGCTAAGGTTTTAACGAGGCAAACACACTTACTCTGGATCCAGAAGTATCCACCCCTCTTTGCCTCAAATGCTGAGACCAAAGTGATGAATGGGTAAGGGGGAGTGTTATGAATGAGGGAGGCCTTTGGCCTCCCCTCCTTCATTACCCACTTCATTGGTCCCCATTACTATGAGTAATGGGGACCCTTGGTCTCCTTGAGGCTCTCCATCTCCCCTCATTAGATGAATATATAGAGAACCATGGCCTAGTGCCATGGTTACTCATTCTTTTGCTAAGAAAGCTTGTCTCTCTCTCTCAAGAGTCCTATTACCTTCTAACATCTTGGGAATAAAAAATATGAAATTAGAAGTGTTTTGAAAAAGATTGTGGAGATTAAATTTGGGGAGAAGTGGTTTGGAAGCCTAAACTTTGAAATTCGAAGCGCCTTGGAAAAGATCGTGGAGATTAATTTTGGGAGGAAAAGTGCATTGAAAACCAAAACTTTGAAATTAAAAGTGTCTTGAAAAATATTATGGAGAAGTATGATCTATTAAATTAAACAAAATAAAATATTTAGCGTAAAATAATTTAGCGAAACAATAAATTAGCGTAAAAATACATTGTGGTTTGTTGACCCGCGCCGAAGGCCAAATTTGTTGTTCGACGCCGAATTTGTTGTTCCGTGCCGAAGGTGCCCGCACCGAATTAGTTGTTTCGCACCGAAGGCGCCTGCTAAATTTTTTCTTCCGCTAAATTTTTTACGCTAATTTGTTCTTCCGCGCCAAAGGCGCGTGCGCCAAATTTGTTGTTCGACGTTGAATTTGCTGTTTCGTGCCGAAGGTTCCTGCGCCGAATTTGTTGTTCCGCGTAGAAGGTGTCCGTCCCACTAAATATTCGACACGGTCGCCTTCGATATTCGGCGCGTGCGTCGAAGGCGCCCGCGTAATTTTTTTACGCTAATTTGTTCTTCTGCGTCGAAGGCGTGTGCGCCAAATTTATTGTTCGACGCCGAATTTATTGTTCCGTGCCGAAGGCGCCTGCGCCGAATTTATTGTTACGTGCCGAAGGTGCCCGTGCTGCTAAATATTTTTACACTAATTAATTGTTCTATTAAATTTTGGCTGTGGAAATAATTTTTCGTGAAACAACGAGTTTGCGGGTGAAATCTTAAATGAACCGTGCCCGCAGGCACGGGTTATGACTAGTGTATATATATATATATATAAACATTACCCATAATAAAAACTGAATTTTATATAACTTAATATATATATATACACTAGTCATAACCCGTGCCCGCGGGCACGGTTCATTTAAGATTTCCCCCGCAAAATCTTTGTTTCCCGAAAAATTATTTCCACAGCCAAAATTTAATAGAAAAATTAATTAGTGTAAAAATATTTAGCGACACGGGCACCTTCGGTATGGAACAACAAATTCGGCGCAGGCGCCTTCGACACGGAACAATAAATTCGGCGTCGAACAACAAATTTAGCGCACATGCCTTCGATGCAGAAGAACAAATTAGCGTAAAAAAATTGCGAGGGCGCCTTTGGCGCATGCTCCGAATATCGAAGGCGCCCGCGCCGAATATTTAGCGGGACGAATACCTTCGACGCGGAAAAACAAATTCGGCGCAGGCGCCTTCTGCATAAAACAACAAATTCGGCGTCAAACAACAAATTTGGCGCATGCGGCTTCGGCGCGGAAGAACAAATTAGCGTAAAAAAATTTTGCGGAATAAAAAATTTTGCGGATCGGCACGAAACAACAAATTCGGTGCGGGTGCCTTCGGCACGGAACAACAAATTCGACGTCAAACAACAAATTTGGCCTTCGGCGCGGGCTCGTTCGGCGCGGGTCAACAAACCACAATGTATTTTTACGCTAATTTATTGTTTCGCTAAATTGTTTTACACTAAATTTTTTATTTTGTTTAATTTAATAGATCATACTTCTCCATAATATTTTTCAAGACACTTTTAATTTCAAAGTTTAGGTTTTCAATGCACTTCCCCCCCAAAATTAATCTCCACAATCTTTTCCAAGGCGCTTCTAATTTCAAAGTTTAGGCTTCCAAACCACTTCTCCCCAAATTTAATCTCCACAATCTTTTTCAAGACACTTCTAATTCCATATTTTTGGTTCCCAAGACACTTTTTCCACCAAAACTTTAGTTTTCCCACTAAATTTTTTAAAAATCCAATCTTAACCATTGATATAGCAAGATCAAATCTCAGCCAATTTTTGTCTTATCCTAGGCAACCCTAGAATTCAAAAAAACGTTGTTAAATGTATAATAGATATAAAAATAATGGACAATGATAATCAAATGCAAACGAATCTTAAGTATCAGATGTTATTGACATAATAAATATCCGTGTACATAACCATATTCAAAAAAATTAATTATTTTACTATCTGAATCAGTATTTGTAAATGATCGGATAAAAACACTATGATACTGATACTTGAATAAAAAATAATTACAGATACATATCCCATTCGGATCATCGCGTGACATCCCTGCTCATCCATGTTTCATCCACATGCCTTGTCCTTGAAAACATAAGTTGTCACGATAACACCTGCACTCACAAATCCAAACGTGACACATCACCCTAGAAAAATAATTTCATTTTTGCTGTGAGACAATCGATAGACTCGAACATTTTTGATGCCATCAATGAGAACACGGCAGATAACACTGACCTACTTCATTCATTTGCTATCAAAATTTCAAAACCCTTGAAACCCCATCTCAACTCTGCCTTTCTTCCTTCTTTTCCAAGGTAATAATCTTTCCAATGCGAAGAAACAAATTTATGATTGGGGCTAGCTTGGTTCTTCTTTCCAATTAATTTCTTCTTCATTTTTTGTGATTTTTTTGGATATCAGGGGATTCATAGGTCATCACCAACACCATCATCACCATCATCATGAGAGCGAGAACCCATATGACGATCCTTTGTTGGCGTGCTGTTGCTGCCCTTGCTACATGATTTCCTACATGTTCAGGGGATTCAGGAGATGCATGTTCGTGGCCTTCTACCCAGTCCTGCGGTGCTTTGGCCTGGACGAATACGGGCATCACCATCATCATCATCATCACGGCCCTCTCCATTGATCCTTTGGTTGTGTTGTGATAATTTGGAAAGAATTTCAATTGGTATATGTGTGGGATTGATGAATTTTTATGAGAACTTTGCTTCTTTGGCTTTTTTATCGTCATTACAAAGTTGAGAGGACAACCAAGTATAGAAAACATTTCGGGAATTTATTCTTTGGAGATGCTAGAAAACATTTTGGTTCAAGCACAAAATAAGATGTGAGAAAACTGTCAAGAAAAGAACCGAACTTAACAAAATGCTTTTGTGATTGAGAAATGAACAAAATAAAGAACCGAACTCTGTAAATTGAGAAAGGAGAAAAAACAAATTCTGCTTGAGCCAGGAGAAAAAACAAATTGAGAAAGAACCTGAGATGTATGCTTCCAAATATGACACAAAAAGATTCAGAAGATTCAGCTATTCAATCATCATTCTAAAATCGCAAATAGATTACTGATAAAAGTCTCAAAAAGTACCTGGGATCGCGAAGAGATTGCAGATGTTAGAAATTAACAGATGGGAAAAGAAAACAGATTCCACGTGATTGACAGATTCTAAGTTTTTCAAATAAAATAGAGCCAGAATTGGAAAAGAAAACAAAATTGTAGAATCCAAACAAACAAAAATAGTGCCAAAAGAATAATGTTCAAAAAATACATTTGAATGCACCACTGAATCTCGGTCGCAAATTCGTTGTTACATGGATATAAGAGACAAAATCAAGAAATGTAAAAGAATCTTATTTTCTTTCAGTATCCATCAAAACGACATAGATTCATGAGTCCGCTTAATACGGCTAAACCCTCGCATAGAAAAGGCAGTAACGAATGAAAGAAGATTAAAAGGTCTCAAACATTGAATCAAAAACCCCAAAACTTAACCTATTGTTCCTCAAATCCCAAAACATAGCACGATTCAAACTTCCCAAAAACCCAAATTAAAAAACTCCTCTGGAATCCACATTTCCTAATTCAAAGCATCAAATTTGAAACCCATCAGAAAAACACCACCATAACAAAAAATTTAAAATAAAAGGGAGAATTGGCAATACCTTCATTTTGATCTGCTTGGGCTCGATGTTGGACAGAATCGGGCACTCCCGAATGAGCTGCTGCCTCCTCATGGAGCTGGGCTTAGGACACTCGCTGTAGAACCTCTCGAGCGCCTCCTTGATCAGACGTGTACCGGATGTACTTGCCGGCGTCCAACTACTGCTGCAGCAGTTGGTTCTTCCCTCTCTGCCCCTGCCCAGCTACCATTATCGCCATCTCTCAAAACCCTAGAACAATCAAAAAAAGGAACCCCTAAAGAAAGCTAACTTTTTTCCTGTTCCAGCTAATTATGAGCTGCAGCTAGCCCACCACCCTCCCCCTTCTTCTTTAATCTTGGCAGGAGAAGAGAAGGAGCCCCATCGTCCGGCACCAGAAATTAACAGAAGGGATCGCGAAGAGATTCAGGACCTGGAAACGAAAATTAAAAGAAGAAGAAATCAAAGTTGAGCTGATTGCAGATAAAAGTCTCAGGACGAAAAAAACTAAAATCAAAGTTGAGCTGTGTTAGAAATGAAAATTAAAATAACCCAGGGCGAAATTCCTTGCGCCTTGCTGCCTTGCTGATTGCAGATAAATTTAGAAATGAGGAGGAAGAAATTTAGAAATCCAACCGTGCTGCCTTGCACATTGCTGCTAGCGAAACATGAGAAGCTCTTGGGAAGCTAAGATGGCTGTTGCTCTCCCCAGAAATGCATATTGCTATCCCAAAAACAGACTCTTGATCTTCCCTCGTAAAAGCATATCTCCCCATGCAAATGGGACCCACAAATCAGAATATTTAAGCTGAGTTCCAAGCAAAGCTATCTCAAAAACTTCATCTAAACCGTTCATTCCCAAAGATTAAATTCTGGCCCTCTTTCTATCAACCCTGTTACGCCTATTTGGCCGAGGCCCGAAAGACACGAGCCCGAAAACCCGACCCCCGGTCAAGAGCCCATCTGAGCACTCAGGCCCACTCGATAAGGCCCTATCGGGGACTCCCCCGAATGTAGATCCGACCCGGCCCCGGTAGCATACGGGTCACTCACCCACTCCTGCGATAACCGCTCCCTCGATCCCACGACCACTTAATGGTAGTTATGGGGGGAGGCTGGCATGGCGCAGGGAGCGGCGGCAGGGGGCGGATTGAGGGGGCACGATTGGGGGCGGACGAGCAACGTGGGTCGGGGGCAATCACGGCGGAGGTCTATAAAGGGGCTAGGAGGACAACAGGACAAGGGACCGCATTTGAGGTATCTAAAACCTAAGGTACTCCATCAACGACCTAGCTCCTCCATCTCATCTCCTTCCTCCCCCGCTCGCGCCGTGAGACGCCGTTCCGATCTCCTCACGAGTCGAACCGTCTCCGCTGGGCCTCCTCTTTCAGATCTCTATCTGACTTAGGCATCGGAGGGGATTTGGCCGGAACCTAGGTCCGGCCCCCTGACGAGCGTTCTCGTCTACGCAGGTGGACAGCTGATCAACGGGCCGAGGCTTCCCCTTGCCCCTCTCCAACCTCACAATCAACTGGACGAGTGAGGCTTTCCCTCATCGTCCGCCCGCCGAGGCCGAGCACATCCTACCGAGGCCGAGCGTCTCAACTGGGTCCGAGGCTTCCCCTCGCCCTTCGCCGACCGTTCCTCTAGCTGGACGACCGAGGCTACCCCTCGTCTACCTCCTTCCGAGGCCGTGCTCATCCGACCGAGGCCGAGCGTCTCAACCTGGGCCGAGGCTTCCCCTCGTCCCATCTGCACCGATTCGAAGCCCCCGAGGGACCCAAGCGGGTCCCTTGACCACGTTGACCGGGTTGTCCACGGTCAACGCTCTGTAGTGAGAAAACACTCTGAAACATCTGGCGCCGTCTGTGGGAACCGAAAACTGTCCCACGAAGAAGCAAACCACACCAACAATGGCACGAGCTAGCAATGGAAGGAAGCGCATGCCCCCCATCCCGGAGGAGGGGAATGGCACATCAAACGGCAACCCCGAGGACACGCCCGTCGGCGGCCACCCCGCCCTCTCAACCGAAGAGACCGGCGGCTCAGAACTGGCCACGTAGGGACAGCTCCGCGCCCTGGCTCAGGAGACCAACTCGAGCCTCCAGACGTTGGTCGCGACGGTACAGCAGCTCGTCGGCCCTGCGCCGTCCAACGGAGGCACGTTGGACGACAGCCATCGATGGGCGGGGGGTGGCCCGCACTTGCGGTCCGCCGTGGTCGACGACCACGGGACCCAGAAACCGAACACAGAGCGTCGGTTCACACTGTCCGGCTCCCGTCAGGCGAGGTCACACGCCTCCTCCCCTTATCGTGAAAGGGGCCGAAGGGAAACCGAAGGGACGGAGGGCGAATCGATGACGGCATCATCTCGCCGGTCACGGTCGTCCCGCCGCAGGAGAAGCGAACGACACCACTCAAGAGACCGATCACGGCGGAGCAGGAGCTCCCGCAGGGGGAGTCGGGAGCGCCGGGTCAGCCCGACCACCAGCGTGGCGAGGGCCGTGGAGCCAGCCCCGCTGGCGCCTGTGCTTCCTCCACCCCCGAACGAGCCAGAGGCAGGCGACTGCCGCATCCCCGGGGGCATCCACGGAGACCGATGCCCTTTATCACGGAGAATAACCGACGCATGGGTCCCCTCTCGATTCAGGATCCCGGTGCTGGGAAAGTACGACGGGATAGGGGACCCGGGACACCGCGTGATGGACTACGAGGGGGACATGTCCTTCCAGGGAGCTGACGATGACCTGCTTTGTCGGGGCTTCTATTCTACTCTCAGGGGAGCGGCGAGGACCTGGTACCACAGCCTGCCCAGCCGCTCCATCGACAGCTTCGAGGAACTCACCCAGTTGTTCTGCAAGCAGTTCATGGCGGGGAGGCAGATCAAGCCTGGTGCTGAATATCTGTTCAACATAGTGCAAGGCCCGGCCGAGCCGCTCCGACAGTTCATGCGCCGCTTCAATGCGGAAAGGCTGAACGTGAACAGCCCTCCTGACCTGGTGGTCCAGACGGCCCTTAAGAAAGGGCTTCGCCACAGAGGCCTCAAGAAGTCCCTGCACAATGATCCCCCGAAGGACCTCCCCGGGATCATGGCGAGGGCCGAACGCTTCATGCTGACCGAGGAGGCCTTGGCCGAGGATGCAGGATAAGCCACTCGAGGGACCAAGCGCGGCGACGGTGGACGAGTCAGCCCCGAAGGGTACCGGACCGAGAAGAGGCCGAGGAATAGACAGCGGGGAGAAAGCGCGAGGGACACCACCCCAGACGCCGTCCTCGCCCAAGTACAGAAGGAAGAGCGAGCTGATCGCCCCCCACCGAAGGCTAAAAGAGGTGGAAAGAACAGGGAGAAGTACTGCAAGTACCATAAGGACGATGGCCATGACACTGAAGACTGCTGGCATTTGAAGAAGGATATTGAGAAGCTGATGAGCCGGGGGCACGCCAGGAACCAGTCCGACGAGCCGGCCCACGGAGACGGGACCTCCACGCAGCCAGACAAGGGGAAGAAGATCAACACCGTCCAAGGTCCCCTCCGCATCATAGAGTGAGCGGGTGATGTCTCTCCCCCCGGTTGCAGCCTAGTAAGAGGGAGTTATCTAGGTTTACATCCCTCTGTCTAGCTTCATTTCCTTTTTTCCTTTTCCTCCAAATGTACCGGTCCGACAAGACTCTTGAGAGTACAAATGCATTCCCTTTTTTGTCTTTTCTTAAATCCCCGACGGAGTTGACATGTCACCAATAGCGCAAGAGAATGGGGACCGCCGCCTCACTGGAGGAGGAAGAAGAACTTTGCCCTCGCCGACCGACCCCAGCGCTCATAAGTCTGGGGGCAATTCCCCCAGCAGGCACGGACGCCGACCGGTCCTAAGTCGAGGAGCTTTGCCCTCGCCGACCGACTCCTGCGCTCGCAAGTCTGGGGGCAGTTCCTCCAACAAGCACAGACGCCGACCGGTCCTAAGCCGAGGAGCTTTGCCCTCGCCGACCGACTCCTGCGCTCATAAGTCTGGGGGCAATTCCCCCAGCAGGCACGTACACCGACCGGTCCTAAGCCGAGGAGCTTTGCCCTCGCAGGCCGACTCCCGCGCTCATAAGCCTGGGGCAGTTCCCCCAGCAGGCACGAACGCCGACCGGTCCTAAGCCGAGGAGCTTTGCCCTCGCCGACCGACTCCTGCGCTCATAAGTCTGGGGGCAATTCCCCCAGCTAGCGCGAACGACGAACGGTTCTAAGTCGAGGGACTTTGCCCTCGCAGACCGACTCCTGCGCTCATAAGTCTGGGGCAGTTCCCCCAGCAGGCACGGACGCCGACCGGTCCTAAGCCGAGGAGCTTTGCCCTCGCCGACCGACTCCTGCGCTCATAAGTCTGAGGGCAGTTCCCCCAGCAGGCGCGGATGCCGACCGGACCTAAGCCGAGGAGTTTTTCCCTCGCCGACCGACTCCAGCGCCCATAAGTTGGGGGGGGCAATTCCCCCTGCCGACGCGAACGTCATCCAATCCTAGGCCAAGAACGAGGCAGCAACGCAAAATACACGAGAAGTCCGAGTAAGTCAATTTCGTTTATAATAGTTAACCAGGGTACAAAAACGTGTCTTATTTACAGGGAATCAAGGCGAAGGAAACACCCTACAAATAATCTACTCACGACGAATGACAGAGTTCTTCACCTACAGAAGCTAGATCGACACCGACAGAGCAAAATTGGTTGACAAAAGACCCAAAGTAGTTAGCCCAAGCTAGCAGCCATGCAACCAGCAATTATTGGCCACGGAGCCGATAACGAAGCCGAAGGAGATAGCGGGGGCCAGGGATCCATTTCAAGTAGACTGGCCCAAAGCGAAGCGGATGCTTAAAAATTTGAGGATAAGGCCGGGAGGGACGGCTTAGGGAGCCCGAGCTCGGGAGGACACATCCTCGGGCACTTCGCCCTGCTCGGAGCGAGGGGGATCGACTGGTGGAGGGGCTTGCCGAACACGCTCCGCACATTCCCGGAAGGAAGACTGGACGACTTCGACGATCCGAGGGGCGATGAGGTCTTCATACTTACCGAAGGCCTCCCTGAGAACCTCGAAGATCCTCTTCCCCAGAGTCTCGACGACGCCCTTCTCCACCTCCTCTGCAAGCCGCATCACCCGGCGCCGATCCGACAGTTCCCTCTGAAGCTCCTCCCTCTCCAGGCGGAACGACTCCGCCGCTTCCTCAGCCGACTGATGAGCATCCTCCAGCTTTCCTTGGAGGTCACCCACTCGTCCCTCCAACTCGGCCACACGGAGGATGAGACGCCGAGACTCCATCTGGGCCTCCGTCATAGCCACCTCAGCCACCCCGGCCCGCTCCTGAGCCCTCATGGAGGACTCCTCCAGCTCCCTCAAGCGGACGGCTCGACACTGCAACTCCACAGCGAGCGCTGAACCCTGAAAAGATGAGACACAGGCTAAGAAGAGGATAAAGAGAAAGAGAGGATAGCAAGATAACCGAACCTGTTGAAGGATCCAGACCAAGGAATCCGACATCTTGTCGGCCGGGATCTTCTTGAGGAAGCTGCGGTCCCGGGGAGGGACGGAGACCTCGGAAACCTGCTGGGCCAGGGCTCGGTCAACAAACATCGAACTCCCAGGGACGACGATCGAAGCCAAGTTGCTCGCCAACAAGGCCCCGACCCCCGGTGATACGGGCGAAGATGCTGCGAGGGGGGTGGCTGACAAAGCTACCGAAGGATCCCCGGCGGTCGCCACGGGAAGCGCGGAACCTGCCGGACTGGAGGGATCCACGTCCTCCCTCCTCCTCTTTCCTCCGTGGGGCTCCGAAGGCGCCGGAGGGGAACGCTTCCGCCTCGCACCATCCTCACCCCCGGGAAGGGGATCGCCAGAAGAAGAGGCGGGAGGCGCGGCCACCACCTTACCCACGGAAGGCTCGGCTCGGCGCACTTCCTCCTCAACGGTCCTCCGAGACGCCCTTCCAGAGGTACTACCTCGGCTCCGAGCGGCTCCACGACGGATCAGCTCATCGACGTCACGGACGAACTCGCGGCCTGCCATCCCTGCAAAGGAGACCGAAATCAGGATGAGTCATAGGGCGATCCGAGGATGAAAAAGCGACCTACCCGGAGACCACAAGACGGCCTTCAGGAGTAGGTCGTCTAACAAAGACCAGATGGATTTCGATTCCAAAGGAAGAGCCGACAGCAGCGCGGCAGCTGCCTGATCAGCGTCAGAAAGGGCTAACGGCAGGCGAGGCTGGACGGACGCGCCCCAGCTTGTCAGAATCTGGGCATCACCCAAGAAGACCACAAAGACATAATCCGAGCTCCAATCCCCCGACCAGCGGGGTAGCCCGATCAGACATTCCCTCCTCGAACGGGCTCGGAGGTGCAGCCATGACCCCGGCCCGACCGTCTGGACCTGGTAAAAGTGAAAGAGAAGGGGGAGAGACGGCTCCAGACCGCGGGTGCAGCAAAGCGTTACGAAGCCCGTCAGTACCGCAATCGAGCAAGGGGTAAACTGACAAAGCGGCACCATGAGATACTCCATGACCTGGATAAGGAATGGATTGAGCGGGAAACGAAGACCCAGGTGAAACATTTCGACATAGACGCCGACTTCATTGCTCCTCGGAAGGCAAATCCGCTCGTCGACGAATGGAACTCGGACATCGTACGGGAAGCAGAGATACCTTTCCCGGATCTCCGAGACCACCGAAGGAACGGTCCTCGACGGCATACAGAGGATGACCGGGGGCACGTTAAGACGCACGGCAGCCGACGCCATGTCATCGCAGGCGTAGTCTGGGAATAGCTTCCCCTTCCCCTTATCTTGGAGGGGACGACTCCCGGAAGAGAAACCTGATCCCACTGGCCGGGGCCTGCCCCGCCTGGACTCTGGAGAATCCCTCGCCCCTCGGCCAGAACCACCTATCCTAAGAGCAGCCATGATACGAGGGCGAGAAAGAAATTACCTTTTAGCTAGGTTGAAGGAGGCGAAGAAGCGAAGGCGACGGGAGACTCCGAGTTGTAGAAAGCCTAGAGCAATGGGAAGAGCAAGAAAGGAGAGGAGATCAACGCAGCTGGGGATCTTATATATCGGACGCAGGGACGAATTCGAAGCGCCTGACAATAACGCGTGGCAGGACTCGAAGAACCGGCGGCGTTTCGAAATCGGCGCCAGGGGAAGTCCAATCGATCCGCCTCATCATGACCTACATTTATGACCACGCCTCGATTAAAGCGCCACTCGGAATCCCAGGAGGAACAGCGGCCGAACCGAGCAAGCCAAAGACCGGTCGACCCCACCAAGGGCGGCTCACGAACCCCTCGGCTTCTCGACTTAAGACGACCCCACGAACGATGGGGATAAGCTTGCAACTACACGTGGCAGCATTAGAAGACCGACGGCGCTTCGAAGCCCGCGCCTTAAAAGTATCGAACGGACCAACTCATGATGACAACTAATAAATGAGTCGACATCGATTGGCGAGCCTGTCAAAGTCGGCGGAAGTCACATCGGCCGAGCCGAACCGGCCGAGGCCGATCGACCCGACCGATGGGGGCAATTGTTACGCCTTTTGGCCGAGGCCCGAAAGACACGAGCCCGAAAACCCGACCCCCGGTCAAGAGCCCATCTGAGCACTCAGGCCCACTCGATAAGGCCCTATCGGGGACTCCCCCGAATGTAGATCCGACCCGGCCCCGGTAGCATACGGGTCACTCACCCACTCCTGCGATAACCGCTCCCTCGATCCCACGACCACTTAATGGTAGTTATGGGGGGAGGCTGGCATGGCGTAGGGAGCGGCGGCAGGGGGCGGATTGAGGGGGCACGATTGGGGGCGGACGAGCAACGTGGGTCGGGGGCAATCACGGCGGAGGTATATAAAGGGGCTAGGAGGACAACAGGACAAGGGACCGCATCTGAGGTATCTAAAACCTAAGGTACTCCATCAACGACCTAGCTCCTCCATCTCATCTCCTTCCTCCCCCGCTCACGCCGTGAGACGCCGTTCCGATCTCCTCATGAGTCGAACCGTCTCCGCCGGGCCTCCTCTTTCAGATCTCTATCTGACTTAGGCATCGGAGGGGATTTGGCCGGAACCTAGGTCCGGCCCCCTGACGAGCGTTCTCGTCTACGCAGGTGGACAGCTGATCAACAGGCCGAGGCTTCCCCTCGCCCCTCTCCAACCTCACAATCAACTGGACGAGTGAGGCTTCCCCTCATCGTCCGCCCGCCGAGGCCGAGCACATCCTACCGAGGCCGAGCGTCTCAACTGGGTCCGAGGCTTCCCCTCGCCCTTCGCTGACCGTTCCTCTAGCTGGACGACCGAGGCTACCCCTCGTCTTCCTCTTTCTGAGGCTGTGCTCGTCCGACCGAGGCCAAGCGTCTCAACCTGGGCCGAGGCTTCCCCTCGTCCCATCTGCACCGATTCGAAGCCCCCGAGGGACCCAAGCGGGCCCCTTGACCACGTTGACCGGGTTGTCCACGGTCAACGCTCTGTAGTGAGAAAACACTCTGAAACAAACCCCTTTGTCCTAGTCAGCTTGTCCTAGTCAGTTCTAGAATTCAAAAATCGCTGTCAAATGTATAATAGATAATAATATAACATACTGATCCTATTTATATAAATAACTTACGCATATCTCTATATAAATAATAGTATAATGTTTTGCATGGGAGAGATATGATTTGAATGGGAACTCACAGTTTAGTTTGAGTTCCTCTTCATTGCTTCACTTGCAGGGGAAGGGTCGGACGGCGACAGGGCCACGGCGAGTGGTCGGCTCGTCGGTGAAGCGACGATACACGTTGCTGCAGTTGCTTCGCAGGGGAGGAAGGCCGTCGGAGCTTGGAGTGTGGCACGAAGAATGCGAGGATGTTGACGTCATGGAGGGCATGTCGTTGTCGTCGGGATGAAGGTGACGTCAAAGCGGTGCAGGTGGCTGCAACGTCAGGCTCTTAGCTACCAGAGTTGGGGAGATGAAAGGAAGAGGGTGGAGGGAGATGAAGTTGCCGGAGGTATGGGACGATGGCGAGTTCGTCGGGGTTGTTGGCAGGTGGCGACGACGGGGTGGTGGTGATAGTGTGCGGTCGTGGAAGATGGTCGGAGCTGGGGTCATGTACAGATGGCGCCGGAGATAGGAAGTGATGGTCGCCAAGGGGTTTGTATGGCGGTTAGGGGAGGGGTGAGTGGCGTTGGGAGGCTGCGGGAGACGTCGGAGGAAGGAGGAGCAGAGAGATAGAGAGGGAGGCTGCCATGGTGGGGGATCGGGAGTCTGCTCATTAAGGGGGAAGGTCGGAGGGAGGAAGGGAGAAGTCAGGATAGGAAGCAGGGTTGCGGGTTGTGCTGGAGGGGGAGGTGGCAGTTGTCGGAGAGGGTGGTTGAGGGGTTTGAAGGGAGGACGAAGTCGGGGTGATGGGTTTTGAGGAGAGACGACTTTGATGGTGTCTTGTCGTGGGCTTTTGAAGAAGAAAGCGAAGGACAGAATGAGGAGGTCTTGTGGGTTGAGGGGGGGTTTCCATGCACAAAATCAGGCTTTCATGGGAGATGGAAATGTGTGGGCGGTTGCGAGAACGTGGGGGGGTTAGGGGGAGCTGTTAAGATATTGAATGATTTTTAAAAAACAGTTTATGTTAAACGTTTTAATATAATAAAAATTATTATTATTGGTAAAAATTCAGTTTAGATTTTAAAACGTAAATTTGAAAAGTATTAAAAATATATACTAGATTATTACTTTTTTGCCCTTCAACACGATGTCATCCAAAAATTATATGGAAAATATCGGAGCGTTCGCGGCGTCGTGAGAATCATGAATACGGGGGTCCGATCGCGAGTCCGAGCTAAGGAAAATATAAAGTTATTTAGTAATTACTCCAATGAATCACTATACAAATAAAATACGTACGAAATACGTATGTATAGAAACAGGCCGTTACAAAATCATTCATCTATCCTCTCGGATCCAAACAAATGACGAAATTATTTAAGAGATTTGATTTAGATCATCATCCACTAGGTTTTATAACGACAAGTGTATATTTCCCTCTCTCGAGCATTAAATCAAACATCCTCTGCCATCAATTCCCTTTCTCAAGGCAAATTCATAGCATTTCAACATAAAAAATCCAAAGTGAATGATAGTTCTAAAATTGAAGAATCAAAGAGGATCCAAATCTCAATCAGCATCAATCCACATCAGATCACAACCACACACCAAGAATTTAGCTACTCATGATGAAGAAATTAACAAATATATTAAAAGGAATTATCATTCTAAATTGAGCAAATGAAATAGAGAAGTAAATTGAAGAATAGAATAGAATTTTAATACCAAATTTGTCTGAAATTCGAAATCAAATAGTCAAAACCCTAGCTATTTCCTCACGCAGCTGGAAGAAGAAGAACCACGAGCTTTGGCCTTAGGTTTTGAGGGAAAAAAGGAAAAAAACTAATCTAAAAGTGAAATCTGTTACCAGTTACTCTCACCCCTCTTATATGCACTAATTTCCTGTCAATCTTCACCGTCGATCGTAAATTTTCAGCTCCATCCCGCTTCCTCGGATCATGGATCAAAACGAACTCGTTGCGAGTTTGGGCAGAGTAGCAGCAACCCGTTAATGACCCGATCCACACGACCGTGTGTCTTCAACATGGTCGTGTTCTCACCCAAAATATCCATCTTTGACGTAGTCACGTTGAATCGATGCGACCATTTAGCCGCAGACTCAAAAACTCCAGACTTACTTTTTTTGTGACTGTACCACGTGGTCACGTCGAAACGACGGGACCGTGTCGTTTTCGAGCTCTCAATGGTCTGGGTTGCCATGTTTCTACACGGTTGCATCGAGCAACTGTGTAGCTGCTTCGTTTTTCTTCCTCGCTTGGCCCTTTTGAGCCTAGGGCAGTTACAGTCCACACGATCGTGTGGAGTGTAACACATGGCTGTATTACATCTGTCTTCACACCTTCCAATTGAGCTTTGAAAAATCCTAGAAAATTCCTGAAAAATATTAAACACATAGTTAAGCCATGTGAAGAGTATTTTGGGCATAAAAATGGTTAGCTCATAACAAAAGATGATATTCTCAAAATGGACGTAATTGAGCTCGGTTATTCACATATTATGCACAACATCCTATGATTAAGGGGTTATATATAAAATTTTCAACCATAGTCAACGATCTGCCATAGCCACAGACCAAGAAGAAGCATCCTTGAACCTGGAGCAGCTGTTTTTGCGTGATCCTGTAGATGGCAGATAACAATAGAAGGGGTGGGTTGAATATTGTTGTAAGCAAAGTAATAAAATTCTTCGTGAAATTTAAACCCTTCTATTCGTTGCCTTAGTCTCAAATGGGAGTTACCTAAATTTGTGCTTAATCAACACAAATAATAAGCTTGCAATGATATTATAGAACAGATGAGCATATGAATTAAATATCACAAGTAATAATAAAGAGATAGAGATAAGAGAGAGTCATAGCACAAACACCACGACTTTACTCTGGTTCGGCTCAATCTTGACCTACGTCCAGCAACCAATCCACTATCTCTTAAGCCCAAGAGCAACCTTGCCTCAACTTAACGAAGAGGACTTGTACAACCACCTAGCTCAACTTACTAGGAATTCTAATCACCTAGTTAATAACTCAACTAGGAAATTCCAAAGATTACAACACAACACTTCCCTAACACACGGAAGTACAACTTACCAAGCATTCTTCAAAGGCTTTACAAACCTTTTGTAGATGAAGTACAACACCCTTGATTCCTATAGCCAATGTATATGAAGCTTGTGTATATTATGGCTATAAAAAATCAAAACTTGATCTCAAAAAGAAAATATAAGTTAAGCTTAATAGATCAAAAAGAAAAACTTGAAATTTGAATCTCAAAATAAAAGCTTTGAGCTTTGGAGTTCAAATTCAAGCTTGAGTACGACCAGATATAATAGAAAATTTATCAAAAATTTAGCACAACGAAAATTGCAACAAAGGCCAAAGAAAAACTTTAAAAATGAGAGCTCTTTGAGAATTTGAGCTTGAAAATACTAGAGAAAAAGCTTTTTAATTGATATAAACAATTCTAAAATCACTAGTATTTATAGAGATGAAAAGCTGCTTAAAACGTGCTCAAAAAAGTCAGCTCTAACGGCTAGTAACGGCTATAAATTGAAAATTATGCTTTCCTTAAAAACTGTGTTTTGACCCCTGGATAGTCAGCTCAGCTACTGCAAGTGCTAGTCGGCTACTGCAGAAACTCGAGAGTTGAAGGCAAAATCTCAGGGCAGAAAGTTGGCTATCTGTTTTAGATAATCGGCCATTTTTGGATACCTAAGTTTTACTACTTAAAAATACTTTGAAAATATTTATTAAAAATTATATACTAATATAACATATTTAAATACATTTTAAAAGTATTTTTCATAAATTTTTGTGCGTGTGTAGCTTCATGATATTGGCTTTAACATTCTAAGATATTAGCTTACAACATACACACTTCTTGAGCGCTATAACCATGTTTTCTTGACTTGGGCCATCGAGTCTTGATCTTATGTTTTTGCATGCTCCATAAATTGGCTATAATGTTGACTTCAGGATCATGGCTTCCAAGTTCTTTATTCTAGCTATTCTTCATATTTTTGTTTCTTCATGGCTATAAAATAAATCATCATTGGCTATACACACTTGAAATAAAATGGTCTACCCATATCATTTGTAGACATCATCAAAACTCCACGTGAGTGTGTCTCAATATCCCAACAGTTTGGGATGCCTCCCTAGTCTTTGCAACGATCACGGACCCCTGTCGCCCCCCCCCCCCCCCCCCCCCCCCGATACGAAGAGGGGAGATGGGGGAGAGGACCGAAATTAGCCTGTCCGTGGCCACTTGTTGTAGGAGGATATATGCCCATAAGGAGACTTATCCTAAGTGTACGTCTTGTTAATATAATATATGGTATCCATTATCCTAAGTATAAATTCGGATGAATAATATACTTAGAGAATGTACATAGACTTATACTTAGGTCCTGACGTATCCAGATAAGATCTTGATTACGAGTAGTAAGCGACCAAATAGAAACTTAAGTCTTAAACGGTTCGTGGTCATAGATGGGTCGAGAACTGGATATCGGCACATCGGACAGACCACTGTGTCTTTGTCTTACTTTATGGTAATGATGATCTCATAGTCATTTGACTTGGTGAAGTCGGAGACGAGACACAGGTGCTCATTGGAGAATGAGTTCACTGAATGACCAACTTAGAGTTATTATATGGTTAAACTTTAACTAAACTGTCTATAATAACTCTAGGGTAATGATAGTTAAGCTAGTCCTTTAGACCTGAAGTCATGTGTACGAACCTGTGAGTGAACAGTGTCGCTTAGACCTATGATCTAGCTTCGAGGCTAGGCCTGCTAAAAGATCTTAGCTTGGGTTACACCTGAAGCTCTTGAGGCAAGTAGATGACTAAGATGAGATTCATCTCTTCTGTTAAAAGGGAAGTTAGTGTCACAGGCTCAGTATGGTCTTTGTGTTAATCCTCGGCCGGGTTACGTTGTAAGATGTACAACGTGAATACAACAAAGACCGCCGTATACTGACCAATGTTGTCTAATGGGCTTGACAGTAAATCGTACCCTAGGCCAACAGAGACACAGTCTTGACGAAGGG
The DNA here is from genome assembly GCA_030789695.1 of Scilla litardierei. Taxonomy (NCBI): domain Eukaryota; kingdom Viridiplantae; phylum Streptophyta; class Magnoliopsida; order Asparagales; family Asparagaceae; genus Scilla; species Scilla litardierei. The sequence goes on from CM061131.1 coordinate 73,568,895, forward strand.
ACTATAGCTAACAGTATTCATCACTGACACAGCCAAAGTGAACCCAACGATACTTTTATCAGTGGGTCGATCACATTATGATGATTCTGAAACATGGACGACAACTGCTGCTCGCGGTGACCGTCGTCTAGGGGTTTCGAGCCCCAACCTGTAGTAAGGTCAGGCTGTAAGGTCTCACACTAAGTAGCATTCGTGTCTTAGTAATAGGAAGATTAATAAGAGAAATTCATTCGATTAAATGGAATAGTTAATGTTCACAAGCTAGTTGTGAGACTAAGTCGTAGATGCAATAGGGACAATGTTGCATTTGATGCAAACAAAGATTAAACGTCTCGTAAATTGGTTACAACAATATTTACAGGAACAAAATCATTGGAAAGGGTAACCTGGTTGACGGGATCGTCCCGGTCTAAACACAGGTTCAAACCGCGTCTAAATCGGAGCTCAAATGAGCCCGAAAACGCAAAAACAGTCAAAGGCATAAGTCGGTTAGACCCACTTGGGCAAACGGGTCAAACCGGAAGGAGAAGAGGGTGCCACCCGCTGTGTTTAGCGGGCGTGGCCCGCTGCTTAGCGTGTGCAGCCTGTTGGAAACAGCGGGCGCTCGCCTGCTGCTCAGCGGGCGCTGCCATAGGAAACAGCGGGCGCGAGCCCGTTGCTCAGCGGACACGGCCCCCTGAAAGCAGCGGGCACGCACCCGCTGCTCAGTGGGCGCGGCCCACTGGTAATAGCAGCCGTGCCTGCTTTCCAGCAGGCCGCCCGCCCGCCCGCCCGCCCGCCCGCCCTCCCATAGCCTTACCCGCCCTCCCATAGCCTTGGGAGGGCACACCCGCTAAGCTTAGCGGGCGCACCCGTAACTTAAGTTAATAGGGTTTTTTGAAACCCCTTTTGCCGGCTACGAAAATTGATTTTTTGCCCATCTTTGGTCAATTGTTTGAGGGGTCAAACGAAGTCGAAATTCGTCGCCGTCCGTTCCTACGCGATCACCATTCAAAGCCCTTCGAAATGATAACTTGTTTGGTGTCTAAAGTTTAATGGATGAAGAGAATTAATTCGTTGAAGTTAGCCTTTGTAAAAGGCCTACTAAACTTCAATTAGCCAAATTAAATCCCTCTTCTTTAATCTTTGTCCCACATTGCTCGCAACGAAAAGAGAGGTTCCGACTCCCGATATAAATAGGGGTGCACTCTCTACGTTGTAAAATGCACCAAGTCATCGATCGAGTAGCTCCGAATTTTTGAGCAAGCTCGATCTACGACTTAAAACTATTCTTCTCTCTTCTTCCTATTCTCCCGACTAGTCCTAGTAAGACTACGAAGGGGGTTTGGATTCGGATCCAGACGTCTAAGATACGGGTCTACTCAAATGAAAACTTCTATCGCGTGTGATCGGCTTGGAAGCGGGTGTCGGCTCGGGCGGATCAGTTCGAAGGTGCAAGGCGACTCGGGTGGATCGAGTCAAAGCGGTTTGTCTAAGAGGAGCGTTAGAAGCCGGTGCGATACATCTTGCCCGCCCCAGGGTTGAGATTTCGGGTATGTTCTTTAAGTAATTTTAGTGTAATTTAATTTCATCGCAGTAGGATAGATCCCTCTTGGGGTGGTCAGATCCACCCCAAGTTGGCATAGATCGGGATGGGTTCTGGCTCTCTCAGGGCCTAGCTAAAATGTTTAGCTAGCTTTCTTATTTTTTCGGCTGCTTTTTATGCCTATGTGATCCGTCCGACTTAGGACGGGCACAGATCTGAGCTCTGAGGGTCCGCCAAAACCCTTCAGTGGTATCAGAGCCAGGTTATGCTTGTAGATCTTGACTTGCGACATTTTAAAATATTTAATTGCTTGGTTTTGAATATACGAATATTTTAACTTTATGTTAAAATTGGTTAAACAAATTTTTTGTGTTTTAAAAATTGTTTTTATAACATGAAATTTTTTGGGGGACATTTTAAATTTTATGTGATAAATTTAATAAGTCTTCTATGTTTTAATTGCTTTTAAAAATTTCATTTTATGAGATAAAATAATTTTAGTAAGCATTTAAAAGGATTTAAAGGTTATGTAACTTTAAGTAAAAATTTTATTTCATAAGATGATGTTAAAAATCAATTTCTTTTTAGTTACATAAAGGTTGAAAGATTTTAACTTTGTCTGAAACCTTTAAAATTTATTTCAACAATTTTAAAAATGTTTTAAAATTATTTTGTAGTTTATATTACTTAAAGTTTTTTTTTCATGAGATGGAATTAAAAAATTCATTTCTTTTAGTTACATAAAGTTTAAAGATTATCTTATGAGATAATTTAATCTTAAATTGTTTAATTAATTTTAAAAGCTTAGGTTGTATTTAAAATTATTTGATAATTTTATGGAACCTAATTTTATGTGATAAAAATGTTTCGAGCTTTTAATTTTTGGATCTTTAAATTTAAATGTTAAATTTTTAGATTAGCAAGTTAATTATTTATGGTGTAGATAATTTTAACTTGCATGTTCCCTTTATATGTCACATTATTGAACCTTTAATTTATGTGATTAAATTACTTGGTTAATGTTTAATGGACATGATGAATAAATTATTCATGAATCCTTTAGGTTAGCCATTCATTGATTAAAAGTTTATAAGATAAATTTTTAATGACATGTGACATGCTACGTTTTAAATAAACAAATACAAGACCTAATTCCCGATTAGGGTAGTCCCTTTAATTGACAATCATTATCATAAATTGTTTAAATGATGATTATCATTAAATGACTAAATTTGTTGTAATTGTTTTATTAAAATCCTAATATATATTGGGGTAGCACGATGAACAATACGAACATTATAGTTGATGATGATATAATAAAAGTCATCAAACAAATCCATAAAAATTTCGAATTTTAAGGATCTACTAGTTGATAAGGATTAACTAGTATTAATTAAAAGCTATTTAGTTAATGAACGAACATAGAATTGATGAACCTCCTTCAATGGATCAAGATATCGGTCAATGTGCTTGGCTAAGTTTGTTGGACCACCCTAGCTAGACTAGGGGTTAAATGGTCCTGGCTAAGTCAATTCCCTGGCCGCGTCCGCTGGACCGCAAGGAGTTGAATCATGACTGTGTAAGTCCATCGACTATACCTAAGTCAAATACGATAATAATCTTTTTCAATATAAATCGTAGACCTCCTTATTTTAGGAGTTGGCAACTGTAAGACCCGTGTTACGGTTGTTGAGCTACACTCAAGCTGTGACATGGCAATCTTATAGAAATCGATTTCTTGATAACATCTTGACTTGACCCAAACCGTCGTCTCGTGCATACACTGAGCGCCGACGTAAGTCTAACCAAATATGTAGTCTAAGACCTGACCCAAACCGACGTGTCGTGCAAACACCGAGCGCCGGGGCAAGTCAGGCTAGACGCGAAAACAAGGGTCCGACTAGGCTAGCCATTGTGATTTGGATGAGCACACTCATGATCACAAATGACTATGGATAAAATTTGAAAGGGAATCATATTTAATATGATTGACGATGAGTTCGTCTACCGACTGTAAAGTCGAACAACTTGTTGAGCCACACTCAAGGTTGTCAGACTCAGGGTAGTCGGATTCCTCTCCCACAAATGTTACTGTATAATAAACTGTTTATTGTTATAGCCTTAATAAATTTAGTGGGAGAATATAGTTTTATTAAAAACCATTGAAACTATACAACAAACATATACTGACTAAGTATCTACTAAATTGCAGAATTGATTCAGGTCTAAAGTATATGATAGAGAAGAATGTGCTTGATGGAACAAACTATAAGGATTGGCTTAGAAACATTAAGTTAGTCCTTTCTCTAGCCGGGATTGGATACGTGCTGTTCGAGGACCCTCTGGAAAAGCCAGACGAAGATGCAACGCCTGAAGAGAAGAAAGCCTACAAGGAGTACCAGAGGGATGCCGAGAAGGCCAGGTGCCATACTCTGGCTTCAATAAACAACGATCTGCAATGGAAGCATGAACATTTGGATGTTCAGAGCATGCTTCTGAATGGAGAGGAGTTGTATGGTAAACGGTCTAGAGCTGCCAAATTTGAAGCCACGAGCAACCTCTGGGGCACTAAGATGGAGACAGGGTACGTACAAGATCATATCATTAAGATGATCAGGTATGTGGAAGACGCCTCCCAGTTGGGTTTTGTCCTGGACAATGAGATGTCCGTGGACATCATCCTAAAGTCTTTAACCCCAGCCTTTAAGCCATTCAGTACTGGTTTCATTATGAACAGTATTGAAACAGATCTTACTGGTCACCTCAACATGCTTAGGCAGTTTGAGGAAATCGAGAAGAAGCCGACTGCGTTGGTTGTTGGCTCTGCTTCTTCAGACCAGCCGAAAGGCAATGGTAGGAAGAATGGGATCCCATAACCATCCAAGGTGAAGAAGGGAAAGAAGAAGATGAAAGGGGCCCTGTCGAAATCCGAGTGCTTTCACTGCCATAAGATAGACCATTGGAAAAGGAACTGCAAGGTTTACCTTACAGAAAAGAAGAAGGGGCATACTGATGCCTCTACCGCAGGTACAACAAATTCAATTTAATAAAGCATAATTAATTCCATAAATGCTTTATCACATAGTATGAGATACTAAGACATCTGTGTAATATATACATGTGGCTAATATGAAGCCGAGGATGGAAGAAGTTCCGAGGACGGTCGACATCTGAGCAATCGTTGCTGCTGGGGCCGTGCGAGGACTTCAAGAGACGTGAAGAAGAAGGAACTGATACTTATTTCCTTTTATGAGTAAAATGTATCGTTCCTTAAGTTAAAACAATGATTGAGTGTTTAACGCTCAAAGTTTATTTTGAAGAACAAATTATGATTCATTTTTTTGAATCCATTGCTTTAATTAAATGTCTCGCGAAATGTGCTTCCGTTTGAAATTGTGATTTGTTGCAAATGGCTTAAATCTATGTGAATGTGGCTATCTGAGTTGGTTGCATAAATTCTCGAGTCGTCATGCAGAGCTTCTGAATAATTTGATTGTTTGGAGCTGGCTTAATATTGTAGCCAGTCGATAGTTAAATATAAGTTCCAGGAGCATATAAATTGTGTATGATCACAATTATACGCATGTTAAGATTAATTCTTAATTAAACTATATTTGATTCTTAAAGAGTTATTATTAAATGTAGTTAAGGGAAAAGTACTAAGTAGGATGTTTGACAGAGTAAGTCAATATCACGATTCCTTAAACCGATATTGATATGACTCATTCGTCAAACCCAACCTGACACAGGTACGTTCCTTCTAAGCACTTCTCAATTGGTTATGCCTATTATATATTCTAAATATGATTTAGATATATAGTAGAAGCATTTAACCAGATAGTTCTTAAAGTCAGTGGGAGCTAGCTCATATACTTAGCTCCGGTTTCTCGAACTAAGTAAAAAGGTTTCCAACTTATTTGAATCATCTAAATAAGAAATTGAATCAAAATAGTTTTGATTTAATCGAATATATAGAGACTTAAGATGTCACTTATGTACTTGAGATGTTGACACAAAATAATTGGAATGAGCTAAGACTGACTTATAGAAATATTAGACCCTGCATCAAGATTGTATGAACTAATTGTTAGCTATACAAAGAAAAGAAAATTTGATCCAAATCATTTTTCAAGGATCAACCTTGTGTGGTCAAAAGATGTATAAATAATAATCCATTAAAATGCATTATAGATACTTGTTAGTAAATCCACTCTTAGGTTTGTCATATGAATGTCCAATGTGACTGATATGCTATAACGATATGAGATACCGAGATAAATAGCCTAAGTGCAAGTGTGAGATGTAGGAGGATATATGCTCATAAGGCGATTTATCCTAGGTGTACGTCTTGTTAATATATATATGGTATCCATTATCCTAAGTATAAATTCGGATGAATAATATACTTAGATAATGTCCATAGACTTATAGTTAGGTCCTTACGTATCCAGATAAGATCTCGATTATGAGTAGTAAGAGACCAAATAGAAACTTAAGTCTTAAACGGTTCGTGGTCATAGATGTGTCGAGAACTAGATATCGGCACATCGGACAGACCACTGTGTCTTTGTCTTACCTTATGGTAATGATGATCTCATAGTCATTCGACTTGGTGAAGTCGGAGACGAGACACAGGTGCTCATTGGAGAATGAGTTCACTGAATGACCAACTTAGAGTTATTATATGGTTAAAATTTAACTAAACTGTCTATAATAACTCTAGGGTGATGATAGTTAAGCTGGTCCTTTAGACCTGAGTCATGTGTACGAACCTATGAGTGAACAGTGTCGCTTAGACCTTTGATCTAGCTTCAAGGCTAGGCCTGCTGAAAGATCTTAGGATAGGTTACACCTGAAGCTCTCGAGGTAAGTAGATGACTAAGATGGGATTCGTCTCTTCCGTTAAAAGGAAAGTTAGTGTCACAGGCTCAGTTCGGTCTTTGTGTTAATCCTCGGCTGGGGTACGTTGTAAGATGTACAACGTGAATACAATAAAGACCGCCGTATACTGATCAAGGTTGTCTAATGGGGTTGACAGTAAACCGTACCCTAGACCAACCAAGACACAGTCTTGACGAAGGGACTATAGGTAACGGTATTCATCATTGACACAGCCAAAGTAAACCCAACGATACTTTTGTTAATGGGTCGATCACGTTATGATGATTCTGAAACAGGGACGACAACTGCTGCTCGCAGTGACCGTCCTCTAGGGGTTTCGAGCCCCAACCTGTAGTAAGGTCAGGATGTATGGTCTCATACCAAGTAGCGTTTGTGTCTTAATAATAGGAAGATTAATAAGAAAAATTCATTCTATGAAATGAAATAGTTAATGTTCACAAGCTAGTTGTAAGACTACGTCGTAGATGCAATAGGGACAATGTTGCATTTGATGCAAACAAAGATTAAACGTGTCGTAAATTGGTTACGACAATATTTGTAGGAAAACAAGCAATGGAAAGGGTTACCTAGTTGACGGGATCGTCTCGGTCTAAACACAGGTTCAAACCGCGTCCAAATCGGAGCTCAAATGAGACCGAAAACGTAAAAATAGTCAAAGGCATAAGTGGGTTAGACCCACTTGGGCAAACGGGTCAAACCGGAAGGAGAAGAGGGCACCACCCGCTGTGTTCAGCAGGTGCGGCCCGCTGGGACAGCGGGCACACGCCCGCTGCTCAGCGGGCACGGCCTACTGGTAACAGCGGGCGCGCCCGCTGTCCAGCTGGCCGGCCGACCGGCCGCCGATAGCATTGGGCGGGCGCACCCGCTAAGCCTAGAGGGCATGCCTGCAACTTAAGTTAATAGGGTTTTTTGAAACCCCTTTTGCTGACGACGAAAAATGATTTTTTTCCCATCTTTGGGCAATTGTTTGAGGGGTCAAACGAAGTCGAAATTCGTCGACGTTCATTCCTACGCGTTCACCATTCAAAGCCCTTCGAAATGATAGCTTGTTTAGTGTCTAAAGTTTAATGGATGAAGAGAATTAATTCATTGAAGTTAGCCTTTGTGAAAGGCTTACTAAACTTCAATTTTCCGAATTAAATCCCTCTTCTTTAATCTTTGTCCCACATTGCTCGCAACAAAAAGAGAGGTGCCGACTCCCTATATAAATAGGGGTGCACTCTCTTCGTTGTAAAATGCACCAAGTCATTGATCGAGTAGCTCCGGATTTTTGAGCAAGCTCGATCTACGACTTAAAACTATTCTTTCTCTCTTCTTCCTATTCTCCCGACTAGTCCTATTAAGACTACGAAGGGGTTTGGATTCGGATCCAGATGTCTAAGACGCGAGTCTACTAAATGTGAAACCTTCTACCGCGTGTGATCGGCTTGGAAGCGGGTGTCGGCTCGGGCGGATCGGTTCAAAGGTGCAAGGCGGCTCGGGTGGATGGAGTCAAAGCGGTTCGTCTACGAGGAGCGTTAGAAGCCGGTGAGGTACATATTGCCCGCACAGGGTTAAGATTTCGGGTATGTTCTCTAAGTAATTTTAGTGTAATTTAATTTCGTCCAAGTTGGAATAGATCAGGCTGGGTTCTGGCTTTCTCAGGGCCTAGCTAAAATGTTTAGCTAACTTTCTTATTTTTTCGGCTGCGCTTTATGCCTCTGTGATCCGTTCGACTTAGAACAGGTACAGATCTGAGCTCCGAGGGTCTGCCAAAACACTTCACTTGTAAACGTCCGTGACTACCCACCGAACAAGCGAGAAACCTCCTCACCTCCTGTGACGACGACCGGTACCCAGGGAGCCGACAGGGATGGAGCAGGAGCACACATCGAAAACCTTGGGTAGACCACAGGAAGAAGTCTCAGAGGGATGCATCTCGATGACCGGCCCCCTCTGCTGACTCAGGAGGCTACGGAAGCGATTCGTCCAGTGCTTCCATTGATCGAACGAGGCAACCCAAGCATCAGAAAGACGACCAATGGCATCGCTCTCACTCGACATGCTCGGGAGATGAACATAACCCACTAATGAAGAGGATCACCTCCTCTTGACTATCTTCCAAGTTTAAGGTGCCCAATCTGGAGAAGTACGATGGCACAAACGACCCCCTTGAACACGTCCAGAACTACAAGGGGATCATGGAACTCCAAGGGGTTGACGATATGTGATGCTCTACCGAGGCTTCTATACCACCCTTTAGAAGTCGGCGATGTAGTGGTATAATGGGCTCACTAGTAAATCCATTGGGAGCTTCAGAAGCCTCACCTAAGCTTTCTATTGGCAATTCATGGCGGGACAGAGGAGAAAGAAAATCTCGGACCACTTATTTAACCTTGTGCAAAGGCGGGGGAAACACTGAGAGGCTTCAAGCGGTGCTTCAACTTTGAGAGACTGGATGTAGAAAACTGCAGTGAGGAAGTCACCATCGCTACTTTAAAGAAGGGGATCCGGTACGAGGACCTCAAGAAATCCTTGCACCACGACCTGCCCAAAGACCTAAATTAGCTCATTGATAGGGCAGAACAGTTCATGATGGAAGAGGAATTACTGGCTGCCTAAGAAGAAGCTCCCGTCAAAAGTCATGTCGAGCCCAATAAGGAAGCCACGTACAAGGAAGGCACTAGTAGAGAGCTAGGAGATCGCAGGAAGGGAGAAAGGAACCCTCAGGACCGACCTGACAATGTCGACGTGGTCTTCATAAAGCTGAATGCCCTCCAGGACGTCATAATGGCCTATTATCAAAATGAGGGCTACATAAATAAGCCACCACAAAAAATGAAAGGCAACTGACAAGACGAGATTAAGTACTACTGGCTAGACACTGAGGACTGCTGGCATTTGAGGAATGACATTAAGCGGCTGATCAATCAAGGATACCAGAAGAACTTTGTCTACACCCTAAAGACGAACCAAGGAGAAGGCTACATGAGGGCGACATAACGAGGAAAAGGGGTGACCATTATCCAACCCATTACCTGAATCATCAAATGAGCGCAAGCTCTAAGACGGAGGCCGGTAAACCTGGCTCAAAATAACGTCGCTTGTTTCGGGTCGTGCAAGTAATGCTTGCACATTCCTGCCATCCGGATTGATCTTACTTGTAAGGACCCTGGCTATGAGGAAAACACTAGAAGGGGTTGAATAGTGTTGATAAAATTTAAACGATAGTTATACCAATTTAAATCCCTAACCAACAATAAATGTAGAATTATAAATTAACTCAAAATGAAACAAGCTAACAATAATATGTTTCAAGGGTTTGGATTACCTATTTCCAATCCCGACTTGTTCCCAGTAATCCTACGTCCCTTCCACCCGGATACCTCCGGATACTCAAGTTAGAACCCTAACTTGAGGTTTTCTTTAAACCCGCATGTAGCAACCCTACAAGTGTAATCGAACAACAATCGATGCCCTTGACTCCCGCAACTTGGGATCAAACAAACCCGCTCTCACAAATCGGGAGTGAAATCGAAATACAAGATAATGAAATTCGAAATGTAATCACTTACAACACATATGTCTTGAAGTAGAACTTGAAGGAGCAAAGTGAAGTGTGTGTTGATCTCTTTCTTGAAGAGAGTGAAGCCCTTTCTCTTGTCACCACAAAATGCCTAGAGGATATCAACTTTGATTCTAGGTTGGAGAGAAAGAGAGAATGAGATTCTAGGGCTTGGAGAAAATGAGGGCTTGAGAGGTTAGAGATGAGATCAAAGAATTCTAAAGGGTTTCAAGGGTTCAAGAGATCTCTAATGGAACAGTAAGAGAACCTTTAATAAGTTCTCTAAACCCTCAAGCAAAATACCCAAAACCCCCTTTTGAAATCCGTCTGGAAAAAGCCAACGGATAGAAAATACGTGCCAGACAGTCGACTGATGAAGAACTCACAGTCGCCTGCTACACTGTGTCAGAGGGTAGGTGAGAATTCAAACGCTAACTTACCACGTAGGACAGTCGACTGATAAAGGTCGGACATGTGCATGTAAACCAGCAGGAGACTGAGAAGCCTTCTACAGGCGACTGACTTCCTAAGTGCGTAAGTGGTGGAAACCCAGAAAATTTGGGAAGACAGGACAAGCGACTGTAGAAGAATATACAGGCAACTGTGACATGGGCATGCGCTTGTAAATCCTTCTTACATCGCTTGCAGGCGTAAGTGCAAAAGTTGTCAAAACTCGGGAAGTTTGACAAGCTGGGACAGGTGACTGTAGAAGCATATACAGGCGACTGTGCCATGGGCAGGTGCCTGTGAATCCTTCTTACATAGTCTGCAGATGCAAGTACGAAAGTTGCAAGACAGGGGACTTTTGGGCTAAAGGAGATAGGCGACTGATTAACAAGTCACATGCGCTTGTAACTGGACAGGCGCCGCCCTTGTACATTGTACAGCAGTCTCTTGATGAGAGTTATAGCAGAAAGCCCAAAGAACAAGTGAAAAAGTATGTGCATAACAGACGACTGGAGAACAAATCTCAGGCGCCTGTATGGAGACAGGCGCCTATAAATCGTTCAGCAGTCCTCTGTTAAAACTCCAAAATGCACATCTTGAGAATTAAGAATTGGAGGTCTAGGAAATGAGTTCTAATGCTTTCCTAGGATAGAATAGACTATGTGTGTGTGCTCCAACATAATTCTACTTCTAAGCTACATTCTAGTAAGAAAGAAGAAGAGAATAAAAAGATTACATTTGTTTTTGCCTCTCTTCTTTCTATTGAATGATCTTGAAGTCTTCTTGAAGCTTCTATCTTCATCGTCGATCATCTAATCAACTTTACGAGCTTTGATTGATCCTTGAGTGACATCCATTGCTAATTGATCTTTATGATATGCTTAGGCAATGGATTAACTGCAAGTAGGGGATTATTCATAAGTATTTATATTTGCTCATCATCAAAACCAAGTACGAAGAAGTCCAATACTCAACATTCTCCTGCTTTTTTGTGATGACAAACAAACAAAAACAAAAAGATAAATAATTGTGCTTAAAATACTTACTCCTCCTACATAGATGTTAATCAAGTTAGTCAATAAAAATAAGAACATATAATGATCAATTTAAAGCAAATATGTAAGATATGCATGGATGAAATGATTTCAAGATTAGAAATTTAGGATTTTAGAATCCAAATTCATTATATCTTACTTCCCTTGAATCTAAGGCAACTTCAATCTTAGATTCAATTTTAGATTATACTTAGCACAAAATTATGATTTTTTTATTTCTCTCCTCATATGACATTATCCAAAAAGAGGGAGTAGAGAAACAATAACAATAGTGCTAAATAAAACTAAAACAATCTTGAGAGTCTAAAGAATGTAAGACATATTCAATGTGATACCAAAATAAAATCAAGAAAACAGAAGATGCATCACACTAATAGATATCAAAAACTCATCAAAAATATAAATTCTAGTTGACTAAAGGAATGAGGGTCCAATATTAACATTAAGCATGCAACATGTCTCATCGCCATCATATAAATAAAAGAGCACACAGAGAGACAAGATTGCACAACATATACACAAGGATCACATTAAAGAGTAAAGGGTCAAAATGTGATATCATATATATATATATATATATATATATATATATATATATATATATATGCCTACCGTAAATCCCGGAGTCACCCCCTCGGATGACCCTGGCGGCGGATGTCATCCCGTAGCTCCGACTACGGATGTCATCCCAAAGCCTCCTATTGACACATGAAAGAAGATTGAGGACCTTGCGCAACCTGACGTTGGGCTTGGCCATGATGCGGGCTGGAAGACAGTGGTTTATTCGAAGAAAAGGGCGGCCAGTTCTACGGCTCTTCCCAAAGCCGCTACAGGATGGGTTAAGTGTGGAGGTGAGAGGTCACCAACAGCTGCAGGGCCATCTTCACATTGCAATTCTCGCCCTAAGCAACGGACATTTGGATCTTCTCAACGTTCTGTAACAAATATTAAATCTACCAGCCAGGTGTTTGTCAAAATGCATGTCCGACCCAAAACCCAAATCCACATCAACCCTGCTGCTGGTAAGCGATCTTGGACTGATGTGTGCTCTTCGAGGCGCAAGTATGCTAATCCACTAACTATGTCACTTGTCCCACCTTTGGTGGATGATAATGGTGCAACTAAAGTTTGGGTTCCTAACTCCTTGCTGGAGACTGGGGCATCAAAATGGAGAGATACTTTGGTGGGGTATGTCCTGGGTGACATCCCTTATTTTGGACAGATTAAGGCTTGGACAGAATGCCTTTGGAATCTTAAGGGGGGTCTTCAAATTTACAGCAAAGAGAATGGACTCTTCTACTTTTGTTTTGGAAAAGGAGACGACTATGAAGCAATTCTTCATAGGGGGTGTCACGGTCGCTTTCCGATCGTATTCTGTTCGTGCATGTGCTTTTGACCATGCACATATTTATTTTAGACTTTGTTTGTTTGTGAACACTTTGGTGTGATATGTTGTTGTGAACATCTTTGAGAGTATTAAATTGTGACACTAATTTGGAACGACATTTCTCGGGTCGTTTTCCCACGATTTGATCTTATTCGAAGAGACGTTGTGATTTTCACTTTTGACGTGAGACGTTTCTATTTTTAGTTTCATCGCTCGATGTCGGAATTGAGATCCGTCTTCTTAGTTTACTTTCTCTCGTCATCCCGATCACCCCAAATATTTATTTCATAATTTTTGGATTTCATTTGAACCATTTTACATTTTTAGCAAAGCTTATAATATTTTTAATAACTAAGTTTTCAAGTATTTTTAGCCAAATATAATTTTTACTATATTAAAACACTTCAAACTATTTTTGACCCAAATCCTAGCTCAATCTTGGCCGCACCCTAGCCATGCGTGGGTTAGAGAGAGAGAGGGTTTGATTTTAATTGATTTTTAAATCCTAATCCTATTAGAATTAGCCCTAGACCAAGTCAACCCATCTATACTATATAAACAACCCTTAGGCTAACCTATTTTCGCAAGCAAACAAACCCTAGCCGCCCCACAACTCAAATTCTCGCTTGCGACGTTCATCGCAACCAAGCTCCGCAGCCGTCGGTGTCTGACCGGCGTTTTCGCTCGATTTCCATCGGTCTGACCGAGGCCAACCCCCGCAGCCACTCCGCTCCGCTCCGCACAGCCGCCCGCTCTGCATCGCCCCTGCATGACCGAGAACTTCTCTCGGTATGACCGAGAGCCCCGCCCGCTCCGCATTGCAACCCCAGCTCCGCTGAAGCCCAAGCGCCCGACCGACGCTTCCGCTGTGTCTGACCGACCCAAGCGCCCACACCGTCGCTTTGTTACAACCCCGCTTCGTTGCAACCCCCGCCCACTGTGTCTGACCGATGATTCCCTCTGCAGCGGCCCGCTGTAACCGATCGACCCGCTCTCCGCAGCGCTGCAACCCCCACCCGCAGTGTCTGACCGAGCAAATCTCTTGTAGCAGCTCGTGTCTGACCGAGCGACGTTCATCGCAACGTCGCAACTCTCGCATCGCTTGCTACCGTGGGCCCCCCAAGTTCTCCAGAGGTGTTGTGGGTCCCCCATTGGCCCCTAGCACTACTGTGGGTCCCACCTAGGTGTCTTCTCTTCGTGGATTTGCCGTTTACGACGTTGCGATACATCGTAGCCCGTCGTCGCACATTCTAGCTTTGGAATCTTGGTTCGTTGATCTGGTTGCTGCCCAGACTTGGCGAGCAAGTAATCTATTCTGGAATCTGGACTAGGAGCGCATTCTTTTATTCCAATCCCTGACGTCGCTACCCGACGCCAGTGTAGCTTTCGCATCGTGTTGAGGTAACGCTTTGCACTCTTAGTACCCCCAACCACAGCCTGCTAATAAAGACTAAAATCGATGTTTTTAAAGTGTTTTAATTCTCTAATCAAGATTAATAAAATGGGACTGTATGCCGGTGGACTTGTGCACGTAGGTTACTTGTGACTTTGGACTCGTTGGACGGTGTTTTTCTGACTTTTGACTTGCAGGCAAGTGAAACTTGCCAACTTTTGCTTAGGGCCATGTTTTATGCTACTTCCTTGCTTTTAGCGTAAAAGAGACTAGACAGTGAAATGATAGCTGTATAGACGCAACTTTAAGATCTAGCTTGACAATGAAGCTAGATCTGTCACCCTGCCATGTCATTCATGCATTGTTATCTGCCATGTTTAAATTCCTTATCTGTACGCACTTAAACTGTTATCTGCCATGCATTGCATCTTACATGTCATCCAAGTTGAATGTTGCATTCGTAGCACACGCTACGATACTTGTACTTCCTTGTTCAGGCTAGGTGCACCCCTATGCCATCATGAAAAACACTTCCTGGCTCGTGATCCAGAAGCGGGCCTCATGTGTTGATCAAAAGCCAATGCCCGATACACGTGGAGGGGTAGGGATAAGCGATCACGTGAGCTTAGGAGTTGTCCCGCGCAGCCACTCTAGCCAAAAGGCATAATCACTGTGCACGACGTGCTTACTAGACTTGTCCTTGTACTTGTGATTGTTCTTGCAAAACTTGAAATACATGCCATGATTTAAATGCCATGCTCGTACTTTACTTGTTGCACTCATGCTATATCTGCCATGTCATTGCATCATGCTAGAACTGCTAGGTTGTTTACTTTTACTTTCAGTTTCCTTGCACAAGTCTCTTGTAGAATTGCTGACATGTGCCCCTTGCTCTTTTAGGTGTCACATGTTAGACCCTGAGCCAGAGACCGTAGCTGAGGACGCGGTGTTTGCTGACGTTGAGCTGGAGCCTATGTTTGACGAGGAGTTGGTGGACACCGGTGACCAGTCTTAGAGACTGATTTGAGTTGCTTTTGCTTTTGGTTGCTGTTAGTTGTCGGTGCGTAGCACCATTACTTTGTTTTTTTACGTTGTACTTTTGTTGGCCATGCTGGGGCCTTTTTAGACTCTTTTCTTTTAGCCTGGTGGCTTTTCTGCGATGTTGGAGTTTATTTTTATGGATATTCTGAGATTTCTCTTTTGTCTCATTTCCTTATTATTATCTTTGTTTTGTATCGCAATTGCAAGGACTTGCCATTTAATGTTTATTGACGCTTATCGGACTTGCAGCTTAGTAGCTTCAAGTCTGAGTAGACCTGCTCACGTCTCGCCTCCATATTTTTGGGAAGCGGGTCGTGACAGGGGGCCTTGGTTGTTCGATGGATGTCTTGTTGTCCTGCAACACTGGAGTCCATCTCTCAAGCACGATAGGGACTTTTTAACCGCCGTCACTGTATGGGTACAGCTCCACAACATCCCCCTTCATATGTGGTATTTGGATATATTGAATATAGTAGCAAGCGGGGTAGGTACACCATTGTGCATGGATCGTGCAACGGCTAATTTAGATCGAATCAAGTATGCTAGATGCCTTGTTGAGGTTGATGCTAAAAAGCCTCTAGCGAGGACTGTTTCGATAGACCTGGAGAATGGCTCTTCCCTAACGGTGGATGTTATGTACGCGAGGGAGCCCCCAAGATGTAATGTCTGTTCTAGCTTTGGGCATCTAGCCTCCCAGTGCTCAGTTAAGGTCGACATCGAGCCCACTTCAATCCAAAGTCAGGACGTCTCTCCCTTGGTCACAAATAGTTCTGAGAACAACTCTGGCCTGGTTGCGTCTAATATTCATGCTGAGTGCCATGAAGATGGGGAAATAGTTGAGGAGACCACGAGCAGAAAGGAGGATCCAAACATGATCATTGCTGATGGAATGCTGGATACAACATGGTGCTTTCGGAGGGCAAACCTACAGCCTGTGCTTTACGCAATGTGTTTGTAGGCTTGGCTCCAGGGTCTGTGCGTCATGCTGTGACTAGGCCCGGGTCACCTACCGTTGTCAAGCTGACCGCTGTGCAGACTATTGGCGAGAGCAGCAAGAGTGCTGACCCTTTGCGAGACTGTGCAAGTTCGAGGCCGTTACCTACTTTCGCTGGTCATGATGATCCTGCGCCTGATGTTGATAATCCTCCTTTGACTGCTAACATTCAGATTCTGCATCGTCCTCCCTTGCCTTCACTGTTGCAGTTAGAAGTATGTGCCCAAACTGAATCAGAGCCTCAAGATGTTTCCGGGTCAGATAAACCAACAGTTGTCTCCTTCCAAAATCAAGCCTGGATTGATGATATCACTAATCTAAAATTGGAGGCGTCCTAAAACAAGGCGAAGCACCCTAAGCTGAAACTTAGTCCCCCATCTTCAACACGCCGGAGCTCACGTCTAGCGGGTACTAGTGGAGCTCATCCCACCATTTGTTAATGTCTGTGTTCATCTGGAACACGAGGGGTCTCAATAATTCTGCGAGAAGGGGAGACCTCAAGCAAAGAATTCGTATTCTTCGGCCCTGAGTTGTGTGTTTGCTTGAAACAAAAGTGGAGGAGTGTAATGCGGGGAGGATTGCAAAGTACTTCCCCAAGTCCTGGAATTCTATTGACAATCGGAATCATCATGTTGGTGGCCGCATCATTCTATTTGTTGACAATACAAGTTAGACATTCACCACCGTCTTAATTTCGGCCCAACACATATCTCTGACCCTTACTAATGTAGCCGCGCTTGTCTTTGCCCTCACCGTGGTGTATGCACTCAACCTGCCCTCTCTACGGGTCCCCCTGTGGAGGGATATGCTTAAATTTGAGGCATCTTCCATGTCTTATAGGGGGAGATTTTAATTGTGTACGATTATCTAACGAGAAGGTGGGTGGCAGGCACTTGAACCCTAAAGCACTGGATGACTTCAACCTCTGTCTGGGAGGCTGTAGGCTTATGGACTTAAAAAGCATTGGGCACGCAATAGCTGGAGCAATAGGCGTATTGGCATGCGACGCATCTCAGCTAGATTGGACAGGTCCCTCTGCAATTCTGAATGGCTTCATCTCCTTCCCAATTCGTATTATGAATACATCAATCCTGGAACAAGCGATCATTCACCCATGATTATCTATCTTCACCCCAAGGTACGTTCTTACCCCAAGCCCTTTAAATTTTACAACGCTTGGAGATCTTATGAGGGCTATAAAGATTTGGTCCGAAATGCCTGGACTTGCTGTCCATTGAGCCGACAATCTCTCTTCTGGCAGAAGTTGGGAGTCTGGCCAATGACACAATTTGGTGACAGATTGAAATTTATCAAAGAGGAGCTTAAGTTTTTTTCGGCTGCCAACAAAACATTAGTGGATTCGGTCACATGCAGGAGAAAACTGGAATCCTTACAGTCACGCAAGGACATGGATTGCAATGAAGAAGTCCAAAGCCAAGAGTAGACTGCAGCTTTTGCACTTGCCCATTCACTTGATGTGGAGGAATGTGACTATAGGCAGAAAAGTAGACAGGAGTGGCTACTATTGGGAGATTGGAATACAAAGTTCTTCTATAATGCGACTAAGGCAAGAAACAGTCATAACAGTTTATGTCACCTTGTGAATGTTGATGGGTCCTCACATGTGAACATTGAGAAGCTTAGAGATGAGGCAATCTCCTACTTTAAGGAGCTGTACAATCAGGACCACTATTGGTCAGTGTTCCCTAATGTTATTCCGAAACAGAAGCTCACTACTGATGCTGCCAGGTGGATTGAGAGGAATGTCACGGATGATGAGATTAAGGTGGTGGTCTTCCAGATTGGCAAAGATAAGGCTCCTGGCCCGGATGGATTTAACGCTTATTTTTATCAGTATGATTGGGACATCATTGGTAAGGATGTGAGTATGGCAGTCTCTTCTTTGTTTACTTCGGGAAATATGCTTAGACAAATTAACCACACCTTCCTTACTTTGGTCCCTAAAAATTCCAAAGCTTCTGAGCTGAGGGATTACAGACCAATCGCCTGCTGCAATGTTATATACAAGATTATCAGTAAAATTTTATGCAATAGGCTCAAACATGTTATCAATGATCTGGTTTCATCTAACCAGTCCGCTTTTCTTTCGGGGCGTCTTCTTTCTGATTGTACCCTTCTTGCCCATGAGCAGATTCGAGACTTCAGCAACCCTATGGGATCCCGTGCCTGTCTAAAGCTAGACCTTCGTAAGGCATTTGACAGTGTCAATATTGAATTTTTACTATTTATTCTTCATAATATGGGGTTTCAGCAGCGTTTTTAACTGGATTTCTGAGTGCTTATCTACCCCCTCCTTCTCCGTGTTGGTTGAGGGAGCTCCTGCAGGGTTCTTTACATCTAATAAAGGGTTGAGGCAAGGTGACCCTCTCTCCCCCTATCTCTTTGTGCTCGTGATGGAAGTTTTTTCACTACTGATGGCTAGAGCAGAGGCATTTTGTTCCATCCACCCTATGCGAAGATCGGGTTCTGTCTCGCACTTGCTGTTTGCAGATGATCTCCTTGTATTCTGTCGTGCAAATCAGCATTCATTTAGAGGCCTAAAAGATTTACTGCACACTTTCCATATTCTATCTGTTCTCCAGGTTAATTGGGACAAAAGCTCTTCTATTTTTAGCAAAGGAACTCGAGACCCTTATAGCCTTGCAGCTTTTCTTGGAGTTAAGAAGGTATCTACTCTCTCTGTCTATCTTGGTTTGCCTCTATCCTCTAAGTACCCTAAGGCATCCATGTATGCGCCCTTGGTTGATAAATGCAAAAAGAGACTTCAAGGGTGGTCCTCGTCTCTTCTTTCAATATCTGGTAGGATTGAATTGGTACGTACCATTATTTATGGCATGGTGGGGTTTTGTATGTATGCCTTCCGCATCCCACCCTCTGTTCTTTGCACCATCACCTCAGCCTGCAGGAGATTTATCTGGGGTAATCAGCATACCTGGGCCTGGAATGAATTATGTAAGCCCAAGGAGGAAGGAGGAGTTGGGCTTAGATTACTCTCGGAAATGAATGTGGCATCAGGGGTGCGGCTTACCTGGAGGCTATTTACCTCGGATGGCCCCTGGGCACATTTTATGCAGAAGCAATACATTACGTCAACCTATGGCTTTTACACTGCTAAATCTAAGCCTACACATTCTGGCACCTGGAAATTCTTGCTCAAAAATCGTATCCACTCATTAAGACTTATTAAATAGATTGTTAGAGATGGTGCCTCTACTTCCTTCTGGTTCGATAACTGGTTGCCTTGTGGTCCTCTTGCTCTGCTCCATACTGTCCCACCAGGTGAAGAGAAGAGATTGGTCAGTCATTATTGGTCCCCTAATGGTTGGTCACCGAATTTTCAGCATCTTCTTCCCTTCATTGGCCGCAACCGCATCACCCCTGGCTTGGATACCTGGGAATAGACCTCTCCTACCAGCGGATCCTTTAGGGATGCATGGGATTCTTCCCGCCTTTAAGGTGCTATTTTCCCTTATTGCAGTGTGGTCTGGTATAACAAGCACGTCCCTAAATGGTCTCTTACTCTACTGCGAGCCTTCCATGGGAAACTCTTAACTAGAGACATTTTGCATAAATTGGGGGTGACACCTTCCCAGAGATGCGTACTATGTGATGAAGGTTATGTTGAGAATGTCGATCATCTGTTTTTTGAATGCACCTACAGTCGCTATATTCTATGCAGGAGCCTCCTTAAGCTAAACATCTCAGGTCCAGTCCCTAGCACTCTTGCGGGGGTAGGTGATCTCCTTTCCAATTATAACAAAAAAGATTGTGTGGGTATTCTGGCGAAGACTGCTCTAGCTTCCATGGTATGGCATATCTGGAAACAACGAAACTGTAGGATCTTTGAGGGTAAGGGTGTTCCCAAAACCACTCTCTTTGAAGCAATTT
This sequence comes from Scilla litardierei, assembly GCA_030789695.1. Classification (NCBI taxonomy): domain Eukaryota; kingdom Viridiplantae; phylum Streptophyta; class Magnoliopsida; order Asparagales; family Asparagaceae; genus Scilla; species Scilla litardierei. The sequence goes on from CM061131.1 coordinate 73,589,092, forward strand.
CATCAGATTTTCTTATTACGTTGCGCGATTACGACCATGACCAGTCAGGTGCAACAATCCCGTTTGCTAACTGGGGTTTTGAGGATGTATGATACATTGTAATATAGTTGTACATAATTTGCCAAAGGGTTTCCCTAGGAGGATGTTATTGTGTTGTGGGTGACGGCGCTTGTGCCATATCCCCACTCTCCCTACCATCTTTCTAGGACCCTTGTGGATGTTCTGTATTGTTTTTTGTCTTCAATAAAGTTGCTATATTACTCGTCATATATATATATATATATATATATATATATATATATATATATATATATATATATATATATATATATATATATATATATATATATATATATATATATATATATATATATGGGTACATGGAGTACAAAATAAATCCACTCCATATACAAGCAACAATATATAACCATCCACCATACATCCATACAAAATAAAGTGCCAAATAGGTATACATCCATCAAAAGAAATAATAGATCTTACTCTCAACCCTAACAAAAAAATCTAAGACCTAGGGTGAGCAGTCCTCAAGAAACATCAGTCAAGAGCAGCGATGGTGGAGTCCATAAGAGCACTCATCTATATACAGATGTCCTTAGTCTCCGATCATAATGGATGTCCTCAGATGGAGGCACATCAGTAGTAGTGGAATCACCCTGAGGAGCCTGAGAAGCAGCAGGCTCAAAAGCAGCGTCAACTGACGGATCTGGAATCTCAGATATGACAGGAGGAGGATGTTGAGTAGGTTGAGCAGTAGAAGATGGAACATAAGACCGGAGGTGCGCAAGGAAAGGGTTTGCCCTGATGTCGGAACGAGATGTAGAAAAGCTCATACAAATCAGATACCTTCTTGTCGAGATCGACAAGAGAGGGAGCAGTAGTAGGTGTAGCAGATAATGAGGGCTGAGATGAATCAACAGGTGTAGCAGTAGATGAAGAGGGGCTTGAAGTGGACTGCCTCTTCTTTGATGCAGTCAGAATAGCTGAAGCAGACTTTGTCTTTGCTGACGCATCAAGAAGAAGGCCAAGAGGAATAGGCTCAAAAGGAGAGAAGTCAATGTCGAAGTGGCGAAAGACAAGGGTAAGCAAACCTCGATAAGGAATATGAGATGAGGAGGATGTAATCTCTACATGGTCCATGCGATCAAGAATGACTACAGCCCAATTCATCTCAATCCTAGAAAATATAGCATACATACACTTAAGGATCTCATAGGACGGTTGGTCAGATGATCCATATTTAGACAAGATTTTGGACTTGACCATGTGGTGGACAGCCTAACCTCTAGCAGTAAACATGGATGATATGACGTCGGGGGTGAGATTGGGAGGAATCTCTCTGAACATGTCCCTAAGGATGAATTGATCTAACTCTGCAACAGAGGAGATGGAAATATCGACAGGCAGGAAACTGGTAGAGAGAATCCTAGGAAAGGTCCCTAGGAGTGTGGGATCAAGCTTGATGTGGGTCCCCTATACCATAGTATCCAGTATCCCAGATTTTGCATACTCATCGCGAATGCAGTTATCATAAAAGAGCTTCACGAGAAAGGGATATGGTCGAGGAGAATCATCGTGAGAGTATCGAAACAAATCGACCAATTTGGTCGTAGTAAGGAGCTGAGATAGACTCTCGGAGGTGAAGGCCGAATAAACGATGAAACGTTCTCTAAGAAGCTTAATGCCAGTCATGTAATGAAATCTCGCCAAACATGTGTCGTCACGACACATGGGGACAAGATGGGCAGAAGATGAAGGAGAAGCACTTAAAAGATTTTGGCCTTGGGGCTGGGTGTTTTCAATGTCGACACGAGGCTCAGTGTGGGTTTCAGCATGTGTTTCTTCCTCATGTGGAGTGGAGGTCAGGGCTAGGGGCTGAGTCTGAGGAGCTTGTTTTCGCCGACATTTGAGGTGAATCTCCTCATTAGATGAAGACGTGGAATAATCAGATTCAGACAGCTGTAAAAGCTCAGAGATGGGGTTGCAAATTTGGTACGTTGTTTCTTGGCCTTGGGTAAGAGGCTTAGGAACTATAGGGTTTCTAGGCTTCGTAACGACAGAAGCTTTCCATTTGGAGGACGAGCAGAGTTTGGGAGGAGCCATTACAGCAAACCGACAAAGATTGACGAAAAATAGTGCACGAAATGAAAGAAGCGAGAGAGATTATACCAAAAGGACGGTGGAGGAGGAGATCCAAGCTTCGATTGATTGAATGGAGATGAGCAAACGACGAGCAATCGGCAGCAAGGAGGAGCAATCGATGACGGCAAATGAGATGAAGGGCTCTCTTTCGAAGGAAGAAGAAGAGGGAATTCAATCGGAGGAGAGAGAAAAACTGAAGGGCCCAATCTCTTTAGTGGAGGAGAAAATGATCTGGGCCGTTGGATCAAAAATAATGGCTCAGATCGTGGGCTACAAACCGCCAAACTCGACGGACAGGCGACTGATGCATAATATGCAGTCGCATGTCAAGTCCTATTGAAAAATGACTCAAAAATCAGTCAGGCGCCTGTAGAAGAAATTACAGTCACCTGTATTTGGACAGGCGCCTGTCAAATGACTTACATGGGCATGTTGCATAGTAAAATTTTGAAGAAATTTTGAGTCATCTCGCGGAAAAATTAATGACAATTGGTCAGGCGCCTGATGACAGTCGCCTGGCCGAAGACCAGTCGACTGGAAACAGACCATCAGTCGCCTGATATGAATAATAGTTATGAGGAGTAAAAAACTGGAGATTGGGCAGTCGACTGAAGAAGAAAAGTCAGTCGACTGTCCTGGTTTTAAAATCCAGAATGGAGTTAGAATCAAGAATTTAAACTACTCACCCTTAGACCTATACTCTAATTATTCTAATAGCATCAAATCACTATCGTTAACATATAGATTAACATACATAGCATGCATATAAATCAAATTAACAAAAATCTCCAATAAATCTCATTGAAAACATATGTGAAAATATGACATATATGAACATGAGATATGAAAATGATCAGATGAGCTCAAAATAGGTTATAACATATACAAATGAGCTCCTAAATCTCAGATTCACCCATAATCCCTAATTCTCCACGCAGCCTCACAAATGAGTCTTCTTTAAGATGTTTAGTGAAGATGTCAGCGATTTGTTTTTGGGTTTCAATGTACTCTAAGATGATGTCCTTCTTAGCTACATGATCATTTATAAAATGGTGTCTCACATCTATTTGTTTGGTACGAGAGTGGTGTACCGGATTTTTGGAAAGACGTTGCACTTTGGTTATCAACCATGAGAGGGCAAGTATCACAATTGTTACCATATCCTTTGAGTGTGTGTCTCATCCACAGAACTTGTGCACATGCAAGACCCGCGGCAATATATTCTGCTTCAGTCGTGGATAATGATACTGAGTTCGTGTTTCTTGGAAAACTAAGAAACAAGGGAATTTCCTAGAAAATGGCAAGTGCTACTAGTACTCTTCCTATCGGATTTGCATCCGGCAAAATCGGCATCACTATATGAGATTAACTCATATGTGCTAGACTTAGGGTAAAGTAACCCATAATCTGGTGAATGATTGAGATAACGAAAAATTCGTTTTACCGCAATCAAGTGTGACTCCTTAGGTCTAGCTTGATATCTAGCACAAAGATATACAGAGAACATAATATCGACCATACTAGCGGTTAAGTAAAGTAAGCTACCCGATCATACCTCGATCTAGACGAATGTCTACATCTTTCCCGTTCTCATCCTTGTGTAGATGGGTTGTCGTACTCATGGGAGTCCGCTTACTTGAAGATGATTCCATCCCGAATCGCTTGATAAGATCCCCGGTGTACTTTGTTTGATGTATGAAAGTCACATCCTTCATTTGTCAAATTTGTAGTCCAAGGATGTAGTTGAGCTCACACATATGGCTCATCTCGAATTCATCCTTCATAGAATTAGAAAATTCTTGGCAAAGATAAAAGTTAGTAGAACCAAATATTATATCGTCTAAATAAACTTGAATTAAAAGGATGTCATTTTCATAATCCTTAATGAAAAGTGTTGAATCAACTTCACCCATTTTAAAACCTAAATCTAAAAGAAAGGTTTTGAGTCGATCATACTAAGCTCTAGGATCTTGTCTCAACCTATATAACGCTTTCTTACGTTTGAAAACATGGTTTGGAAATTTTTCATGTATGGAACTGGGTGGTTGAAAACCATTAACTTCTTCATTAACAATACCATTTAAACATGTACTTTTAACATCCATTCTAAATAATTTAAAATTTTTATGAGATGCAAAAGATAAAAGCAACCTAATAGCTTCTAATCTAGCTACGGGGATAAAGGATTCTTCGAAATCAATACCTTTCTCTTGCTGGTAGCCTTGAGCTACTAACCTTGATTTATCCAACAAAGATTCCTTCATCGAATCTTGGATCAAATTTATCTAAGTTACCATAGATGTTCTTTATAAAACATTTTGAACCAAAAACACGAAAATATTTAACTTGTGGCTTTCTATCATAAAATAATTCAAAACAAGTTTTGTTCGTTCGGGGCCTCACTAGGATCCTATTTAGCACATAACATTCCGTGTGCATCGCCTCCGCCCAAAATTGTAGTCCAATATGACTATCATGGAGTATGGTACGTGCACACTCAATTAGGGTCCTATTCTTTCTCTCAACAACACCATTTTGTCGTGGTGCACGAGGAAAAGAAAAGTTGTGAGTAATCCCGTTGTCATCACAAAACTTAGTGAAAAATTCATCCTCGAATTCTCCTCCATGATCACTATGAATAGTGATAATGATGGTTCCTAAGAGATTTTGAATTTTCCTTGCAAATTTAGTAAACTCTTCAAAAGCTTCATTTTTATTGGTTAAAAATGAAACCCAAGTAAATCTAGAAAAGTCATCTACGACAACTAATCCATAATGAGCATTACCTAAAGATGCGATTCAAGTTGGCCCAAATAAATCTAAATGAATTAATTCTAGGGGCCTCTTAGAAGTTATGCAATATTTAAGTTTAAAGGAAGATTTACTTAGTTTACCTCTTTAACATGAATCACAAAAATTCTTCTTATTAAAAGAAATATTCGGAAAAACTTTAACTAGATCATGCTAAGCTAACTTATATAAGTGCTTAAAATGAACATGACCAAAACGACGATGCCATAATAGTTGTTCATTTGTATTAGCAACTAAGCAATGTTCTATGGTTTTAGGCAATGCTCAAATAATAAATATTTTTATGCATAATACCAAAAAAATAAAACATGCGAATCATTATCAATTATATTACAAATACCCTCTCCAAAGTTAACCTTGTTACCCTTGTCACAAAGTTGACTTATGGAGATAAGGCTATGACATAAACCACTAACTAAATAAACATTTGTAATAAGAGGTTTGGAAGGATTACCGACTTTGCCTACTCCAATGATGGTTCCCTTTTGATCGCTCTAAAAGTGACCGTTGCACCATGTAATGCCGTATGTGTGATATACTATTTGCGTGTATGTGTTGCATCTTTGCTTCCTTCTCCTATCAGAAAGATGCTATTCTTACGAATAGATCTTATTAGATTTTTGATTTCATTTTTTCAGCAGAAAGATAAAACTAAGAGGGATAAGTTACTGTTAACGAAGTATAATATCCTCGATAGTCATGAAGATGTAACTGATCATTATACACAGACATAAAAATTCTGGTGTAATAATGGAGTCACCTTGGTGCTAGATTGCTAGGTATGCAATTAAGTTTTAATTATCTGTGCTACCTAGTTATCCAATTAATATCAAATTAAGTTTTAATTATAACCAATTAATATCCAATTAAGTTTTAATTATGTTACCTGGTTATACACTGTGCTACCTGGTGAACTCAAATAATCACGAACCTTAATATTTAGCAATTTTGGGTTATACACTGTTAAGGTATTAGCAACATATTTTGCCATAATTCTTTTTAAGATTTACTAGATCAATGTATCTACTTGTCCAATTTATGAATTATGATATTGATGTGTTCGTTAATACCAGGACTATCTGTGGGAATAAACTGGCATGACTAACAATGGAGATTGCTAAACAAAGAAAAAGATAATGCATGTTATTTAATCTATTATTAATGCCCTCTTACATGATTGCTAAGAAGCATAATTATAATGCTTGCAGAAGTTACTATGTTTCAATAATGACACCAAAATGCTTGTCCTAAACCTTAATTCACAATGGAACAAATACAAGAAGTTTATAATATTAATATATGTTGTGCTCTTATTATACAAGATAATATATATTATGTAATATTAACATTTTTAGAGATATTTTGAGGTTGAGATGCAACAAAATAAAATCTTTAGTACCATTGCTTCTGGTCTGTTGTAAGAAGTGTTTTTCTTTGCTACTTTTAGGAGCCATTTTCTCAGTTAAATTTAGCATCCTTCACATCTTTATTCAAGCCTAAATCTAAGTTTATCCCATCACACCACCAATTAAGATCCTAATTTCTTAATCTAAATTTATCTCAGATTACTCACAAATGCATTTGTTTCTATATTGCTTGTTCTTTCCCTTATGACAAACTTGTAATAATATGGGGCTTAGAAATATCTCCACTGCTACAATCTTCTTACAACTTCCCCATTTTCTTTTTCTTTTGTCCCTTCTCCATTTCGTTTAGACCCAGTCCGAATGCCCCTTTCCTTGTTGCCGTTTGATTCCCCATGCTGCCGAATTGTTGCAGCAAGCCTAGGAAAAAAAGGAATTAGAAAGAGAAGAGGAAGGAGAATTTGGGAAAATTGGTATGGGAAGAAGAGGATTAGGTCTTGAAGCTTGAAGATGGTGGATACTCTCTAATTGGAAGGGGGCTTTGCTTCTCTAATGAGGTAGGATTCCAACCCTACTCATATGATTCATTCCATTTCATTTTGAGATTAAAGTTTGCATCTTTTTAGGGGATGTGGCAATAGTCTTGACATGGAGCATTCTTGTGTGATTTTATAAGATTAGTTGAGTTAGATGATGCTTGTTTAAAATTTATGTCCCCTTAAAGGTCTTGTTTCAATGATCATGCAAATTTGCTCTCTTTTGTTTAAGGCCATATTAATTTTGTGGAAATTGCTCTCAATTAGCTCTCATTAATTTTGTTGGAAGCTATAGTTTCTCTCTTTTTGTAAAATTTTCCCTCATTTGAGATGTTGGAACCCTTTTATTAAATTTCCCTTACATGGAAATGGGAATTATGTAATCATGAATTAAATGGTGAAATTAGCTATGAAATTGTGATATAAATTGGGGTTTGAAACCATTGACTTGATTGTTAGTTTCATCAATTTTGTGAGATTGCTTTCTTTGTATATTGGAAGTTTATTATCCAATCTTCTTGTATGTGGAAATGGGAATTATGTAAATAAATTAATATGATGTGTTGAACTTGTTTGATGTTATGTTTTAGTTGAAGTAAGTCGAAATGTTCCTTAAGTTCAATTTTCATTAGTTAAGTTCAATTGCTCTCATTTTAAAATGTTGGAAGCTTAATTGTTAAATTTTCCTTGTATGAAATAAAAGTGGGTATTACGTGAAAATGAATGGGGTTGGGAAATTGGAAAGGTGATGTTAGATACTTGCGGAATATAAAATGGGTGATATGGTATTATTAGGGACACGGAGGTGGAGTGCACGGGCATGGACAAAGTTGCCGCGGTAGGAGGCGGGAGAATTCGTCGTGGGCAACCTCTTGATCCATTAGGTGGATCCACATTGATAACAGAGTAGAATCACGTTGCACTTGCACGCCGGCATAGGAATGGGATCCCTAGGCATGCCTTGCATTGCATTTGTGATTGCATCATTTGCATCATGGGGGTCATGTCATCATAAGCATCATATCATTGTGATTGTGAAATGAATGTTGTGACTTGGTTCCCTCTTTGGTGGTTGCTAGTAGTTTGTATTTGGGTTGATGTTGTGTTTCATTCCCTTAAAATAGCTAGTAGGATCTTTGGGCATGCTTCATATTATAACGCCATAATTCAACTTCTTGTCATTGTAGTTTATTTCTCTAAGTAGTACTCACCTTGTCTTGCAGGTTCTCCTTGTCGCAGGTGCGTGTTTCCGTTATTGATGTCATTTAAAATTTTATATGTGTTAAAGCTATATAATGCATGTTATGATATGAGTAAATTCACATTTGTTGCCAAAGGGCATTGCATTTCCTTGCACCATGTGAGTTGGATTTGGACATCCTACTGGGTTACGCTGTGACGTGTCCCCGTTGATATTTTTCAGGTGTTGGATCATGGAGTTGGAGACCCATTAGCTCAGCAGGTTAGAGTTAAGAGTGGTGCGAGTGAGTGAGAGGTCTGTAGGTGTGTTATTGTACATTGGCGAGTTGTGGGCTGTTATGTTGTATATGAGATTTGTATAGAGATGTTGTATAAATAGTTTGTGTATATATATCAGTGTTTGGATTGTTGTCTCTTTGTGTTTCTGTGTTGTCTGGAGGGCTACAGGTACAATCTCAGCAGTGCACAGTGGACCTGCTTGTGTTTTGTGTTTGCTATTTTTCTTTCGTAGCACTTGCCTCTTCAGAAATATCTGATACGGATTCGTACTTATCGGGTAATCCCGGGAGCGGGGCGTTACACATCATCCTTGATGCGAACCACTTTGGAGAGCAATGTGTGATCTCCCGTCATGTGTTTGGAGCAACCACTATCGAGTATCCATCCTTTCCTTTTAGATCCAATATGTCTATCATTGCTCTCTTTCTTGTTCTTGGGTACCTACATAGTACACCATAAGCTCATGGTACCTAAGCTTGTTGGGTCCAATGGGATTGGCCCTTTGGAAACCAAGTCCAAGTGTACTTTGGTTTCCCAACATAATTATCACTATTTACCACATCTCTAAGATGGGAGTTTAAGTAAGAATTTCTATCATTAGTTCTTGTGTTCTTGGGACCCCAAATTGTGTATCTTTTGGATGTCCTCTTCCTAATTGCATGCACATTTGGTTGAGGTCTATGTGGTGCATGTTTCCTAGGAGCATGAGATCTAGCATATGAATGTGGATGTGGATATGCAAGAGACATATATGTGTTATTTGCAAATTGAGGAGCATGCATATTTTATGAAGCGTATAGAGCATGCATGTGATGTGGTGGATATGCATGAGCATACATGGGATGATTATGTGTATGAACATATGAACGTGTAGGAGCACGTGCATGAGTATTTCTCATGTGAGAGTTTGCATGTGCCCGTGGGTGTGGTGCATAAAATGTGTCAAATGTGTCCACATGTAAAGTAGGAGATTTCATATGTGTATGAGTGTTAGTGTACATATAGGCATGTCCTTTCTTTTGGTGTCCACCCTTAATGGGTTTCTTGCCAAAAGAAGGAGAGTGTGATGTGGTGTCCTTCTTTGTTGGTTTTCTATCAATAGTGTTTTTGACACCACTAGTGGATGCACCGGAGGATGGCCTCATAAAATCTATAGTTACACCACTATAGGAGGTGCGAGATTTGGATGCATTTGCTTCCTCATAACCAAGTCCAACACGATATGTGGCCGAAAATTGGTTTGAGAGCAGTTCATCCAATTGCCCTTGCCCTTTGTTAAATCATTTAACTTGGGAGGAAATGAGCTCATATTTTTCCTTAAGGGAAGAAATATTAGTATCCAAAGTGGACACACATGTTTTGAGCTCGTGCACTTGGGTTTTGAGAGAATCATTCTCAATATCCAATTATGTGTTTTGTGAAGCTAGATCAACACTATCTTTAGTAGAAAAATGATCTAGTTGAGATTTGAGGGAATTCACCTCATTTCTCAAGGTGCCATTTTGAGAAACCAAATTAGCTTTCTCAAGTGTAAGTGTGTCAACAATGGTGTCATTGTTGGTGATGCATGGCATGTATGATTTACTAACATTTGATTTCTTCAAATTAGTATATCTAAGCACAAGAGATTGATACTTAGAAAATAATTCTTCGTTATCAATACGAATTTCATCCATAGTTACATCGCGTTCATCATTCTCACTATCGCTTCCATCGGAGAATGTATCTTCTCGGGTCATAAAGCACATATGTGCACTCTCACCCTTCTTATCCTCGGATTCACTTGAGGAATCCCCACTTTAGTAATCGAAAGTCCCAACAAGTCCTTTCTTCTTGTCCTTCTTGAATTTGTCGGACTTGTGGTACTTTTGTGCTTTCCACTTTTCTTTGTTTCTTAGCATTGGGAAATCCTTCTTGATGTACCCTGACTTGTTACACTTAAAACATAGAGAAGATGAATTGTTAGTGTAATCAAATTTAGATTTGGAAGGGAATTTACCTTTGTAAAAGAAGCGTTGGAACTTCTTTTCCATTTGTGCCATTTCTTCCAAATCCATTTCGTTCTCGAATTCATCACTATCGAAGGATGAAGAGGTAGCCTTGAATGCTAACGCCTTCTTCTTGGATTTATCATTGCTCTAATCTTCATTCGGTTCTCCCTTCTTACTTCGTAATACATGAGAGTACCGATGAGATTCACCACAATATAGTTTTTCATGTCATTGACCTCCTCAATGGCAATAGCTTTCTTTCCCATTTTAAGGTAATTCACATGATTATCTTTCTTACCTTTTCTTGTTGTATGTATACTTGACCGAGAGCTTCAAGATCATTGGTGATGTCGATGAGACGACCGTACATCATTGTAATGTTCTCACTTTCTTGCATATGAAACATGTCGAAGTTTTGTATAGCAACATAAAACTTTGAAAATTTTACCTTGTCCGTCCACTTGTGGGTGACGATGAGATGGTTCTATATTTGATATGCACTCTTACATGTGCATATCTTATTGAACTCATCCAGATCCAATTGCTTTAGCATTGTTCACCTCGGCAAAATTCTCGGCGGAAGTCCATTTGTCGAAATATTCTTTGGTGGGTTCAATGTACTCCTTATGGAGGGTTCTCCAAAGAGAAGCACTCCTTAGGAATTTCTTCATCTGGCACTTCCAATAGCCGAAATTCGTGCCATTGAAACGCGGAGGACGAACCATTAATTGTCCTTCGAAAAAGGTAGAAGCACCATCACGATCGTGATTGTTGTACAAAGGAGGTGGAGGAACATTGTTGTTGTTGGATGCCATAGCTATAAACCTTGTGCTTTGATACCAATTGTAAGTGTTGGATATGGACGACATGTATACACCCATGAGGGGATGTATGAGGGCCTATGGACCTCGGATGTCGCCTGCACGAAAGCGTACGTGAAGGGATCCTTTTCTCGTGTGAAAAGGACCACTCGATAAGTGGAAAAAGTCACTTTATAAGTGCAAAAAGGCACTTGATAAGTGAATGAAGAAGAGGATAAGTGAATGTGCTAATATAGGCTAATAAGCTTATATTTAGTTATTTCCTACAATAACTACCCCTAAAGCCTATAAATAGGACCCAAGGGTAAGGCATTTACACTAATCTTACCATGCCATAAGTTTTCATAAGGCAACTGATCGCACCCCGGATACACGTCCCGGAGCGACGGTTGTAGTTTTACCGCAAGCGCACGGTGTAGTGGCGAGCGGGTTGTCGAACACAGGGAGGACGAATGAAAGTGCTTGCTCCGAACAATCTGGCTATTAAGAACGGAAAAGAGAGAATTTACCTTTGGCGATCCTGTCACAATCGTCAGACAAAATATGGGGATATAAAATCAAATAAAGGACGCCTATGGAATGGGGAATCCCCGCTACTCACCGTATCTCGTCAATGTGATTCGTTGGCATCAACATTGCTAGGGTAGAATTTCGGACGAACTAGTTGCAACTGAATGTAAAACCTAGCTCACGCTCTCGCGCTGTTGCCGGTCTATAGCTATCCTAGGTTTTGGGTCCAATCTCTTGCAAACCCTAGCCTAGGCAAGCTAGAATTTGGATCAACATCATCGTTCAATCGCGCCCCGAGCCCACTCTCCTGCAAACTCGGGCCACGACCTAGGTTGGGATAGTTCCTACCCGTCCAATCTCTTGCAAACGGGTATCGGCATGGAATTGCAACCGAAAACCCTAGTATCGGTCCAATCTCTTGCAAACCGATACTACGGAAACTCGATTCCAACCCAATTCGGATTTCTAGGGTTTCCGATCGAATTAGGATCCAATCTCTTGCAAATCCCAATCGATATGAACACCTAGCTATCCGTAGTAAATCGATCCCAATCTAACCCTAATAGCAATTCTAGCAATATTTCTACCAATTCATCACAAATAAGAAATTGGGCTCGTAGGGTTCATCCCCACGCCCACAAGACGTATAGACTATTCACAATTCATATCACGAATGCAAGAATAAACAATTGAAATCACAAGAGAATTCATCACAATATTCAAATAAGCAATAAAAATGATATTTTTAATGGAGAGGGAGACAAACCAATAGAGTTCTCCAAGAATCTAACAAAAATAAACTTTCCTCTCCTCTCCAATCACCAAAATCTAAAGCTAAAAAGTTTAATCTAAAAAGCTGCAAAAAGTAAAGGGAAAAGCTCGCTAACCTAGGTTAAAAACTGGGGTTAAATACCCCCCAAAATCGTCCAAAAAACTGTGACCAAAATGCCCCTGCGCAGCCTGAAAATCGCAATTTTCGCTACAGGCAGCGCGTCGCACTCGGCCGAGTGACAAAAGTCGCTCGGCCAAGTAAGAAGCCCTGAAAATTTCCAGTAAGTCTTGGTCTTCGGGGGTCTTCACTTCGGGGGTGGCTCGGCCGAGTGAGTTATCGTCACTCGGCCGATGGCTTCTATGTACTCGGGCGGTCGGCATTTTCCACTCGGCCGAGTGGGTCTTCTGAAGCTCAGGCAGACGAAAAGTAGTAAGTTGGCACTTTTTGATGGGTGTCGTCTGAGTGCCACTCGGGCGGACGGGGTCTCGTCACTCGGCCGATGTGGCTTCCGACGCTCGGCCGAATGCACACATGAAACGTGTCCGATCTGGTCGGCCGAGCGGTGTCTCGGTGGTCGGCTGAGTGACTCCTTCACTCGGCCGAGTGAGACACCAAAAATGCCCAAACAGCTTGTTTTTGCCTCCTCGTCTCTCCTGCGACGTCCTTTCTTCTTCCGCTCCTCTCCAATAGCAAAATACCCCTCGGGGAAGTCATCGGTGACACTCTGGAGTAGGCGTATCAGGGGATCACTCCAAATCGCTCCAAATCTATTGATATACGACAAAAACAACAAATCGTGAAAAGTATCGCAATATTGTCGATAAATCGTGAAAAGCGTGATTTGAGCGATCTAAATGGCATGCAATCATGCAGAAAAAAGGTGTAAAACACGGAGTGATCAAAATCCCCCAAGCTTACCTCTTACTCGTCCTCGAGGAAGATAAGTAAAAGGCGAACCCGGTGGATTCGGAAAACGAAAACGAAGAAAAATGAAAAACGAAGAACGAAGAAAAACAAAAAACGAAATAAAAACGAAGAAGAAAGAAGGAAGCGAAGAGGGAAGCTGCTAGATCATTTTCTCAGGACGTGGGTTTTGCTTACTCATATAGCATGCACCGAATGTAAAACACATGTCAAAGAATTTTATTTCGATATTATAGTATAATGGTGCAAATAGAAATAGAAAACCCAAGAATAATGATATAACATGAAAAACGGAATAATTTTAGAATTAACATCGTCTGAATCATTTAAAGCGGTATACAATATCGCAGATCACACACTTTTCAATTGAACACTTTCTAAGAGGAGTATAAGAATATCACACAGTAGAATAGAAAGAATAGAAAAGTGTGGATTTCATGAAATGAGTGCTAGGCATAGATTTCTGGATTTCGTAAAGCTAAAACAATCTTACCGAGTATAGAATATTACTTAGCCTAGGGTGTCGTGTAACGTCAAGTAGTCACTCGCTCACACATCATTGGATTCTCTCCCCCAAGCTTATCTATAACCGTGGTGGCACAAAAACAATATTTACATCCCCATTTTTTTTATGAAGCTCCAAAAGTAACGAAAATAAAAACAAAAAGAGAGAAGAAAGAGAGAACATGAGATGGGATCGTTTATTGAGATTCTTTTTTTTCTTTTCTTTTCTTTTTCTTTTCTCTTTTTTTTCAAATAGCATATATACACAATGATCCCAACTCAAAGAGAAATAAGGATATACAAGAATTTTTCTTTTTCTTTCTTTGGTTTTGGGAAATTTGGAGCTAGGAATTAATAGCGGGGGAAATGCCATATATTAGAATCGCTAAGGGGAGATTCACCAATGATTTTAAAATAGAGAAATGATGTTCAAGATATGTGGAGAAAGAAATAAATATGTCTCTCAGTTCACTCTATAGGACGTGCACGACAACTTCAGCAGGGTAATCTAATCTACTCAGTTTCGATCACAAAAAAACTAAACTAATCCAGATTTATCATAGCTAACATCATTCAATCATCCTGAAGTGAAATGTACAAATCATGCTATAGAAGTGATATAGGAAAAGAAAACGGTACTCCAGATATAAGCATTCAATGCGTGAATCTTGGTGTGTTTTCTGCGATAGCATACATATGAATATTCAGACTCAGCTAATAATAAAATTTCATCCATTTTCATGCGGAAGAAGTGTGGGTTACTATCTCTAAATGCAAGGCGAATCACAGCATATGATTCAGAAATAAAATCTAAGACATGACAAATATAGCATGCATATTGAGAAAGCTAACTCCACGTCATCATCATCACAGAAAAGTCATCTCTAGCATGAGATGAAAAAGAAATAAAGATAAAGAGGGAAAATGAAACTATTTACAATGCAGCACACAAAGAAAATAAGAAAAACGTGATGCATGGTAAAGAGGGAAAAAATGATGAAAATAAGTGCAAAAGCGGAAAATGGCGTGAAAAAACTAAAAACGAAGGTGGTAAATCGAAAAGAACGTGAGAACTCACTCCCCCAAGCTAAAGTGCACAGTGTCCTCAATGTGCGAAGTGTGGCACACCGAGAGATGTGTCAAGTGAGGGGTAAGTGAGGATGCATGCATGAGGAAAAAGGAAATAAAAATAACGAAATGAAAAATATGATGCGGACATGATGCATGCAGATATAGGAGTGATACAGATATAAAAGTGTGACACCAAAAACTCTCCCTCTCTCCCAAAAAAGATATATAAAGATATGAACAAAATGTGCGCCCAAAAACAGTGAGGGGAGGGGGGGTGGGCAAAAATCAACAGGACCCAGCAGAGACGGGCAGCACAACGACAAAAAGTATCAATGGCATCAAGGGTGCCTAAGAGGGTGGGGCTGCGCCGTCTCCGTCCTGAGGCGGAGGTGGTGGTGGGGGAACATGCTGCTGAGCGGGTGCGGGTGCGGGTGTGGAAGTGGAAGTAGGCTGGGTGTGTGTAGGAGTGGGGGTGGGTACCTGCTGGGTGGGTGGTGGTCGTGGCAGTCGATCGAGGATCTGGGTCAGGCAAAAGTGAATGCTAGGAAGTAGCTCGAGACGGTGTTGTATGGCGGTGACTGTGGAAGACAGGGCCCTAAAATCGCCCCACAGTCCACTCATCGCCCCCTCAAGAGCGCGAATGCTCTGAACTAAGGCATCAGGGGGTGGTGGAGCGGAGGGACGAACAGGTCTAGGCTGAGTGATTGAGGCTGGCGTACTCGGGTGGTGTAGGTGATGGGCTCAGCAGGTAAGTGGACGAAAGGTGCTGTGCTCGCAAGTGTGGGCCTAGCCTCAGTGGGAGGCCGGGGCGCAGGCTGGTAAGAAGTGGAGGCAGCAGCAACGGAAGAGGAGTATAAAAGTGGCAACGAGGCGGCCAGAGAGGTCGGTGACACAGACGTGTGGACAGACGCCACGACACTCTCAGAAAATACGGCTGCGGTGGAGACAGAGGTGGAAACCACGGTCTCCACGACGGCAGCAAAAGAGGGCTCTCCGCACTCAACTATGGTCGGGGGGCGCTCGGGTAGGGCAGAGGAAACGGGCTCAACGGACAGAGGGCCAGCAGTGGTGGGAGTTGAGGTAGTGGGGGTGGCCATAGTGGAGGTGGCCTCAGCGAGGGTACTCCCAACACCGGCAGAAGTGTGGACAGAAGTGTCAGGAGCAGCAGAAATATCGGGCTGCTGAGGGGCCACGGGGTCAGCAGGAGCAGTAGGGTCAGCGAGTGCAGCGTGGGCAGCGTGGGCCTGCCCAGCCTGCTCAGCCTCCTCGGCCTCAAGAACATAGGCGGCGGGAATCAGGAGATCCATCGCTGGGAGCCAGTCCATCTGTGCTGGTGCTATCTGAGTCCGAGCTGGGCTCAGAAGGATCATGTAATCCACACCAAATGGACCGTGCAACCAAACCTAGTGCCGCTGACCATGCGGACGAAGCATCTTCATCCGGGCCATAACATCTATGGACAGTGAAGTGGGGCCCGGGGCTCGTCGCAGGTCGGCAGGAAGGTCCTCGCCGGTCATAAGAGTGAGCAGAGTGATCAGACCACCACAGCATATCGGTGAGCGAGCGCCCACCGATACGATGATGCGATCCAAAAACCAGCTCGCGATATCGATCACGACGGCGGGGACCAACTCGTCACCCTCCCTAGATAGAGCTCTGGGGCGCGTCATCGCATAGAGCATATAAAGCTCCGGCGTGGACATCGTCCCCGGCTCATATCTTGCCAAAAAGGTAGTCGCCATAAGGCGCTGAGCTATGCGGAGGCAAGGGTGGATGATGGCCGAGGCCTTGGCCCTACTAGGGTCGAAGGCAGCAGGTAGACCCGTGATCTGGGCCCAGAAGGCGCCGGCATCGAAGGAAGGTGGGGGAATGTGAGTGTTGGTGTAACCACGGTCGGCCGCGGGGACATCGGGCCACGAGAAGAAGGCTCTCATCATACTGAGAGTGACCTGGCACTCTCGGTCCATGAACCTAAACGAGCATCCCTCGTCGGTCCGGGCGATGGAACTAAGCACCTCAAGTGTCGGACGGACGAACGTGTCCGCCGACACCTGGAAGAAATCTCGCCAACCCACGTTGTCATACAACGTGAGCATCCCCTCGAGTACCCCCAGGCGTCCTAGGTCTGCAAGGTGTGCGAACCTGGAGGGTACGATCGAGCGCTGGGAAATGCGCTCGAAGGAGACGTGGTGTGCGTCGTCCAGGAACGTAATCCCCAGCGGCCCGATAAGTGGAGCCGGTGGTGGTGGCTGTGGGACGGCAGGGAGTGGCTGTGCGGGGTGAATGGGCTATGCGGGCTCTGCAGGCTGTGCGGGGTGAACGGGGTGTGGTTGAGTAGGTGGAGGAGAGTCCTCCACCTCGTGGGAGGGGCCGGTATCATCCAACCGCTTTCGCTTGGCGGAAGCTCTCCTCGACAGCGGCCGTGTCCGGGGCGGCATATGGCCCCCGGGTGCTCACCAAAAACGTGAAAAGTGCGGCGTGCGTAAAATAAAGGAAAGAGTATACCGTGACACGCCGCGAGAGCGAAGTAATGGAAGCGTGCGAAGACGATGCCTCCACGTAGCCCAAAACAATCCCCGGAGGCTCCCCTGGGCTCCCCTGAGCTCCCCAATATACTTTGCACATCAAACGGAGATATCAGCGAGTAATATTCAAAACGTATGGGGGGTTAGGGGTATAATAGATAGAAATTGAATTTAATTTGGGTTTGGGGTTCGTTAGACACATGGATCGTCGAAAAATACACAAAAGAGGAGAAATAGGCGAAAAATCGGGTTACCGGAGCTCGGCCGGAGGTGTGGCCGCCAGCGGCGACTCGGGCGAGGGGCGGCGACGTTCGGCCGGAGGTGGGTGGCCGAGCACCGACGCGTGGTCGGAGATCGGGCGAGCGAGGGGGGAATCGGGCGCTGGGGGAGTCGAAGGGTCGGAAACTTTGGATTTTAACTCGTTTCGAAAAATGCGCCCCCCGTGCCCCCTTTTTATAGAAAAAGTTACGGCTCGGCCGAGTGATTAGGTCGCTCGGCCGAGTGAACTCAACGGAAAAATTCCTCCCCGCTTACGCTTCGGCCGAGTGGCCTTGCCACCCTCGGCCGAGTGGAGTAAGTCCATTCGGCCGAGTGGCTCAAGCTACTCGGCAAGACTCGCCCTAGGAGCGTATCAGTTTTACTCGGCCGAGTGAATATATATACTCGGCCGAGTAGCAGTTATACTGAAATCAAGAAAAGAAACAGAGAGTTGGGTACAACAGACTTCCCTCGTTCGTAAGCCGCTCGGGCAGACGAACTTGTGTGCTCGGCCGAGTGACTAGTATACTCGGCCGAGTGAACCTTGTTTTCTGCTGTTTGGCTTCGTTTGGGCTCTAAACTCTGTTTTTCTTCCTCCAGTCGATTTCATCTTTCTCCTAAGCATCGAGCGCCTTCCTAGAGCGCTCCTCGTCTCCTTGTTCATCCTCCTAATGATAGGTACCTCGTTCTCCTCTCCTGTCAAAGAAAAATAGGACCCGTTATCACGAAATTTTTGGGCGAACGACTCAAAACACTAATAATTTCTAAAACAAAAATAAAGGAAAAGTAAAAATAAAGCTATAACCGTCGGGTTGCCTCCCGACAAGCGCTCGTTTAAGGTCATGAGCTCGACCCCCTTTGATTTTCAATTAATGCGGGATGTTTGGTGCATATGAGATGCACCCGTCAAATTTTTCGGGGAGAACGCTTGGATTCGGAAGTTGCGGCGGCGTGTTCTCCCTCGGTGGTCTCTCGTCTCGAATAGTGTTGGGGGGTGGCTCCCCCAAGCTAGCGCTTGCTCCGGTCCTCGGCTTCACCGGTGACACCGATTTCCGTATCGGCGGAGCTTTCTTCGGAGACTTCAATTTTGAGAGCTTGCAGAGCTCTCGAATCCTTGCGACATCAGCGTCGCCTTCATCAATTTCCATGGAGAAGTCGGGGGAATGCTCCATCTTCTCTTCTTGGCCCAAGTCCGGCCCTTCCTCAAAATCCTCTTTGAATAGAGCGCCGATCGAATGGGGGATCGCCTCCTCAATAACCTCGTCAAGGAGGTCCATATAGTCCAGCTCCTCGTGATAAGGCATGTGTTTCATTGCCTTGGGAATATGAAGCTCCACCTCGATGTTGCCGACATTCAATGTTAGAGTTCCTTCACGTACGACGACAATGACGCCGGCGGTGGCGAGGAACGGGCGTCCAAGTATTAGTGATGTGTCTCCCTCCTCCTTGACATCCAATGTCACGAAGTCACATGGAAAACATATGCCCCCGGGACTTGTAGCGGGATGTCCTCTGCAATCCCCACCGGCCTTGTGATCCGACCATCGACAAGTTGTATCCGCATGTCGGTAGGCTTCAATTTTGTGCCGGTATTTAGCCTTAGGAACATAGAGAGAGGCATGAGGCTAACACTAGCCCCTAAGTCCACCAACGCCTTTTGTAGAGGGACGCCGCCCAAGGTACAAGGAATTCGAAAACTCCCCGGGTCTTTGAATTTAGCCGGCTCTGTCTCTCTCTTGGTGAACCAAGAGCCCTCCTCAGCGAGCATAATTTTCTCCTTCCTCTTTCTTCCCGAAATCAAATCCTTTAAAAATTTGGCGTATGTCGGGATCTCAACGATAGCATCGAGAAAGGGAATATTGAGGCTTACCCCTCTCAAATACTCGAGAAACTTTGCTAGCCGTTTCTCCATTTTTGCTCTAGCAAGCCTCTGGGGGAATGGGACCGGTGGCATAAAACGCCTCTCTTCAATCAATTGCTCCGCTCCAGATTTCTCCTTTTGCGGCTCTTTCTCCATTTCAACTTCAACGACCGGCTCAATTGGCTCTACATTCTCCTCCACGGGCTCCTCGGTAGGAATCATGGCGGGGGTGGTATCCTTCCCGCCTCTAGTTGTAACGGCAACCACGGCATTGATGTGGCCGGTGTTGCCCCGTGGGTTTTGCTCGGGTTGAGCCGGCAATTGTTGAGTATTTCGATTGAGCAACGCCAATTGCTCCGAGATTTGAGCTACAACGGTTGTAAGGGTGTCTTGTCCCGCCTTCAAGGAAGCATTGATCTTCTTTTGCTAGACCATAAACTCCTCTACCTTAGCTTCAAATTCGGATCGTTGTTGAGCTTGTGGAGGGTTTTGATTTCTCCACCCTTGATTGTATCCGGGCGGCCAATAGGGTGGAACTTGTTGCTTCGGTGGGAAATTTTTTTGTGGAGGCCCCCTCGGTGGATAATGTTGTTGTTGTTGTTGTGGTGGTCGAGCTTGTTGAGGTAGTTGTTGCGGTGGGTTCAACGCTCATCCTTTGTTGGCATAGGAGAAACCGGGATGGTTTCTAGTGGCCGGATTGGCCCAATATCCTTGGTTCCCCGTGACATATTGAACTTGCTCTAAGGATCCCTCTCCTTGCTCTCCTCCCAAATACATAGCTTGAGATTGGTCTTGCCAATCACACATTTGATTCGTTGGTGCGGATGTGGAAGGGGTTCCTTGGGGCTCCGTGATATACTTCTCCAGTCTCTCCACCACCTTGTGGAGAGAATCGAACTTGTTTGTCAGCTCCGCTACGGCCTTCGCCTTATAGATGCTAGATGGCATCAAGGAGGACGAAGAGTGTCCTCGCTCGTCGCCCCATTGTTGATTGTTTGAGGCCATCTTCTCAATTAGGGCCGTAGCTTCGTCGGGAGTCTTTGATAAGATGGCACCATTTGCTGCGGCATCAATAATCTGCTTGGTCCCCGGTTGGAGACCGTTGTAGAAGCTATGAACTAGCTCCCAATCTTCAATGCTATGGTGCAGGAACTGATGCTGCAGGTCTTTGAAACGCTTCCAAGCCTCGTAGAGTGTCTCTTGGGGTCCTTGCTTGAAGGACATAAAAGCACTCTTAATATTTACCGTCTTGGAGGGAGGATAGAACTTGTCAATGAACGCACCCGCCAACTCGTCCCATGTGGTAAAGACTCCCTCAGCTTGCGTCCTCAACCAATAAAGTGCTTTATCCTTTAATGTGAAGGGGAAGAGGCGCAGTCTGATGGCATCGATGGAGACCCCCGTCATCTGAAATGTGGCGCACTTCGACAAAAATAGCTGGATGTGGTAGTGGGGATTTTCATGGGCATTCCCATGAAATGGATCCTGCTGCATCAGAACCACTAGTCCAGTCTTCAGCACAAAATTCTTGTCGGTCGCCAACTCCGGCATGGCAATGGATGAGGTCGTAGAAGAGGTCTTAGGCCGAAGCCTATCTCGAATAGAATTAATCCTCGCCATTCTTGCCGCTAATTTTTCCGCAGTTTCCAGGTTGGTCATAAACCTCCCTTCCGGGTCTTGTCTCCTTTCCGCTCTGATTCTCCGTACAGTTCGCTCAATCTCGGGGTCAAATAATATAGCTTCAGGGTCCGCCGTTGATCTCGTGTACATGCAATGGGGAAACAGAGTTTCAAAGAAATGATTAGCACAGTGGAAGGGTTAGATAAAAATAAAGAAATAAAACAAAAAGAAAAAAATAGCTAGGGTGGTAAGATCAAACACAATCGCCTCCCCGGCAACGGTGCCAAAAACTTGATCGCACCCCGGATACACGTCCCGGAGCGACGGTTGTAGTTTTACCGCAAGCGCACGGTGTAGTGGCGAGCGGGTTATCGAACACAGGGAGGACGAATGAAAGTGCTTGCTCCGAACAACCTGGCTATTAAGAACGGAAAAGAGAGAATTTGCCTTTGGCGATCCTGTCACAATCGTCAGACAAAATATGGGGATATAAAATCAAATAAAGGACGCCTAGGGAATGGGGAATCCCCGCTACTCACCGTATCTCGTCAATGTGATTCGTTGGCATCAACATTGCTAGGGTAGAATTTCGGATGAACTAGTTGCAACTGAATGTAAAACCTAGCTCACGCTCTCACGCTGTTGCCGGTCTATAGCTATCCTAGGTTTTGGGTCTAATATCTTGCAAACCCTGGCCTAGGCAAGCTAGCATTAGGATCAACATCATCGTTCAATCGCGCCTCGAGCCCACTCTCGTGCAAACTCGGGCCACGACCTAGGTTGAGATAGTTCCTACCCGTCCAATCTCTTGCAAACGGGTATCGGCATGGAATTGCAACCGAAAACCCTAGTATCGGTCCAATCTCTTGTAAACCGATACTACGGAAACTCGATTCCAACCCAATTCGGATTTCTAGGGTTTCCTATCGAATTGGGATCCAATCTCTTGCAAATCCCAATCGATATGAACACCTAGCAATCCGTAGTAAATCGATCCCAATCTAACCCTAATAGCAATTCTAGCAATATTTCTACCAATTCATCACAAATAAGAAATTGGGCTCGTAGGGTTCATCCTCACGCCCCAAGACGTATAGACTACTCACAATTCATATCACGAATGCAAGAATAAACAATTGAAATCACAAGAGAATTCATCACAATATTCAAATAAGCAATAAAAATAAGATTTTTAATGGAGAGGGAGACAACCCAATAGAGTTCTCCAAGAATCCAACAAAAATAAACTTTCCTCTCCTCTCCAATCACCAAAATCTAAAGCTAAAAAGTTTAATCTAAAAAGCTGCAAAAAGTAAAGGGAAAAGCTCTCTAACCTAGGTTAAAAACTGGGGTTAAATACCCCCCAAAATCGTCCAAAAAACTGTGACCAAAATGCCCCTGCGCAGCCTGAAAATCGCAATTTTCGCTACAGGCAGCGCGTCGCACTCGGCCGAGTGACAAAAGTCGCTCGGCCGAGTAAGAAGCCCTAAAAATTTCCAGTAAGTCTTGGTCTTCGGGGGTCTTCACTTCGGGGGTGGCTCGGCCGAGTGAGTTGTCGTCACTCAGCCGATGGCTTCTATGTACTCGGGCGGTCGGCATTTTCCACTCGGCCGAGTGGGTCTTCTGAAGCTCAGGCAGACGAAAAACAGTAAGTTGGCAATTTTTGATGGGCGTCGTCTGAGTGCCACTCGGGCGGACGGGGTCTCGTCACTCGGCCGATGTGGCTTCCGACGCTCGGCCGAATGCACACATGAAATGTGTCCGATCTGGTCGGCCGAGCGGTGTCTCGGTGGTCGGCCGAGTGACTCCTTCACTCAGCCGAGTGAGACACCAAAAATGCCCAAACAGCTTGTTTTTGCCTCCTCGTCGCTCCTGCGACGTCCTTTCTTCTTCCGCTCCTCTCCAATAGTAAAATACCCCTCGGGGAAGTCATCGGTGACACTCTGGAGTAGGCGTATCAGGGGATCACTCCAAATCGCTCCAAATCTCCTGAAATACGACAAAAACAACAAATCGTGAAAAGTATCGCAATATTGTCGATAAATCGTGAAAAGCGGGATTTGAGCGATCTAAATGGCATGCAATCATGCGGAAAAAAGGTGTAAAACACGGAGTGATCAGCAACTTGTGTTCTTCTTCTCCCTTCCATTAAAATTCTCTTCTAAATAGTGATTTAGGCGATGAAACGCTGCTTCGATCCTCCGTGACAAAGTACTGACCGTTGTGGCGAATCCGAGGGCGAAGTTCAGAGATTACGGTGCCGCGTACACAAGCGTAATTATCTTCTCTTCATTGGATCCTAACATCGTTGTTTTGACAGGATCCTACATTAGTATCGGAGCCATACGGGTTCGCCCCGGTCTAACCGTCGCCCCGGTCTAACCGATGAACGAGGCATTGTCTTTTTCACGAATGAGTTTCCTACCATTATGGATATGGTAGGAGTGCATTGTGACGGAGAGAACGCAGCAGTTGTTCTTTTCACGTTAGGGTCTTCTGCCATTACAGATATGGCAGGAACTCTCCATGACGGGAAGAACTGACCGTTCATATCACCAAACTCGCACTCCTCATGGATGCTGAGTCTCCATTCAATAGGGAATGGGTGCTCTCTTCATGTAGAGCGTGTAGTTTGCGAACTTGAAAATGTGTTATTTTTTTTGCACACGGCCATTGAAGTATAACTACTTTCTCGACGAATGGGTGTCTCATCGGAGAAGAAGATGGCGGTTGCAAATTCTCATCGGAGAAGAAGATCTCTTTGGTGCATGATCGCTATGGCCAAATGGGCCATGGAGGCTATGCACCCCCCTCCCCATACGGAGGGGGTTGGCTACGGCCAATGACCACCAAGGCCACCACCCCTCTGGGAGGGGAAATGTGCAAACTGGACCCAAAGAAAGGGGAGACTGGCCATGGCCAAGGGGCCATGGCCGACATGCACAAAGGCCGGCCTGGCCTAGGCCATGGCCATGGCCGGCCTTGGTCTCGGCCAGGGCCCTGGCCGGCCCTGGCAGAGGCCAGGGCCGGGGGCGGCCCTGGCCGAGGCCAGTGCCAGGCCCTGGTCGGCCCTGGTCGGCCCTGGCCAGGGCCGAGGCCCTGGCCAAGGGGCCAGGGCCCCTGGCCGGCCAGGGCAGAGGCCCTGGCCGAAGGGCCAGGGCCCCCTGGCTAGCCTCGGCCAGGGCAGAGGCCCTGGCCGGGGGGACCAGGGCAGAGGCCCTGGCCGGGGGGACCAGGGCCCCTAGCCGGCCAGGGCAGAGGCCCTGGCTGACCAGTCAGGAACCCTTGGCCGGCATTGGCCGGCCTCGGCCATGGTAGATGCCCTGGCCGAGGGGACATGGCCATGCCGAGAAGCCCTACGGTGCCGACGGTTTCGGCCCCGGCCACCTGCATGGCCGGCCCATACGGGATCGACGGCAGTTGCATACGACAAAACCCCCTACTTGGGGGAATCCTGCCTTGGCACGGCCACGGCTCGACTCCGGCAGTGGCCGGGGCAAGCCACTACCTCCCACTACAAAATACATTTGTAAAATACGTTTGAAAAATACTTTTTCAAAATACATTTTTCAAAAACGCTTTTTCCGCTGCAAGTACTATAAGAGTACTATCGTTTGATAAGTGAGGGGGAAATATTGAAAGTTGTTCTAGATGGTGATTGGAATCGTAGAGACCTTTCCGATTCTTGAGCAACATCTTCAATATTTTTCGAAAGTAACTTATCAAATGTAAAAATATCATTCCAAGTGGGAGTGATATCTATGTATAAGAATTTTTTGCAATGATTTTTGATCAAACCTTCGGTTTTGTGTCTTTTGCAGCATTTTAAAGTTAAAATGTCTTCCGCTTCAAAGAACATCGTCGCTGAGTTAAACAAAGGTGAAAAACTCAACGGCGATAATTACAAACTATGGTCCATAAAGATACAATATGTTCTAGAGGAGCAAGATGTGCTCGAAACTCTAAAGAACGTAATGATTGAACCTGAGTTGGGCACTACGGCCCAACACAGAAGAGACAAGGAAGCTTTTGATGCTTGGTCTCGGAAGAACAAGATTGCTCGCATTACGTTGCTATCAAGTATGGCAGACGACATAATACGGATCTTCCGAGAGCATGACCTAGACATGGACATATGGTCCAAGCTAGAGGAGAAGTTTGGTGGCACCTCGGTGTCCAAACTTCATTCTTTAACTATAAGATTCGATTCATACAAGAAACGTCCAGATCATTCCATGGGGAAGCATCTGCGACATATGTCGAATCTCATCTCAGAGTTAAAGGATGCAGGTCATGTGCTCACTGATCAGCAACAAATCCAAGCAGTCATACGTTCCCTACCAAATGGGTGGGACCAAATGAAGATGCATCTCACTCATAATGAGAGCATCAAGAACTTCAGCGATGTTTCAAAGCACATCGAGTTAGAGGAAGAGCGGCTTGCGGTCGCCAAGCCAAGTGCAGAAGTGCACATGGTTGCTAGTTCCTCACACGGGGGAAAGAAACGGAAAGATAGTTCAAAGTTTACTAATAAACGTAATAAGCAACCAGAGTCTACCAAGAAACCCAAACATAAGGGTGGGCACAAGAAATGGCACAAGATGAAAGACTTGAAGAGGATCAAGTGCTTCAAGTGCAACAAGTTAGGTCCTTATGCCCGTTCTTGTACGGATGGAGGTGACAAGGTAACTTGTAATGCTAGTTACATATGTGTTTCTAGTTCAATATTTCTTCTAGAATCTAATCCATTTTGGATAATTGATTCAGGTGCCACCGACCACATAGCAAAGGACAGACGGTCCTTCGTGGAGTATCACCGGGTACCCCAAGGAACGAAGTGGATCTATGTAGGAAACAACACACGTTTTGAAGTGAAAGGCGTTGGGACTTGCAAGCTCGTCTTGGACAACGGCCGCACTATCCTACTTCATGATGTTCTCTTCGCTCCGGATATTCGAAGGAATATTATATCTGTGGTTGTTTTGATGGGTCTTGGTTATAGTTGGTTCTTTCATAGTTGTAAAGTGGACTTGTCTTGTAATAATTCTTTAATTGGTTCAGGGTATGTTTTCAAAGGATTTGTTGTATTAAATACAATGTATGATTCCTCATTTTATAATGAAAATTTCCTTGTTGCAAATTCATCAAATCTTGAATCAGATGTAATTTGTTGGCATGTAAGGCTTGGTCACATTGGACCAACACGAATGGATAGACTTGCCAAACGTGGCTTTCTATCCAATGTTTCAAAGGTCGAAATGTCGACTTGCGAATATTGCCTTGTAGGGAAATCTTGTCGCAAGCCGTTTGGAATTGGCAGAAGGGCCGAGGTTCCATTACAGCTCATCCATTCAGACATATGTGGTCCGATGAATGTCAAGACAAGATTCAGGAAGTCCTATTTCATCACTTTTATTGATGACTTCACCCGATTCGGTCATATCTATTTGATATCTCACAAAAGTGAAGCATTAACCTGCTTTAAAAACTATATGAGTTTGGTGGAAAATCAATTAGATCGCAAGATTAAGGTCTTGCGAACCGATAGAGGCGGTGAATATCAATCAGCAAGTTTTAAGGAACTTTGTGATGAAAAAGGCATAGTTCATCAGGTAACTATGCCTTATACTCCGCAACAAAATGGTGTTGCGGAAAGGAGGAATAGGACTTTAATGGAAATGGTCTGTTCAATGATGGCGCAAGCCAACTTGCCAATCACCTTTTGGGGTGATGCATTATTGACGGCCTCTTTCATTTTAAACCGCGTACCCTCGAAATCAGTTAGCTCCACTCCTTATGAGTTGTGGAACCAAAGGTCTCCTGACTTAAGCATATTAAAACCTTCGGGGTGTGCATCATACACACATATTTCCTCCCATTAGTATGGCAAACTTGGGCCAAGGGGGAGGAAATGTATCTTTATACGATACACAGAAAACTCCAAAGGTTATGTTTTCATTGGTCAGGAAGACAATGGAGGACTAAATGAATTTGAGTCGAGGGATATCACTTTCTTGGAAAACGAGTTTCCAAGACAGGACGAGATAAGTCAGGACTTATCTCTATTTGAGATCTATGATCAAGAAGGATTACCTCATTCGAGTGGGAGAATTCTGGGTGAAGATGAAAATACGTTTCAACCTTCACCAATGGATGATATGAATGCTGCTAATCATATTCCATACGGGAATAATGATCCAAGTGGGAGCATTTCTAACGACATTCCAAGTGGGAGTGATATTAGAATTGATCTAAATTCGAGTCAACAAGGACTTGAAGAATCTCAAATACGATGTAGTAGTCGTACAAGGTTGGCTCCTCTAAGATTTGGGGATGAATTCCCACAAACCTTTATGACTTTACTACAAGAAGATAATGTTGAATATTGGACTCCCCGGATTTGGTTTTGATGATGAGCAAACATAAATAATCCATGAACTAACAATTTGTGAGCGCAGTTTTGGAGATCATCGCCAAATTCACGAGAACATTCAAAGCGACATCTCAACACTTCCCAAAGCTCGTATTCATGCCTAAAGCTTCGTTGAAGCTCTTGCGCCGTTTTGGAAGTTATGAAGATTCAATCGAAGCTCTCGAAGACCGTTTATTAAGGTTTTATTTATAGTCTTTTTAGCTTCGATATATAGAATGTTAAGCCTTGAGTATATCTTACCATTCTAACTTCATAACGCTCATATCGTAGCTCTAGGATCTTAGCACAAGTTCATTCTAACTTCCTCGAAGCGTCGCGCTTCGATTCGGACTTGTTTGTGCATATTAGTTGATACAAGAAGGAGTACTGACTGACTAGATGGTGATCTAGTCGGTCAGCAACTCTTCTTGGACCGACTAGTTTGATTCCTTAATTTCTTGGACTTTACTGTTTACAGTTAGTCGGTCTACGTTGACTCACCGACCGACTAGTTTGTGAACTAGTCGGTCAGTGATGCTTCTTTGACCGACTAGTTGTAACTTACTGTTCATGCTAAAATTCTCCTAAGCTACTGTTTATCGTTAGTTGGTCTAAGAACATTTGGTGACCGACTAGTTGACAATCTAGTCGGTCAACTTTTGTTCTTGGACCGACTAAGTCATATTGCATTCAGACTATTTCATTTTGCCTCTTAGTCGGTCTACGTTCATTGACTGACCGACTAGTTGTGAAACTAGTCGGTCAGACAATCTTTTTGGACCGACTAGATTTCTAGGTCTGAAATTATCTTTCTTCTCAGTTCCTCTCTTAGTTGGTCTATGTTGTTTGACTGACCGACTAGTTGATGAACTAGTCGGTCAGTGATTGTTCTTTGACCGACTAATTCTCACAGATTTCTATCCGTTGGAGAATGACCTAAGTTGTTTTTATGGGACCCTATAAATACGAACCTAGGTCATTTCTATCTAAGTTAGAGCTTCCATTCAGAGATTCAATGAGATCTAAAGAGATAGCCATTCTCACTAAAATCTAAAGCTCTCTTCCTTACAAGAAACCCATTCTCTCTCATTTCTAGATCTAGAATCCATCTAGAGAGAAGCTTGTTCTTGGTGAGCTCTTCAAGCTATTGCTTGATCCAAGTCTCCAAATCATCCCTAGGCACCGATTGCTGGTCATTTCCTTGGTGCTAGGTCTTGGTGACTTCATCTTCCTCAAATCCTTCATTTCACCTATTGGGTAAGAAAAACTCAAGGTATAGGATTTTGTGGTAAGTTTGCTTATTTCAATATAACTCATTTATATTGCTTGTTGATTCTTTCGGTTGCGAGAGAAGGTTGTGATCCCGGGTTGTGGGATTCACTATTGCTGTTGTTGTATGATTTGATCTTGTGAAGGTTTTTCACAAGATACTCATAGTGGAAATCTTGGGTTAGGGTTTCTAACCTAAGTATCCGGAGGGGATCCGGGTGGTTGGGACGTAGGATCACCGGGAACAAGTCGGGGAGACTTGGGTGAATCCGAAACCATTAACATCATTTGTTTGCATTGTTAATTTTGTTGTTGTCATTCAATTTAAGCTTCCGCAAATTGATTTGGTAGTTGTTTGCAATTTATTTTGGAATTATACTCCTTATTATTTTAAAGTACTATTCACCCCCCTTCTAGTACTTGTGCAGTAGCTGGTAGGGCATTACATTTGGTATCAAAGCCAGATACTTAGCTATGTCTGCCAACGACAACAAGACCGTGCCTCCACCTTCCAACTATGACAGCTTCAGGAACCGTGAAGGAGCGTCATCGGTGATGGAAGGACATTCCTCTACGAGGCCTCCATTCTTCAACGGTACCAACTATGGGTATTGGAAATGCCGGATGGAAACCTTCCTCCGGAGTGCATCCTTATGGAGGACTACAATGAAGGAATACATCGAACCCAAAGAAGAAGACTTTGAGAAATGGACTACCGCGGAGGTCGCCGCGGAGGTAAGCAATGCCAAGGCAATGAACGCCTTGCAATGCGCATTGGAGCTCGAGGATTTCAATAAGATATGCACATGTAAGAGTGCATATCAAATTTGGAACTCCCTCCTCATACTTCATGAAGGGACGAGTAGGGTAAGAGACTCTAAACTCGTAGTCGTAAACAAAGATTACGAAATGTTTCATATGCAACAGGGCGAGAAGATGAAAGAATATTACGCTCGCTTTGTTGACATAATAAACGAGTTAGAGGCCCTCGGCAAGTCCTACACTCAAAAGGAGAAGTGCTCAAAGCTTATTGAAGGACTTCCCTCTTCTTGGGAAAAACGTACCTTCGCCATCGAGGAAGGTAATGAGATGAACAAATATACCGTAGTTCAACTACTGGGTACTTTGATGTCTTACGAGGTACGCAAAGATAGCAAGGTGAAGTTACAAGAAAAGATGAAGTCCTATTTGAACCTAGATACGCCTAAGAAAAGGGCGATTGCATTCAAGGCGGCTTCATCCACCTCTACCGATGATGAGGACTCGGAAGAAGAAATGGACATGGAATCCATTGCACTCATGGCAAAGAAGTTCAATCGCTTCTTCCGAAAGGGTAACTTCAAACAAAAATCTAAGTTTACTTCTACTAACGCCTCTCCACCTTTGTGCTTTAAATGCAATAAGCCGGGACACATCAAAGCGGATTGTCCTCAAAACAAGCAAAAGGAGAAGTGGAAGGCGCCGAAGTTCGACAAGTCAAAGAAGTACAAAAAGGGGTACAAAAAGGGACTTGTCGGAACAACATTCACCGACTCCGAGGATTCCTCAAGCGGAGAGTCGGATGATGAGAAAGTGGAGCAAGCGCACATGTGCTTCATGGCAAGAGAGGAGCATGATCAAGGATCTTCCTCCTCCGATGATAGCGACAACGAAGGCGATGAGGTAACTGTGGATGATCTTAGGAATGCTAACTCTCAACTATGGTCCAAATACACTAAATTAGTAAATAGATATACTAAAGTAAAAGATGACCTAGCTAGCATTCAAACCTCGCCTAAGACTATCATCACCAACAACGACACCGTTGTTGAAGAGTTAAGAAATGAGATTGTTAATCTCAAATCTAAACTTGAACATGTTAGCATCGAGGATCCGGAAGAACATAGGATAGCGGATTTAACTTCTCAAAACTCGACTTTGAGTATTGAGAACGAGAATCTTAAATCTCGTGTTCTTGTGCTCACATCGCAAGTATCCAATTTGGATACTTCTATGCGTTCTCTCAAAGAGAAATATGAGAACACATTGGGTCGAATTAACAAATTCAACAAAGGTAAGGACCATATGGATAAAATCCTAAGTGACTTACTTCCGGCCAATCACCACATTGGTTTGGGGTATACGATGGGATGTCCATCCAAAGCGGCCACTACTTTTGTTAGGCCAACTTCCGGTGATTCTACGAGTGGTAGCAAACACTCTATTGATAGTTCATCTACCAATGGTGCTTCCACCTCGTCCACACCCTCTTTCGGAAAGAAACCCACTATGGGTGGACCTCCAAAGAAGGGTCATGCTTATATGTACACAAATACCATGCCACGTAGGAACACACGTCCTACTCCACCCTCTCACACATATGATGATTTTTATGCAACACATTCTCGGGCACGTGCACACCATGTGAGACACCCTCACGCACGTGTTCCCACACATGCATATGTTCACCCACCGCATCATATGAATAATTCTCGTCGTGCACCATTCCATCATGTCCCGTATGCCTATCCACAACATGCATCACGTAGAAATCAACGTCGCATGCATGCACCTAATAGGATGAGGGCTCCCAAAATCTTCACTATTTGGAGCCCGAAGGACACAAGCATGGATGAAAAACAAGTATATATGAATGCTTATTTTTCGAATGTTGTGCATAGTAGGAATTATGTGGGGAAGTCAAAGTCCAATTGGACTTGGCTTCCAAAGGTCTAACCTTTGAGGACCCAATGACCTTGGGTACCATGATATGAAAGTTTCTATCTTTAGGTACTCAAGGAAAAGAAAAAGAAGAGGAGCATCAAATTTAAATTTAGCTCCAAAGGGAATTGGATACTTGATAGCGGGTGTTCAAAACACATGACAGGTGACGCTCAATTGCTCTCCGGAGTGGTTCCCATTGCAAATGGAAATCGCGTCGTATTTGGAGGCAATGAGAGCGGAACAATCGTCGGTGTTGGTAAAGTGGGTAACCCTTCTAAACCCTTAATTAGTGATGTTTATCTAGTTGATGGTTTAAATCATAATCTTATTTCAATAAGCCAACTTTGTGACAAAGGTTACAAAGTTAGTTTTGCGAAAGGATTGTGTCATATTTCAAATGATAATAATAAATTATTATTTTCCGGCACACGCCATAAAGATATTTATATTTTGGATCTTCCTAAGTCATATGAACAATGTCTCGTTGCCAACACAAGTGAACAACACTTATGGCATCAACGCTTTGGACATGTGAACTTTGGAACACTTTATAAACTTTCGAAACTAAATTCCATTAAAGGTTTTCCGAAAATCGTTTTTGAAAAGAAAATTTTTTGTGATTCTTGTCAACGTGGCAAGCTTCCTAAATCTTCATTTAAACCTAAGAAAAGCATTTCTACGAAACGGCCACTAGAGCTATTACATCTAGATTTATTTGGGCCAACTAGAGTTGCTTCCTTAGGAAATGCGAGATATGGACTAGTCATCGTTGATGATTATTCAAGATTTACATGGGTATTTTTCTTATGTAATAAAAATGAAGCTTTTGAAAACTTCACAATATTTGTGAAGAAAGTACAAAATCTCATCGGAACCACCATTGTCACTATTCGTAGTGATCATGGGGGTGAATTTGAGAATGAGTCTTTCTCAAATTTTTGTGATGATCTTGGAATTACTCACACGTTTTCTTTCCCTCGCGCACCTCCTCAAAATGGTGTTGTTGAGAGGAAGAATAGAACGCTTGTGGAGTGTGCTCGCACTATGCTCGAAGATAGTCAACTTGGTTATCAATTTTGGGCGGAAGCGGTACACACCGCTTGTTATGTGTTTAATAGAATACTTTTGAGGCCCGGCACCAAACAAACTTGCTATGAATTGTTGTTTGGTAGATTGCCTCAAGTTAAACATTTTCGTGTTTTCGGCGCAAAATGTGTTATTAAAAACACATATGATAATTTGGACAAGTTTGATCCGAGATCGGATGAGGGGATATTTGTTGGGTATTCCTCACGTAGCAAAGCCTACCGGATATACAACAAAAGATCCTCTACGATCGAGGAATCACTTCATGTCTCTTTTAATGAGAATTTTACTACTTCTAGAATTTCAAATGATAATGATTCTATGGATGTTTTATGTGATTCGTTTGAAAATTCTAAGTCTATTGATTCAATTGATTCTATTGAGACTAACCCGACTAATGAAGTTGTTGAGAATGTGCCTAGTGATCAAGGTATTCCCAAGCGGCTTCATACCGTTCGCGACCATCCCCATGAGCAAGTCATTGGCAATATTCATGATAGTGTCAAGACGAGATCTCAAGTCCACCACTTCGCCAATAGTGCCTTTGTCTCATCAATAGAGCCAAAGAATATAGTTGAAGCGTGCGAAGATAGTGCTTGGATCCTTGCCATGGAGGAGGAACTCATTCAATTCGAGAGGAATGAGGTATGGGAGCTTGTTCCTTTGCCATCGAAGAACCACACCGTCATAGGGACAAAGTGGATCTTCAAGAACAAATCCGACGAAAATCAAGTCGTCATCCGGAACAAAGCTCGGTTAGTTGCTCAAGGCTATCGCCAAGAGGAAGGTATCGATTTTGAAGAATCCTTCGCTCCGGTAGCTAGATTAGAATCGATTAGACTTTTATTGTCATATGCATGCCATAAAAATTTTAAGTTATTTCAAATGGATGTTAAAAGTGCATTTTTAAACGGAGATGTTGTTGAGGAAGTTTACGTTTCTCAACCTCCGGGCTTCATAAATGAAAAATTTCCAAATCATGTTTTTAAACTAAAGAAAGCTCTTTATGGTTTGAGACAAGCTCCTCGAGCTTGGTATGATCGCCTAAAGAATTTTCTTTTGGATTTGAATTTTAAAATGGGCGAAGCCGATTCTACACTTTTTGTTAAGCATGCGAATAATGATATTTTATTAGTTCAAATTTATGTTGATGATATTATTTTCGGTGCTACTAACTTCACTCTTTGCGAAGAGTTTTCTAATGTTATGAAGGACCAATTTGAGATGAGCCACATGGGCGAACTCAAATATTTCTTAGGTCTCCAAATTCGCCAAATGAATGATGCAATCTTCATCCACCAAACGAAGTATACGGTGGAGTTGCTTAAGCGATTTGGAATGGAAAGTGCTTCCGGGAAAAAGACTCCAATGAGCACGACTACGCATCTCGACAAGGATACGGGCGGTAAGGATGTAGACATTCGTCTATATTGAGGTATGATAGGTAGTTTACTTTATCTTACCGCAAGTAGGCCCGATATTATGTTTGCCGTATGCATTTGTGCTCGTTATCAGTCTCAACCTAAGGAGTCTCACTTAGTAGCGGCAAAGCGTATTTTCCGTTATCTGAGTTACACTTTAGATTTTGGATTACTTTATCTGAAATCTAGCACGTATGAGTTAGTCTCATACAGTGATGCCGATTATGCGGGATGCAAATCCGACAGGAAAAGTACTAGTGGCACTTGCCATTTTCTAGGAAATTCTCTTGTCTCTTGGTTTTCCAAGAAGCAAAATTCCGTATCACTTTCAACCACCGAGGCGGAATATATTGCCGCCGGTGCCGCTTGTGCCCAGGTTCTTTGGATGAGACACACTTTGAAGGATTTTGGTATTCACTGTGATACTAGCCCTATCATGGTGGATAACCAAAGTGCTATCTGTCTTTCAAAGAATCCGGTGCACCATTCCCGATCAAAACACATAGATGTCCGACACCATTTCTTAGATGATCATGTTGCTAAAAAGGACATCATTTTAGTGTACGTTGAAACCCAAAAGCAAATCGCCGATATTTTCACGAAACCCCTAAAGGAGGACTCCTTTGTGCGGTTGCGTCGAGAATTGGGGATTATGGGTGAATCCGAGATATATGATTCATATTTAAACTCAATCATCTTGCATGCTAATATATTTCGCGATATTTCGTTCATGCTAGATTTGTTGAATTTTTGGGAATTTTATGAGATTTGTTTGAATTTATGATCGAATTCGTATTTCAATGTCGTATTTAAGATTTCGACGTTTTATGGGGTAATTTAGATGACTAATGAGAGTGTTAAGATGTTTCATCCAAGTGGTTTGTGAAGAGAAATCAACTATCAATGTTTGGACTCTTCTAGTCGGTTTCAGTTCACTTGTCAACCGACTAGATGCTCATCTAGTCTGTCAGCAAGTAAACTCAGACCGACTAGATCAAGCTTTAATCTTAGTCTTATCATTTTCTTTCTTTAGTCGGTCACAGTACACTTACCGACCGACTAGATTGAAAACTAGTCGGTCAGTGAATATACTGCGACGGACTAATTCTAGCCCTAAAAATCCCTGTTTGCCTCTGTTTCGACTTAGTCGGTTCAAGCTCATTGACCGATCGACTAGATCGTAATCTAGTCGGTCAGTGCTTGAACTGTGACCGACTAAGTGTATTAGGGCGAACGTGTCTTTTCCTTTCCCGACCGACTTAAGCTCAATTCTTTTCGACTAAAAATCATTTTAGTCGGTTGTTTTCTCAGCTCAAGCTCGCAAAAACCCAAACCCCCCTCGAGACCCTTCAACTCCCGTCGACTCCGGCCTGATCTCCGGCCATCGCCGCCGTCCGCCGCCGTCGCCTCCTCCTCCTAGGTAAAACCCCCTCCTCCTAGGTCTCATTTCCTACTCTAGGGTTTGATTTAGATCTCTCTCTAGCTTCTAGGGTTTCGGATTTCTAGAAGTGTGTTAGGGTTTGATTGTGTTTGCTTCTAGGGTTTGATCTCTAGGGTTTGTGTTGCACGTAGTTTCAGTTTCTTGTGCTCGTCGTGCCTCGACCATGGCAAAGACGAGGATTCCTATCGCCTCTTCTGGGGCTTCTCCTATGTCAATAGGGCCTTCCGACCCTAGGAATCCGCCTAAGCCTAAACGTCGTGCCAAATCAACCCAAGCTTCTCCGATACGATCTTAAGGCCAATCCTAAACCATATCCTCGCCTTGTGAAATTGTTCTATGCCAATCGTGTTCGAGGCCAGTACGATGCCAGCCACTCCATTGAGACTACTGTCTTGGGAACTCCTATAGTTCTCACGGCAGAAATCTTGGGGGAGATTCTTGGCTGCTCGTCTTCTGGTCTTCTTCCTTCAGACATTTCCGTCGATGATATTTCCTCCTTGGATCAGTCAGTTCTTTCAGATATCTTCCAGGTTATCCCCTCCGCATTCATTGGTGTTCCATCGAAATCTTTCAAGCCGAATGCGTGGGTCCTTAACCTGATCTTGAAGTCATGCCTTCTCCCTAAGTATGGATCATCTTCTCTTCCATCCCAGCCGTTCTTGAAATTGATCTACGCTCTTTTCTTGGGGTGCAAGATTAATTGGGCTCGCGTGATACTCGATAAGATGGACTCTTTCGAGTGTATACGCAAGACCAATAAATCTGCGCATATTCCATATCCGTGTCTACTGACCCTTGTGTTTCGTCATTTTCGAGTCCCTCTCCCTCCTGACGATGAGCGTCCCTTGGGTACTCCTCTAAACGCGACGGCCGTTAAGAAATCTCTAGCGGCGCTTCGTCACGTGCAGAGGTCTACCGCATCTGCTTCCCAGTCCACTCCGTCAGCTGCTGCACCCCCCGCTCCTCCTGCCACATTAGACGATGTCGTACGCCTTCTTCGTCAACACAACTCTCGTTTGGCTCGTACTGAGGAGGTCGTCTGTCGTATGGCTCGTATGATGGGGATTGATCTTCCTCCTTCAGTTTCTGAGGCCAAGGAGATGGACGATGAGGAGCTTGACGAGCTTGTCACTTCCTTTGCTCGTGGCGATGAGGCCACGGCCACTGCTGCTGCTGCTGCTACCTCTTCTGCTCCTGGAGATGGCACCACTTCCGGTGCTCCAGAGCCTTCTGCTTCAGCACTTCAGACTTCTGAGCCTGCTGCTGACCCTGTTGCCGAGCCTGCTGATATTCCTGTTGACACATCTGCCGTCGAGCCCGTCGTTGACGTCTCGACTCCTGCTCCATCGATCCCGTCTGTTGAGACACCTCTACTCCCTGCAGAGCCTGAGTCCACTTCGTCGACTGGACCCACGGACACTGCAGATCCAGCCACTTCCTCGTGATCGTTGTTCCGAGGACTCTCCACTACGCTTTGGATGATATATCTTAGTGAGAGTATTTTGGGTTAGGATAGAGTATGAGGGTTATGATTTTTTGATGTATTTTGGATGATGTCGATGTTGATGTTATATTTTGATGTGGATGATGTTGTTGTATTTATTTTGATGTGGATGATGATGATGTATTTCTTTTTGATGGGTATGTTGCATTTGATGTATCGATATCTTTTTGGATGTACTCATGATGTTATCATTTATATATATACATCGTCGTTCTCCTTATTCGTCGTGCACATTTAATATTCGTTCAATGCATATGATGTGTGAATTCGTCGCTCGACGCATGAAAACTTGGTTAAATAGATTTAAATTCTATATTTGTATAGAATTGTTTTCCATGCACAAATTTAACCAAGAATATTGAATATTGGAGAGTATGTTTCATTATTCAAGAAATGAATAATTGTTTGGTATCTTTGATGATTTTGATTATCGCTTTTTGATAATGGACAATCTTGGCACACCTTGATTTGATTTTATCGCTTTTCCTTTGGTGTCAATAAGTTCCATCGTCATTGTCTACGACTCCCGATGTTGGATTTTCCATTTCCTAGTTGTTTTCGTTGTATGCCCCCCATTTTTGGGATAATGCCAAAGGGGGAGAGATAATGATAATAAATAGCGCAAATGAAAATTTAACTCAATTTCCAAGAATCTAGTTTGATATGTTAGATTCAGGGGGAGTTAAGATATATATAAGGATTTTCAAAATCCGATATTTCGAAAATTGATTCTCTTTATCTATCTTACTCATCTGATTGATGCAATTCATATATATTCATTTTGGAATTAACGTGTCATCAATGCAGGGGGAGTAAGTATTTTACAT
The DNA here is from genome assembly GCA_030789695.1 of Scilla litardierei. Lineage (NCBI taxonomy): Eukaryota > Viridiplantae > Streptophyta > Magnoliopsida > Asparagales > Asparagaceae > Scilla > Scilla litardierei. The sequence goes on from CM061131.1 coordinate 73,626,962, forward strand.
TTGAATCATTATTTTTGATTATTATTTATGTTGGTTTGTCATCACCAAAAAGGGTGAGAATGTTGAATATTGGACTCCCCGGATTTGGTTTTGATGATGAGCAAACATAAATAATCCATGAACTAACAATTTGTGAGCGCAGTTTTGGAGATCGTCGCCAAATTCACGAGAACATTCAAAGCGACATCTCAACACTTCCCAAAGCTCGTATTCATGCCTAAAGCTTCGTTGAAGCTCTTGCGCCGTTTTGGAAGTTATGAAGATTCAATCGAAGCTCTCGAAGACCGTTTATTAAGGTTTTATTTATAGTCTTTTTAGCTTCGATATATAGAATGTTAAGCCTTGAGTATATCTTACCATTCTAACTTCATAACGCTCATATCGTAGCTCTAGGATCTTAGCACAAGTTCATTCTAACTTCCTCGAAGCGTCGCGCTTCGATTCGGACTTGTTTGTGCATATTAGTTGGTACAAGATGGAGTACTGACCGACTAGATGGTGATCTAGTCGGTCAGCAACTCTTCTTGGACCGACTAGTTTGATTCCTTAATTTCTTGGACTTTACTGTTTACAGTTAGTCGGTCTACGTTGACTCACCGACCGACTAGTTTGTGAACTAGTCGGTCAGTGATGCTTCTTTGACCGACTAGTTGTAACTTACTGTTCATGCTAAAATTCTCCTAAGCTACTGTTTATCGTTAGTCGGTCTAAGAACGTTTGGTGACCGACTAGTTGACAATCTAGTCGGTCAACTTTTGTTCTTGGACCGACTAAGTCATATTGCATTCAGACTATTTCATTTTGCCTCTTAGTCGGTCTACGTTCATTGACTGACCGACTAGTTGTGAAACTAGTCGGTCAGACAGTCTTCTCGGACCGACTAGATTTCTAGGTCTGAAATTCTCTTTCTTCTCAGTTCCTCTCTTAGTCGGTCTATGCTGTTTGACTGACCGACTAGTTGATGAACTAGTCGTTCAGTGATTGTTCTTTGACCGACTAATTCTCACAGATTTCTATCCGTTGGGGAATGACCTAAGTTTTTTTTATGGGACCCTATAAATACAAACCTAGGTCATTTCTATCTAGGTTAGAGCTTCCATTCAGAGATTCATTGAGATCTAAAGAGATAGCCATTCTCACTAAAATCTAAAGCTCTCTTCCTCACAAGAAACACATTCTCTCTCATTTCTAGATCTAGAATCCATCTAGAGAGAAGCTTGTTCTTGGTGAGCTCTTCAAGCTATTGCTTGATCCAAGTCTCCAAATCATCCCTAGGCACCGATTGCTGGTCATTTCCTTGGTGCTAGGTCTTGGTGACTTCATCTTCCTCAAATCCTTCATTTCACCTATTGGGTAAGAAAAACTCAAGGTATAGGATTTTGTGGTAAGTTTGCTTATTTCAATATAACTCATTTATATTGCTTGTTGATTCTCTCGGTTGTGAGAGAAGGTTGTGATCCCGGGTTGTGGGATTCACTATTGCTGTTGTTGTATGATTTGATCTTGTGAAGGTTTTTCACAAGATACTCATAGTGGAAATCTTGGGTTAGGGTTTCTAACCTAAGTATCCAGAAGGGATCCGGGTGGTTGGGACGTAGGATCACCGGGAACAAGTCGGGGAGACTTGGGTGGATCCGAACCCATTAACACCATTTGTTTGCATTGTTAATTTTGTTGTTGTCATTCAATTTAAGCTTCCGCAAATTGATTTGGTAGTTGTTTGCAATTTAATTTGGAATTATACTCCTTATTATTTTAAAGTACTATTCAGCCCCCCTCTAGTACTTATGCAGTAGCTGGTAGGGCATTACAGATGACGAGCCTGCTACTTTCAAACAGACCGTATCATGCCATGCAAAAGACAAATGGATAGAAGCGATGAAGGAGGAATTAGAATCCATGAAAGTTAACCAAGTCTAGGACTTGGTTGACTTACCCAAAGGACGTAGAGCTATTGGTTACAAATGGGTTCTCAAGATCAAGCATAAGGCTGATGGCACTATAGACAGATATAAAGCTCACCTTGTCGCGAAAGGTTTTACGCAATAGGAAGGGATAGACTACAAAGAGACCTTCTCACCTGTTGTTTGTTTTACCTCAATTCGCTTGATTCTGGCTTTGGTAGCTTGCTTAGACCTCGAATTACATCAAATGGATGTAAAGACTGCCTTTCTCAATAGAGAATTGGACGAGGAGATCTATATGGAACAACCAACAGGGTTTGTAAAAGAAGGAAACGAACATAAGGTTTGTAAACTTCGTAAGTCCATATATGGCCTTAAACAATCCTCGAGGCAATAGTATATACGATTTCAAGAAGTTGTCTTATCAAATGGTTTTACCATGCTTGATGAAGATAACTGTGTATATATCAAGAGGATCAGAAGCAAGTATGTTATTATGTATCTATATGTAGATGACATTCTAATAGCCGGAAATGACAAGGGCTTTGTGATGGATATCAAGGCTTGTTTTTCATCAGTATTTGAGATGAAAGATATGGAAGAAGCCGCATATATCCTTGGAGTTAAGATTTCAAGGAATCGTTCGAAGAAACTTCTTTCTCTTTCATAAGAGACTTATATAAAGAAGGTTCTAGAACGTTTTAATATGCAGGACTGTAAGTCCATTGATACTCCAATAAGCAAATGCGATAATTTATGTCTGAAGATGTGTCATAAGAACCAAAAGGAAAAGGATATTATGGAAAAAGTTCCATATACCAGTGCAGTTGGTAGTCTTATGTACGCTATGATGTGTACAAGACCGGACATCTGTTTTGCCGTTGGAATGGTAAGTCGTTACCAATCCAATCCAGGGCAAACACACTGGAAAGCGGTTAAGAGGATAATACGGTATCTTAAAGGGACTGCGGACTATGCTTTATGCTATCAAGGAAATGCCTTGAGGCTCGAAGGCTACACTGATGCTGAATGGGCGGGTGATCTCGAAGAGCGACGATCGACCTCAGGACATGTTTTTCTACTCGGATCTGGTGCAATATCCTGGAGTAGCAAGAAACAATCCTGCATCGCACTTTCAACTATGAAAGCCAAATTTGTAGCATTTAGCATGTCGGTCCAAGAAGTTGTTTGGCTTAGGAAGTTCTTAGACAAGCTAATTGATGCAAGTGACTCAAGTAATGTACCAATATACAGTGACAGTCAAGCATCTATAGCCTATGTCAAAGATCCAAAATTCCATTGTAAGACCAAACACATTGATATCCGCTACAAATTTGCAAAAGACTATGATAAGAACAAGAAGGTAGACATTAGATACATATCTACGCATGAGATGATAGCGGATCCGCTTACGAAGGCGATCCCCAGAGATGTGTTTTACAAACACTTATCATCTCAAGGATTGCGTAAGAGCTGAGTTGTATCAATGTATATTCACATGTCTATGAAAGATCAATAAAAGAATAAGTTCTTTTTGACATTGCATATGAGTTTCTTGAAAATGTTTGTGTACATTTTTTTTAATCTCAGCTATGTTTTTCTAGTATATCGGACAGATTGAGGTTGGCTCTCTCACATGAGCAACCGCCTTTATTCTATCAGACGGATAAGATAAAGATGAGACATGTTTAAAAGTCAAAATCATCAGACGGATGATTTAGAGTCATGACTTAAACAAAATGGTCGTATGAAAGATCTGCATCATATGGATGCTTACAAAAGATCTAAGAAGATTTTTTGAAATCTTATTTGTCTTATGCGGGATGTGGGTCCAGGAAATTACTGAGTAGTAAAAGGGACTCAAAGTCAGACATTGTGGTGTCTGATCATCATCCTTACAACATCATTAGGACATACACTCCCTTGGAAAGGAGTGATGTTGTAATATGTATTCATACTACGTTTGCATTTGACCATTGGGTTAGAATAGTAATTGTGTTTACTATTATGTGAGACCCAAAGACCACATGGGTCTTAACTTCTTACCCTTATGGACTCTAATTGGTTCCTTTAGATTTGATTGGGTGATCGCTGTCTTATCATGTTGCTTATGGACTATGGTAAATTCGGTCCGGCGGGGCATGTTAGAAAAGCGAGTCAAGTCAAGATCGAAAGGATCACAAGAAGAGAAAGATTAATTTCATATTCACATTCGGACTTTAGAGATTCAAAGCTGGCCAGCCAATTGTAATCCAGATGGTTGAATATAAAGTATAAGAAATGTGAAGAAATAATCAAGGGTAAAGCATGAGTTGATTTACTCAACTTTGCACATCGAGGGTGTTGTGTATCTCTAACAAGTGCACAACAGCGGACTCTATGCACATGACGGTCACACGGTCTATTTCTCGGTATGATAAACAGAAGAACTAAAGGAAAAGATGTTTCCTTACAATCCCCTCAAGTGTGAGTGGGAGATGTTGGATATGGACGACATGTATACACCCATGAGGGGATGTATGAGTGCCTATAGACCTCGGATGTCACGTGCACGAAAGCTGACGTGCGTTTATATTTCATATATTCACGCACGTTTTCTTTTGTGTTTCTCCATGTTTTTCCGCCGTCTCTTGTTCGTTTTCGTGTATTTTCCCGTTTTCTTTCACTTTTCTTTGTTTTTCCATGATTGCAGGGGATTGACCACGTAGGGGACGTTTAACGATGATATCCCAAGTCCCCGGAGCAACGGGAGAAGTCACGCGTGATCCAGGAGGTCAAACAGCGAAGTATTCATCTTTCAGCCCCTCACCCGGTCGGTTGGTCATCTCCAACCGATCGGGTGATGCACGCGTGCACCAACCGGTCTCTACCGCAGCTCACAAAGAAGTCACCCGACCGGTTCGCAGACCGGTTCAGCGGGGGCTATTCTCTGTTTTCTCGAAGAAAAGAGCCAACCGATCGGGTGACTCTCACCCGATCGGTTCATCTGTAGCCGAAGAAGATGAGCTGAAGACACGGGCGTTCAACCGACCGATTCACCCGACTGCTTCAAGATCCAACCGGTCACTCAAGAACTCACCCGACCGGTTCATATGATCGGGTGAAAACTCGCCGTTTTCTGATATTTATTTGTAACGGATCAACCGATCGGTTGACTTGTCAACCGATCGGTTGATGCGACGGCCTATATATAGAGCCCCTAGGGTTCCAGAAACGAGAGTTGCTGTTTTTCTACTGTTTTATTTCCTTGTGACGGCTGTAATTGTTACTCTTTTGTAAGTTTTTAGATCTTTCTAAAATTTTAGTATTGTCTTTATTACTCTATTACTTCCGCATTGCAATTGTCCGATTATGATTCCAACGGTTAAATTTCATTTAGATTGCATTTTCATGAATTTTTGTGAGTAGTTCCCAAATCTGGGATTTTGGTGGAAACCCCTTCGGGGGCTCTTCCCGATGCATCCGTAGGGTTAGGGAATCGATAGGGAGTAGGAATCTAACGGTTACGCGGGGTGTTTCATTGTCATCGGCGGAAAAAGACCGCCTTTGACCGTCGGGCCAAGGGGGAATAAACTTGGCGGTTGACTCCCTAGCCATAGCTCACACCCTTAGCGTAGACGTCAAATCCTTGCACGCGGGAGCGGCAGGATGAGACGTTGGGAGTTATCGTTGCGGGCTTAGTGCTCCCGGGATCGATCAGTGTTTATGGACACGGGAGTGCCCACTGATCGAACCCGGGAAGTCCGGTGTATCATCCTGGGCACCGACCGGAATATCGGGCCCATGGGACGCCGGTACCACTTTCAGAGGCAACGTCTCACCATTAGACCCTAATCCCGATCGCTATCCATACCCGTACGCCGCATTGGCGAGAGTCTCTCGTCGGGTTGGAAACCAAAGTCCCGGGTTTTCTTTCTTGTTGTTCATACCCATTCATTTCCTTTCGTGACAACCAACCACCGATTCGGGCTAGCTCGCCCCTCGGGGTGATTTAGGTCCTACCTGACCCAAGCACAACCTCGCCTCCCTGAGTTCGATATTCCCGCACCCTACACTAACCGTGAAACTTGCGGTAAACGACACCGCGCCGCCGCATCTCTTGCGGGCTCCCGGTCAAGTTTATGGCGCCGTTGCCGGGGAGGCAATGTGCTTGATATTTTAGGATCTCTTGAACCCTCGTGTCTAGCTCACAGCCCTACCTCGCGATAATTTTCGCATTCTCATTTTTCTTTTTCTTTTTCTTATTTGTTTTTCTTATTTTTATTTCTTCTTTTATCTGTTTCTTTCCCACTTGTCGCTTCACGGGTGTTTGTTGTTTTTCATGCGCAGGAGTTCAAGGAGTCTTGACGACTTGATTCCCCTCGATCCGGAGATTAACGCCACCCTTAGGCGTTTGGCCGCCGAGAAGCGAAGAAGAGAAGATCCCGAATCCATGGAGGAGAACACCCCACCTCACAAGTCTCTGCTGGAGTACTCGATGCCCTCCATCGAGTCAACTTCCGCCATGCGATCTCCAGCTATTGCGGCCCAAAGCTTTGAGCTGAAGCCGTCTCTAGTGACATGGATCCAGCAGGACCAGTTTGCGGGTGCGCCCATGGAGAGCCCGATAAAGCACCTGGACTCCTTCTTGGAGAAGTGCGACACCTTCCGGATTAATGGTGTCACTACAGAGGCTATCCGTCTGAAGATGTTCCCTTTCTCTTTGCGGGACAAAGCCAAGCAATGGTTAAGGGGGAAGGACCCCAACACTTTCAACACCTGGGAGAAGCTCTCCAATGCTTTTCTGACGAAGTTCTTTCCTCCGGGGAAGACCATGAAATTGAGGAGTGAGATCTCCTCCTTCTCCCAGGCCAGCCACGAGTCCTTGCATGAGGCTTGGACGAGATATAAAGAAATGCAAAGAAGATGCCCTCACCATGAGCTTCCGAAGTGGCAGATTATCAATCTGTTCTACAATGGGTTGAGGGATGACCTTAAATCTTCTATGGATGCCACGGCTGGGGGTTCCTTCATGTCTAGAAGCGAGGAAGATGCCGGGAATATTCTGGAAAATATGGCATCCAACAATGAGCGGTGGTGTGACGAGAGAGCCACACCAAGAACTGGGGGTATACACAGAGTCGAGGACGTCGACAAACTTTCAAGCAAGTTTGACTTGCTTTCGACCCAGATCTCTGCACTGATTGTAGGAGCCGGTGGGGCCGGTACACAGCAAGTTTCTGCGGTAGAGTCCGAATTCCTTGGGGAATTCGACGGTGGTGACATCTCACCACCGTTGGATCAGGCGAGCGCACTATTTTACAACCCCACAGGAAATGCGCCATATCCGCCAAGGACAAGTTCCAACCCGGCCTACTCTCCCAACAACCGGAACCACCCCAATTTCAGTTACCGGCCACCATTTCAGCCCTCGCCGCCTCAGCAGTCACAGCAACAAATTTATCAACCGGCTAGACCACCGCAGAATCAGGTTCAGCTGCAACCGTTTCAGCAGCAACCTCAGCAACAAACTTACGCCCCCAGGAATCAGCAGCCGTTCCAGCAGCAGCAGTATGGCCAACAGAGGGCCGTCTCTCCGGTTGAGTCTCTCTTGACTCAATATATTACCAACCAGGAGAGGATCAACCAAAAGCTGGAAATGGGTCAGCGGGCCCTCACGGACCAAGTAACCCAGCTGGGGTTACAGGTGGCGAACCTTGCAAGGTCACAAAACCAATTGCCGCCACAACCGGAGGTGAACCCGAGGGGAGCAACACAAACATCGACACTCGTGCACGAGCACGCGAATGTGTCCGCTATCGTTCTGAGAAGCGGGACACAAATTCCTACTAGAGTGCCCCCTAGCAAACCGGAAGCACCATTGGTCGTTGAGAGACCGACTGAAAAATCAAATGACGCCGGTGCTTCGTCATCAAATCCCATTACTCCGGAGGGAGTGTCCGAAGAAGAGAAGAAGAAGGAGGAAGAGAGCCCGAGAGTGTATAAACCTGTTGTGCCATTTCCACAACGGTTGGCTCAGGCAAAAATTGATGAGAAATATGGGAAGTTCTTCGCCATGGTCAAGGACCTAAGCCTGCAAATCCCCTTCTTGGAGGCAATCGAAACAATCCCCTCCTATGCAAAATTCTTAAAATATTTGGTGACCAAAGGGTCAAGAAAAGAGAAAGTGGTGCTGACGGCGGAATGTAGCGCTCTTATTCAGAGGGCAAACCAGCCGAAGCTCAAGGACCCGGGGAGCTTCTCTATTCCTTGCACAATCGGGGCTGTGAAGATTAACCGTGCACTCGTCGATCTAGGAGCGAGTGTTAACTTGATGCCCTTGTCGATATATAGGAGAATAGGAATGGGCGATTTGGAGCCCACCGGTATGACCCTACAACTAGCTGACCGGTCGGTCAAATATCCGGTGGGAATTGTTGATGATCTCCCCGTGAATGTGAGAGGGGTGCATGTGCCTGTGGACTTTGTAGTCATGGACATGCCCGAAGACGCACACACCCCCATTATCCTGGGACGGCCTTTCATGGCCACTGCTGGCGTTCTAATAGATGTGAAGAACGAAAAGCTCTCCATGAACGTCAGCGGAGAAAAAGTTGAGTTTGACCTGGGACTATCCATGAAGCACCCCGACCCTCCCGATGATCTCCGGTGTAATTTGCTTGAGATAGAAGAAGAAAAGGCTGTAGAGGAGAGCTCCTGGGAGATTCTCCTGAGAAACCCCCCCGATGACTTGGGGAATTCAGAAGATGGGGACGGCCCCGAGAACAAAGAAGCTGCTGGAAGACCGAGTGCAGCGAGAACGACCCCTCCCGGGTTCCCCAAGGCTCCTCCTGTGAGGAGAACGGGGAAAGAGCTCACGGACCTCACTAAAGACGAGGTCCGGATCCTGAAGAAGATGGCGGGAAGCACCAACACCAAGGAAAAGCCCCCGGATCTCAAGAACAAAGGGAGGATAGTCGAGCAAGTATTTTTCCAGCCGCTGACTACTCCAAGCACCTCCAGCTCTAACGAGAAAGAGATGCCGAAATTTGGGCATCACCCGTATCAGCCACCATGAGCATCTCTTGCAGGCGTCGAGCCAACGACGTTAAACAAGTGCGCTTCATGGGAGGCAACCCATGGTCTAAACTTTTTCCCACTTTTTAGCGTTATTTTTTTTTACTTTATTTTATCTATTTTTATAAATAAGATCAGTCGCGAGAACATCCGTTCGGGGACTTAAGCAAATTTCTTGGTTTTTGCAGGAAACAAGCCCCAACCGATCGGGTGATAACTCACCCGATCGGTTGGGATGTATCAGATACATGCCGAGATCTGTCCCCATACAACCTGATCGGTCGAGTAATGAAGAGACCGGGTGGCAGACCGGGTGAGCTGGGGAGAACTCTCGGGAAAATTTGGGGAATATCAACCGATCGGTTGAGTTTATGCACGATCGGTTGACGCGACCGGGTGAGCAGCCCTAAGTTCTCGGGAAATTGTGTGGAGCGGCCAACCGGTCGGTTGAAAAGTCACCCGATCTGTTCGCCTGTAGCATTTCTTCGGCAAGATTTTCGACCTAACAGTCAACCGATCGGGTGACAAGTCACCCGATCGGTTCGACTTAAAACCCTATATAAAGCCCCCCCGACACACGCTCGTTTCCATCTCGCCTGATCGCAAAAACCCCCAAAATCCGCCGTCGTTTCGCCTTCCCCTCTTTGCCAACAACCGATCTTCACTCTCCCACGCCCTCTACTCCTCCATTACTCCCACTCTCCACCTCCTTCATCAACCCCTCCATCATCTACACCCTCTCTCTCCTCCCATTCCGAGATTTTGACCTAATTTTCCCCCGAACCACCCCAATTTCGAAAATTATTGCCGAAGGAGTTCGCCGCGGCTCCACGCTACTCTCGCTGAACAGTGTGGGGCATCAACGAGCAAGCTCCGCCACTCCGCTTGGGTAAACTCGCTCCTAAGCTTATTTTATACATTTGCCCTATTTATTGTGCTTGCTCGTTTGCTTGTGTTGGTGTGCATCCACGATTTTTGCACTAATTCTTGCTCGCACACACACACACACATGGCTAAAGATAAGGATAAGGGGAAGGGTATCATGAGGGAAGAGGAGCCGTCTCGAAAGAGACGAAAACAAACACGCCCCCTTCCCGTACACGAGCACTTACACTTGGCCCTCCTCCACCTGTTATTCCCCCTGTGGACCCAATGTTGGGCCCACACGGGTATATTTTTCGGAACCAGGAGCACAAAGATTTTTATCGTAGGCTTGATGCTCGAGGGCATCTATCCACCAAGTTCCCGCACGCACGTACACTTGTCGATCTCGGTGTCTTCACCGAGGTCGAATCTCTTTTCGCTAACTTAGGGTGGTTAGCCTTTCTTAATACACATGCCATATCCTACCCGGCCCTCACACTCGAATTCCTCTCTACACTTGTCTGGGAGTCCGGGTCGATCATTAGATTCAGGGTGCGTAACCTTAGTGTCACCACAAATCTGAACACGATTAATGATATATTTGGTTTCCCCAATCTCGGGGATGATGCCATCCGACACTACGGGTACACGCCCGAGTTTGATGTCGATCAGTTCTGGTTCCGCCTCACATTGATCCGTGACTACCCCCGAGGTCGGGCCAAGGCCTCCTCCATCATTCATCCCGTGTTTCGTCTAGCCCACAGGATCATTTCATCTGCATTCTTTCCTAGGGACGAGTCAGGCACTGTGACTATTCCTGATCTTTTTATCCTTTGGGCCATGACTTTTCCTTATGTCCGGGATGATGATGGAATCAGCTTCAGGGCCCCTACCGTCCCCATCCATGGCGGCGATTGGCTTGTTTACAAGCTACTCGAGATCAGCCGGGCCAGTAAGGGGAAGTTTTGTTGCGGGGGCATCATCACGATCATCTGCTCTCACGCCCAATTCAATATTACCATCCCCGATAATCTTCCTGCTGCCGCAGGACCCTCACATCTTGATATTGATGTCCTACGGCACATCCACATGATCAAACCCCGCTCGGATGGCCGCTTCATATTTAATTACGGCCACCCCCAGCCCCTTACACCATTCTGCCCAACCCCGTTCGCATGACCCTTACTCTCGTGGGAGATTGGACTTTCCCTCCTGATCCCGACTTCTTAGCGGGGTTGAATCTTCCTTTCCTCCCCGCAGGCGCACGCAGATCACCGTCCCCTGCCGCCCACTTAGGCGAGCAGGATATCCCTGCGTCTGGGGGAGATTTAGGGGCTGGACCGAGTCGTCCTGTCTCTGCTACGGGACCGATCACGTCTGAGCACCTTCTTGCGGCCATTTCTGGCCTTGTCTCCTGTGCCGGCATGACGACTGCCGCCGGCACCTCTTCGACCTTACCTGGCGGCACCACCTCTGACTCGCGTCAGTCTACATCTTTTGGTCTCTACCAGGTATCTGCCCGTCTGGGGCTTGAGAGGGAGGTCGCTGCCCTTCGTGAGCTCGACATGTCCTCTGTTTCCTCGGACCCGTCACCATCCTCCTTTCTTACTCACCCACGTTTCCTCGCACTTGAGAGGAACGTGGCCGCCATTCTCCGCCTTCTTACTCATATCCATGGACCACCTCCACCTTCACCACCTCCACCTTCACCACCCCGGTAATCTTCTCCTCCACCCACCCACCCCTCACCACATTCTTCACCTCCCTCTTCACATCCCATCCCGGCATCCACTTCACCCCTCCCGACCACTTCCACCGCACCCACGCTACCTCCCTCCTCTTCCGTCACTCCATACGTGCGCCGGAGGAAATTGCCGGTGCGCTCCAGATCCCTCCCACCACCTCCCGCTATCGTCACCACCACATCTACTTCCACCATTCCTATTCCTCTCACCACCGCCTTGTTCGCCTTCCTACCACCACCACCCACCACCACCGACACTCCTCCCATTGTTCACACCACCACTGCCCCTATCCCTCCGCCTCATTCCCCACTTCTCAGCACTCCCCCAGCCTCCCCCGACCACCCATCCACACCCTCTTCCGAGGAGGACGAGGACTCACCTTCCCTTGCTTTCTGATTTCACCCCTTTTGTTTTTGACTCCCCCTTGCACATGTCTGGATTTTATTGATCATATCATTTCGCTAGCACTTTCTGGTCTAGCTTGGGGGACGTCTATTTTGGTGTGCTGTCGTGTTTTGTTTGTTTTTCTCATTTTTGTTTGTGTGTGTTTGTTTTTCACTTTTTGAGTGTCGTGTCGTGTAATTTTATTTTATTTTTATTTTCGTATTGTTTGATTTTGATTTTGATCTTTCTTTCTTTTTCGGTTTCATCTATGTGTTTTCCTCGTTTTCATTTCTTTTCGTGTCTGTGCGTATCCCCCCCATTTTCATTACCCTCCCGTACTCACTCTTATTGCATTGAGGGCAATGCAAGTTTCAGCTTGGGGGAGTCGCACTTCGTGCGTCATTTGTGTTGTTTTTCTATGTTATTTGAGTCGTTTTCCATCGTGTTTTTCTTTTTTTCTTTTTCCTTCTTTATTTAGCTCTTTCTCCTAGAAATGAATCCTATGATGAATCGCCACAAAGTCACACACACCTAGCATTGCATCGATAATCACACTCACTAACCCTAGGATTTCGAGTCCTCTTGCATTTCATGCATCGTGGGTCCACTTAGCTTTTTGTGAGTCGTGTGTCGTGACTAGCATTTGGTGTGCTTCTACTTTGTGGTTTTACTTTATATACCTGTTCAGGAATGACCCCTAGATTATCATGTTTCGATATTGAATATGCGGTATTTGCTTCTAATGTCTGCTTCTATATGCATGCTATTTATATCGTATACTTCAATTCGCATACGTCGGGATTCCACAACTAAGGACTAGGATAACCCATTTAGCCTAAGCTCTATTTAGCAAGAATAGTCTCCTTTGCCCGAGTGTTTAGATTTCGACTTCTTTTTTTGTTTTACTTGGTGCAAATCCCCTCGTCGTGTACCGTTCTCCCACTTCGGAGAGTACACGAGTGTATAGCCAAAAACCCAAAAACCCAAAAAAATGGGAGAAAAGAAATGAAAAACCCAAAAAGAAAAGAAAAGAAAAAGATTGTATAGCCAAAAAGCCAAAAAAAATATGCAAATACCCAAAACCCAAAAAAAACAATTCCCGTGTGAATATTTTCATACTTGCCAAGAATAAAGGGAAGGCGAGAATTTGCACCGAGTGTTCTTCTCCACATCATCTCAACCCCCTTCGTTATCGAAAACACTTGGCTTAGGAACTATTTAGCTAGTATCTAAGCTTTAGTGGCGTGATTTCCTTAACCCTAGTTGTGCAGTCCCCGATGCATGATACGCTTCTATTCCCACTCTTCTCATGCATGCTTGAGCTTATATCCGCCGCTTAATACAATTCGGATCAATATTTTGGGTCATTTCTTGGATTTGTGTATATCGAGCCTCATTGCACATCGTAGAAAGCTTCACCATTTGCTAGCACACGACCACGCTCACTCGCGCTTCACTGCGTGGACCCACGACACTTATTTGGACTCGCTTTCCTAGGTTTAGTGGTGTGATTTGGCGTTTGCTTGCTTGGTGTGTCGTTTTGATTTTGATGGCTCTGATGGACGATCTAGGGCTTAGAGTTTTCTTCTTCTTTCTTCCTCTCTATTTTTCCCTTCCGAGCTCCTACTCTCACTCGTCTTCCTCGAGGACGAGGAAGAGTTCAGCTTGGGGGATTTTGACGTGCGTTTATATTTCATATATTCACGCACGTTTTCTTTTGTGTTTCTCCATGTTTTTCCGCCGTCTCTTGTTCGTTTTCGTGTATTTTCCCGTTTTCTTTCACTTTTCTTTGTTTTTCCATGATTGCAGGGGATTGACCACGTAGGGGACGTTTAACGATGATATCCCAAGTCCCCGGAGAAACGGGAGAAGTCACACGTGATCCAGGAGGTCAAACGGCGAAGTATTCATCTTTCAGCCCCTCACCCGGTCGGTTGGTCATCTCCAACCGATCGGGTGATGCACGCGTGCACCAACCGGTCTCTACCGCAGCTCACAAAGAAGTCACCCGACCGGTTCGCAGACCGGTTCAGCGGGGGCTATTCTCTGTTTTCTCGAAGCAAAGCGCCAACTGATCGGGTGACTCTCACCCGATCGGTTCATCTGTAGCCGAAGAAGATGAGCTGAAGACACGGGCGTTCAACCGACCGATTCACCCGACTGCTTCAAGATCCAACCGGTCACTCAAGAACTCACCCGATCGGTTCATATGATCGGGTGAAAACTCGCCGTTTTCTGATATTTATTTGTAACGGATCAACCAATCGGTTGACTTGTCAACCGATCGGTTGATGCGACGGCCTATATATAGAGCCCCTAGGGTTCCAGAAACGAGAGTTGCTGTTTTTCTACTGTTTTTTTTCCTTGTGACGGCTGTAATTGTTACTCTTTTGTAAGTTTTCAGATCTTTCTAAAATTTTAGTATTGTCTTTATTACTCTATTACTTCCGCATTGCAATTGTCCGATTATGATTCCAACGGTTAAATTTCATTTAGATTGCGTTTTCATGAATTTTTGTGAGTAGTTCCCAAATCTGGGATTTTGGTGGAAACCCCTTCGGGGGCTCTTCCCGATGCATCCGTAGGGTTAGAAAATCGATAGGGAGTAGGAATCTAACGGTTACGCGGGGTGTTTCATTGTCATCGGCGGGAAAAAGACCGCCTTTGACCGTCGAGCCAAGGGGGAATAAACTTGGCGGTTGACTCCCTAGCCATAGCTCACACCCTTAGCGTAGACGTCAAATCCTTGCACGCGGGAGCGGCAGGATGAGACGTTGGGAGTTATCGTTGCGGGCTTAGTGCTCCCGGGATCGATCAGTGTTTATGGACACGGGAGTGCCCACTGATCGAACCCGGGAAGTCCGGTGTATCATCCTGGGCACCGACCGGAATATCGGGCCCATGGGACGCCGGTACCACTTTCAGAGGCAACGTCTCACCATTAGACCCTAATCCCGATCGCTATCCATACCCGTAGGCCGCATTGGCGAGAGTCTCTCGTCGGGTTGGAAACCAAAGTCCCGGGTTTTCTTTCTTGTTGTTCATACCCATTCATTTCCTTTCGTGACAACCAACCACCGATTCGGGCTAGCTCGCCCCTCGGGGTGATTTAGGTCCTACCTGACCCAAGCACAACCTCGCCTCCTTGAGTTCGATATTCCCGCACCCTACACTAACCGTGAAACTTGCGGTAAACGACACCGTGCCGCCGCATCTCTTGCGGGCGCCCGGTCAAAAGCGTGCATGAAGGGAACCTTTTCTCGTGTGAAAAGGACCACTCGATAAGTGGAAAAAGTCTCTTTATTATTGCAAAAAGGCACTTGATAAGTGAATAAAGAAGAGGATAAGTGAATGTGCTAATATAGGCTAATAAGCTTATATTTAGTTATTTCCTACAATAACTACCCCTAAAGCCTATAAATAGGACCCAAGGGTAAGGCATTTACACTAATCTTACCATGCCATAAGTTTGCATAAGGCAACTTGTGTTCTTCTTCTCCCTTCCTTTAAAATCTTCTTCTAAATAGAGATTTAGGCGGTGAATCGCTGCTTCGATCCTCCGTGACAAAGTACTGACTGTTGTGGCGAATCCGAGGGCGAAGTTCAGAGATTATGGTGCCGCGTACGTAAGCGTAAGTCTCTCCTCTTCATTCGATCATAACATCGTTGTTTTGATAGGATCCTACAGTAAGGACCCAAGCTATGAGGAAAATACTAGAAGGGGTTTGAATAGTGTTTATAAAATTTAAATGATAGTTATACCAATTTAAATCCCTAACCAACAATAAATGCGGAATTATAAATTATCCCAAAATGAAACAAGCTAACAAGAAGATGTTTCAAGGGTTTGTATTATCCAAGTCCAATCCGGACTTGTTTCCAGTAATCCTACGTCCCTTCCACCCGGATACCTCTGGATACTCAAGTTAGAACCATAACTTGAGGTTTCCTTTAAACCCATGTGTAGCAACCTTACAAGTGTAATCGAACAACAATCCATGTCCTTGACTCCCACAACTTGGATTCAAGCAAACCCACTGTCACAAACCAAGCGTGAAATCGAAATACGAGATAATTAATTCGAAATGTAAACACTTATAAACATATATGCCTTGAAGTAGAACTTGAAGGAGCAAAGTGAAGTGTGTGTTGATCTCTTCCTAGAAGAGAGTGAAGCCCTTTCTCTTGTCACCACAAAATGTCACAAAATGTCTAGAGGATATCAACTTTTATTCTAGGTTGGAGAGCAAGAGAGAATGAGATTCTAGGGCTTGGAGAAAATGAGGGCTTGAGAGGTTAGAGATGAGATCAAAGAATTCTAAAGGGTTTCAAGGGTTCAAGAGATCTCCAATGGAACAATAGGAGACCCTTTTATCAGTTCTCTAAACCCCTCAAGCAAAATACCCAAAAACCCTTTTGAAATCCATCTGGAAAAAGCCAACGGATAGAAAATACGTGTCAGACAGTCGACTTATGAAGACCTCACAGTCGCCTGCTGCACTGTGTCAGCTGGTAGGTGAGAATTCAAATGGTAACTTACCACGTAGGACAGTCGACTAATGAAGGTCGGACAGGCGCCTGTAAACCAACAGGCGACTGAGAAACTTTCTATATGCGACTAACCTCCTAAGTGTGTACGTGGTGAAAACTCAGGAAATTTGGGAAGACAGGACATGCGACTGTAGAAGAATATACAGGCGACTGTGCCAAGGGCAGGCGCCTGTAAATCCTTCTTACATCGCCAGCAGCCGCAAGGGCGAAAGTTGTCAAAACTTGGGAAGTTTGACAAGCTGTGACATGTGACTATAGAAGCATATACAGACGACTGTCCTACGTGGTCAGTATCATTATCCACGACTGAAGCGAAATATATTGCCATGGGTCTTGCATGTGTACAAGTCCTTTGGATGAGACACACACTCAAAGACTATGGTGTAATTTGTGATACTTGCCCTATCATGGATGATAACCAAAGTGCGATATGTCTTTCCAAAAATTCGGTACACCACCCTCGTACCAAACACATAGATGTGAGATACCAATTTTTTAAAATGATCATGTAGCTAAGAAGGACATCATCTTAGAGTATATTGAAACCCAAAAACAAATCACCAACATCTTCACTAAACCTCTTAAAGAAGACTCATTTGTGAGGTAGCGTGGGGAATTAGGGATTATGGGTGAATCTGCGATTTAGGAGCTCATGTGTATATGTTATACCCTATTTTGAGCTCATCTGATCATTCTCATATCTCATGTTCATATATGTCATATTTTCACATATGTTTTAAATGGGATTTATTAGAGATTTTTGTTGATTTTATGATTGGATTCATATGCTTTCTATGTATGTTAATCTATATGTTAATTTAATGATTTGTTGTTTTTAGAGTTATTAGAGTATAGGTCTGAGGGTGAGTAGTCTCATATCCTTGATTCTAACTCATTTCTGGATTTCAGAACAAGGACAGTCGGCTTTCATCTCTTCTACGGTCGACTGCCCAATATCCAGATTTTTAGTCTTCATAACTCTCATTCATTACAGGCGACTGATGGTCATTTTTTAGTCGACTGGTCTTCGGTCAGGTGACTGTATTTTCGTCATCAGGCGCCTGCCCAATTGTCACCAATTTTCCAGAGAGATGGCTCAAAATATCTTCAAAAGTTTATTCTGAAACAGGCCCTATAAGTCATTTGACAGGCGCCTGTCCATATACAGGTGACTGTAATTCCTTCTACAGGTGCCTGTCTATTTTCTGAGTCATTTTTCTTTAAGGGATTGACATGCGACTGCACATTATGCATCAAACGCCTGTCCTCCCAGTTTGGCGGTTTGTTGCCTGCGATCTGAGCCGTTATTTTTGATCCAAAGTCCCAGATCTCTCCCGACATCCACTTAAGAGATCGTGGCCCATCTCTTTTCTCTCTCCTCCGATCGATTTCCCTCTTCTCCTTCCTTCGAACGAGAACCCTCCATCTCTCCTCCGGATGCCGTTTGCTCGTCTTTGCTGCCGTTTTCTCCCTCCACCTTGGTCCCGAGCTTGGATCTCTCCCTCCTCCATCGTGTAGTATATTCTCCTCACTTATTTTGTCGATACGAGCCATACTTTCACTTATTCGATCAATTTCTTCTTCATGGGCACCCAAAACTTGCTCTTCTGCTAAGGGCAAGTCCCTTAAGCGTCCAAAGGAACCTAGGGTTAGGGTTCCTAAGCCTCTTCTGACCCAGGGCCATAAGAAACTCCGAACCAAAAATGCTACCGCATCGTCTGAGCTCTTGCATGACTCTGAATCGTATTATGCCACGTCTTCATCTAGTGAGGAGATTCCTTTCAAACGTAGGCGAAGACAAGCTTCTCAGACTCAGTAGCCCCTAGCTTTGACCTCCACTCCTCATGGGGAAGAAACCCGTGAAGAGCCCCACACCGAGTCACATGCCATTCCTGATGCTCAGCCCCAAGGCCAGAACCCATCCGGTGCCTATCCTTCAGCCTATGCCCCTCTTGTCCCCATTTGTCTTGACGACACATGTTTGGCGAGATTTCACTCCATGATTGGCATCAAGCTCCTTAGAGAGCATTTCATCGTTTATTCGGCCTTCACCTCAAAGAATCTATCTTAGCTCCTCTCTTTGACCAAATTGGTCGATTTGTTCTGCTACTCTCACGATGATTCTCCTCGACCTTATCCCTTCCTCGTGAAGCTATTTTATGCTAACCACATTCACGGTGAGTATGTGGAGACTGGTATACTGTATACTATGGTTCAGGGTACCCTCATCAAGCTTAATCCCACACTCTTAGGAACCATTCTTTGGATTCCCTCTACCGGTTCTTTGCAATCTGATATTTTCATTTCTTCTGTTGCTGAGTTGGATCAGTCTGTCCTTAGGGACATGTTTAGGGAGATTCCTTCCATTCTCACCTCTGGTGTCAAGTCGTCCATGTTTACTGCTAGAGGTTGGGCTGTCCACCACGTGGTCAAGTCCAACATCTTGCCGAAGTATGGATCTTCTGATCAACCTTCCCATGAGATTCTTATGTGTGTGTATGCTATATTCTCTGTGATTAAGGTGAATTGGACTGGAGTTATCGTTGACCGAATGGACCATGTAGAGATCACATCCTCCTCCCCTCATATCCCTTATGGTGGTTTGATTACCCGTGTCTTTTTCCACTTCGGCATCGACTTGTCCCCTTTTGAACCTATTCCTCTTGGCCTCTTCTTGATGCATCAGCAAAGACGAAGTCTGCTTCGGCTCTTTTGACAGCATTAAAGAAGAGGCAGTCTACTTCAGACCCTTCTGCTCCATCTATTGATCAGCCCTCGTCATCTGATGCATCCTCTGTTGATCCCTTTCTTATCCAGGTGGACGAGAAAGTATCTGGTCTTTATGACCTGTTTTATCTATCGTTCCGACATCAGGGCATACCCTTCCATGCCCACCTCCAGGCGTTTGTTCCATCTGCTACTGCTCAGCCTACTCAGCCTCCTCCTCCTATCATCTCTGAGATACCTTATTCTCCAGTTGATGTTGCTTCTAGCCTGCTGCTTCTCAGGCTACTCAGGGTGTTTCCACTGCAGCTGCTGATGTGCTTCCTCCTGAGGACATTTCTGCTGATCTGGAGCCCCATGATTTTCGTATTGAGATGATTGATGTTTCTTGGAGACTGCTCACCCTTGGTCTAAGATTTTTTTGTTAGGGTTGAGCTTGTGAGACTGTTTTATTTGTTTTATGATGGATGTATTGATGTATTAGAACAATACTTTGGATGGTGTATGATGATGGTTATACTTTTGTATGTATATGGAGTTGATAGTTCATTTTATACTCAATGTATTTCTTATATATATATATATATATATATAGACACACACACACACACACACACACATATCACATTTTGTCTCTTTACTCTCTGATGTGATCCTTGTGTATATGGTGTGCCAATTTTGTCTCTTTGTGTGCTCTTATATATATATGATGCATTGTGAGACATTTTGCATAATTAATGTTTATATTAGAGTCTAATTCCTTTAGTCAACTAGAATTTCAATTTCTTTTGGATGTGTTTGTTGATATGTATTAGTGTGATGCACTTTCATGTTTTCTCGATTGTATTTTGGTATCACATTGCATATGTATCACATTTTTTAGACTCTCATAATTGTTTTAGTTTTATTTTGCACTATTGTTGTTGGTTTTTTACTCCCTCTTTTTGGATAATGTCATAGGGGGAGAGAAATAAACAAATCATAATTTTGTGCTAAGTATAATTTAAATTTGAATCTAAGATTGGAGTTGCCTTAGATTTAGGGGGAGTAAGATATAATGAACTTGGATTCTAAAATCCTAAATTTCTAATCTTGAAATCATTTCATTCATGCATATCTTACATATGTGCTTTAATTGATCAATATATGCCCTTATTTATATTGACTAACTTGTTTGGCATCTATGTTGGGGGAGTAAGTATTCTTTAAGCATAATTATTTATTTTTTTGTTTATGTTTGTTTGTCATCACTAAAAAGTGGGAAAATGTTGAGTATTGGACTTCTCCCTACTTGATTTTGATGATGAGCAAACATAAATACTTATGACTAATCCCATACTTGTAGTTAATCCATTGCGTACTTATATCATGAAGATTAATTAGCAATGGATGTCACTCAAGGTCAAACATAGCTTGTGAAGTGGATTGGATGATCGAAAATGAATATTGTAGCTTCAAGAAGTCGTCAAGATCTTCCAATAGAAAGAAGAGAGGCAAAACAAATGTATTCTTTTATTCTCTTCTTCTTTCTTTCTAGAATGTAGCTTAGAAGTAGAATTATGTTAGAGCACAAACACATCTTCTATTCTATCCTAGGGAAGCTTTAGAACTCATTTCCTAGGCATCCAATTATTAATTCTCAAGCATGTGCATTTTGGAGTTCTAACAGGCGACTGCAGAACAATTTTCAGGCGCCTGTCTCCATACAGGCGCCTGAGATTTGTTCTCCAGTCGTTTGTTATGCACATACTTTTTCTTTTGATATTCTGGGCTTTCTGCTATTTAATCTCTTCAGTCGACTGTTGTAATATGTACAGGCGCTTATCCAGCTACATGCACTTGTGACTTGTTAAACAGTCGGCTATATATCCTAGCTCAGACTTCCCAAGTTTTGTCAACTTTTGCACTTGCGTCTGTAGGCGATGCAAGAAGAATTTACAGGTGCCTGCCCATGGCACAATCACATGTATATACTTCTACAGTCGCCTATCCCAGCTTGTCAAACTTCCCAAGTTTTGACAACTTTTGAACTTGCTTCTGTAGGGGATGCTGTTGGATATGGACGACATGTATACACCCATGAGGGGATGTATGAGGGTATACGGACCTCAGATGTCGCGTGCATGAAAGCATGTGCGAAGGGAACCTTTTCATGTATGAAAAGGACCACTCGAGAAGTGGAAAAAGGCACATTATAAGTGCATAAAGGCACTTGATAAGTGCATGAAGAAGAGGATAAGTAAGGTATTAATATAAGCTAATAAGCTTATATATGGTTATTTCCTACAATAACTACCCCTAAAGCCTATAAATAAGATCCAAGGGTAAGGCATTTTAGGCTAATCCTTCATGCCATAAGTTTGCATAAGGCAAAACTTTTCCTCTTCTCCCTTCCATTTTGTTCTTCTTTTAAATAGAGATTTAGACGGTGGAAATGCTGCTTCGATCCTCTGTGACGAAGTACTGACCATTGTGGCGAATCCAAGGGCAAAGTTCTGAGACTACAGCGCAGCGTACGCTAACGTAAGTTCTCTTTCGATCCTCCATCACCGCGCGATGGGATCCTACATTGGTATCAGAGCCATACGGGTTCGCTCCGGTCTCACCGATGAATGACGTGTTGTCTCTTTCACGAATGAGTTTCCTTCCATTATGGATATGGTAGGAGCTCATCGTGACGGAGAGAACGCCAAAAGTTGTTCTTTTCACGTTGTCACGCCCCGCTTCCCAAAAACGTGGAAGCGAAGCGTGAGAAGGTCCGCTCAGACTTGAAGCTACAAAGCTGCAAGTCCGATAAGCGTCAATCAAATTTAAACTGCAGGTCCTTGCAACGCGAAACGAAACAAAGATAATAATAACGAAAAGAGACAAAGAAACATCTCAGAATATCCATAATAATAAATCTCAACATCGCAGAAAAAGCCACCAGGCTAAAATAAAAGAGTCTAAAAGAGGCCCAGCATGGCCAACGAAAGTACAAAGTACGAAAACAAAGAAATGGTGCAAGCACCGACAACAAACAGCAACCTAAAGCAAAAGCAACTCAACAGTCTCTAAGACTGGTCTCCGGTGTCCTCGAACTCCTCGACGAACGTAGGCTCGGGCTCAGCGTCAGCAAACACCTCGTCCTCAACAACTGTCTCTGGCTCAGGGTCTAACATGTGACAACCAAAAGAGCAAGGGGCACATGTCAGCAAGTCTACAAGAGACTTATGCAAGGAAACTGAAAGTAGGTAAAAGTAAAGCAACCTAGCAGTTCTAGCATGATGCAATGACATGGCAGTTAAAGTATGAGTGCAACAGGTAAAGTAAAGTAAAGTAAATTACGAGCATGGCATGGCATTCACAAGACAAGTACAAGACAAGTAAAGTAAGCACCTTGTGCACAGAGATTCCGTCTTTTGGCTAGAGTGGCTGCGCGGGCCAACTCCTAAGCTCAAGTGACCGTTTATCCCTACCCCTCCACGTGTATCGGGCATTGGTTTTCAACCAACACATGAGGCCCGCTTCTGGATCACGAGCCAGGAAGTGTTTTAAACAAGTATGGCGTAGGGGTGCACCTAGCCGGACAAGGAAGTACAAGTAGTGTAACGTGTGCTACGAATGCGACATTCAATGCATGGATGACATGACATGGCAAGTAGTAAGGCGTACAGGTAAGGAAAGTAAACGTGACAGTTTAGTATGCATGAACAACAAGTTTAAAGGGTTGGATCTAGCTTCGTTGTCAATCTAGATCAATTAGGTGACGGATCTAGTTTCGTTGTCAAACTAGATCAAGTAGGCGTCTAGCCAGCTATCATTTCACTGACTAGTCTCTTTTACGCTAAAAACAGGGAAGTGGCCTAAAAACATGGTCCTAAGCAAGATTTGGCAAGTTTCACTTGCCTGCAAGTATCACGTCAGAGAAACACCGTCCAACGAGTCCAAAGTCACAATTCCTACGTGCACAAGTCCACCGGCCTACATCCGTTTTATTAATCTTGATTAGTGAATTCTAAAACATTTAAAATACTTTAAAATACTGATTTTTAGTCTTGTTTAGCATGCAATTGGGTTGGGGGTCCTAGGGGTGCAAAACGTTACCTCAACACGACGCGAAAGCTACACCGGCGTCGGGTAGCGACGCCGGGGGTTGGAATAAAAGATCGCGCTCCAAGTCCAGATTCCAATTAGGTTCCACGCTGGAAATTTCAGAGTGATCAACCGGGGCGACGATTCCAGATTCCAAAGCTAGCACGTGCGACGACGGGCTACGACGTGTCGCAACGTCGTACGCGGCAAATCGTCGAAGAGGACGCACCAAGGTGGGGCCCACAGTAGTCCTAGGGACCTTTGGGGGACCCACAATACCTCTGGAGAACTTGGGGGGCCCACGGAGGTAAGTGGTGTGACGGGTGCGGGGATTGCGACGAGTGGCTCTCGGTCGTACACAGCCAATGCGGGAGATTCTCTCTGTCGGTGCGGGGGAACGGGGCTGTGCAGCAGCGGGGGTCGGTCGCAGCAGCGGTGCGGGGACTTCCTTCGGTCGGTGCGGAAGAGCGGGCCGGTCGGGCGCTTGGAGCGGGTCGTTGCAACGTTTGAAACGTTGCATCGAAGCGGCGAGTGGCGATGCGAGCGGGCGCCTCGGTCAGGCACAGGGCGATGCGGAACGACGGGGCGGGCGTTGGCTGCGGTGCGGAACGGGGCGTGAGCAGGGGAAGCTCTCGGTCAGACCGAGAGCTTCTCTCGGTCGAAGCGGATGAACGGAGGGGACGGCTGTGCTGCGATGCGAGCGGGGTTTGGTGCGGAGGCGGCTAGCTGTCGGAGCGGGGGTTTTGGCTTGGTTTTCTCGGTCGGTGCGTCAGCAGTTCGTCGCAACGTTGCGACGAATCGTCGCAACGTCAAATTTGGGTTTTGGAAGAGGCTAGGGTTAATTTCTTGCGAAAATAGGTTTTCCTAGGGGTTGTTTATATAGTGTAGATGGGTTGACTTGGTCTTGGGCTAAATCTAATAGGATTAGAAATTCAAAAATATTTAAAATTTGAATCCCAACTTCTCCAACTCACACAAGGATTTGACTCGGTCCAAATGAGCTGGAAATTGGCTCAAAAATTCTTTAATACGTTTAAAACTCAAATAAATTTTATTTGGCCGAAAATAATTTAAAAATTAATTATTAAAAATATTATAAACCTTGCAAAAAATATAAAAGTGGTCAAATAATCTCCAAAAATTATAAAATAAATATCGGGGTGATCGTGATGACGAAAGTGAGCTAACTAAGAAGACGGATCTCAATTTCGATGTCGGACGACGAAACTAAAACTAGAAACGTCTCCCGTCAAAAGTGAAAATCGTCACGTCTCATTGAGTGAGATTGAATTGTGGGAAAACGACTCGAGAAGTGTCGTTCCAAGATAGTGCCACTATTTAATACTCTCAGAGACGTTCACAACGGCATATCACACAAAAGTGTTCACAATCAAATAAAGTCTAAAATAAACACGTGCACGGCCAAAAGCACGTGCACGAACAAAGTACAACGAAAACGTACAGTTACACACGTTAGGGTCTTTTGTCATTACGGATATAGCAAGAACTCTCTGTGACGGGAAGAACTGACCGTTCATCTCGCCAAACTCGCTCTCCTCATGGATGCCGAGTCTCCATTCAATATGGAATGTGAACTCTCTTTATGTAGAGCGTGAAGTTTGCGATCATGAAGGTATGTTATTTTTTTTGGCACACGGACATTGAAGTATAACTACTTTCTCGATGAACGGGTGTCTCATCGGAGAAGATGGTGGTTATAAACTTCTCATCGGAGAAGAAGATCTCTTTGGTTCATGAGCACCATGGCCATATGGGACATGAAGGCTATGCACCCCCCTCCCCATTGGTGAGGGGGTTGGCTTCGGTCAATAACAACCAAAACCACCACCCCATAGGGGGGGTGTGCGGCCGGACTCCAAGGAGGCTGGCCATGGCCTGGCCGGCCCTGGCCGGCCCTGGCTCCTGCCAGGGCCTGGTCGAGGCCACCCTGGCCTCGGCCTGGGCTATTGCCAGCCCTGGCCAGCCAGGGCAGAGACTGCCCTGGCCGAGGCCAGGGCCAGGCCGTCCTGGCCTCGGCCAGGGCCATGGTCGGCCTGGCCGACTAGGGTAGAGAGCCCTGGCCGAGGCCAGGGCCTGGCCGGCCAGGGCCAGGGCACCGGCCCTGGCACCAGCCAGGGCCTGGCCGGCCCTAGCACCGGCCAGGGCGCCGGCCCTGGCATCGGCCAGGGCCTGGCTTGGCTGGCCCTAGCACCGGCCAGGGCCATGGCCGTCCTTGGCACCGGCCAGGGCAAAGGCGCCCTGGCCTAGGGCAAAGGCGCCCTGGCCTAGGCCAGGGCCTGGCATCGGCCAGGGCCTGGCATCGGCCAGGGCCTGGCCGGCCCTGGCACTGGCCAGGGCCATGGCTGGCCCTGGTCGGCCAGGGCCAAAGGCCGACCCTGGCATCGGTCAGGGCCGCAGGCTGAAGCCGCGGCCGGCCCTGGCACCGGCCGGGGCCCAGGGCCGCCGAGCCTCGCCTGCATCCATCTGCATGGCCGGCACATACGGGACCGGCGGTAATTGCATACGGCAAAACCCCATGCAAGAGGAATCTGGCCTTGGCACGGCCACGGCTCGACTCCGGCAATGGCCGGGGTAGGGCACTACATCCCGCTGCAAAATATGTTTGCAAAATACGTTTTTCAAAATACGTTTTTTCAAAAACACTTTTTTGTTGCAAGTACTATAAGAGTACTATTGTTTGATAAGTGATGGGGAAATATTGAATGTTGTTCTAGATGGTGATTGACATCGTGATGTTCTTTCCGATTCTAGAGCAACATCTTCAATATTTTTCGAAAGTAACTTATCAAATGAAAACTTTTTGCAATGTTTTTTGATCAAACTTGTTTTATGTCTTTTGCAGCATTTTAAAACTGAAATGTCTTCCGCTGCTAAGAACATCGTCGCTGAGTTAAACAAAGGTGAAAAACTCAACGACGATAATTACAAACTATGGTCCATAAAGATACATTATGTTCTAGAGGAGCAAGATGTGCTCGAAACTCTGAAGAACATAATGGTTGAACCTGAGTTAGGCACTACGGCCCAATACAGAAGAGACAAGGAAGATTTTGATGCTTGGTCTCAGAAGAACAAGATTGCTCGCATTACGTTGCTGTCAAGTATGACAGACGACATTATGCGAATCTTCCGAGAATATGACCTAGCTATGGACATATGGTCCAAGCTAGAGGAGAAGTTTGGTGGCACATCGGTGACCAAACTTCGTTCTTTAACTATCAGATTTGATTCGTACAAAAAGCGTCGAGATCATTCCATGGGAATGCATCTTCGACATATGGCGAATCTTATTTCAGAGTTAAAGGATGCAGGTCATATGATCACAGATGAGCAATAAATCCAAGCGGTCATACGGTCCCTACCAATCGAATGGGACAACATGAAGATGCATCTCACTCATAATGAGAACATCAAGAACTTCAACGATGTTTCTAAGCACCTCGAGTTAGAGGAAGAGCGGCTTACGGCCGCTAATCCAAGTGCAGAAGTGCACATGGTTGCTAGTTCCTCACACGGGGGAAAGAAACGTAAACATCACTCGAAGTTTGCTCATGACCAGCAAAAGCTACCAGTGTCTACCAAGAAACCCAAACAGAAGGGTGGAAACAAGAAATGGCACAAGAAGAAAGCCTTGAAGAGGATCAAGTGCTTCACGTGCAACAAGTTAGGTCACTATGCCCGTTCATGTACGGATGGAAGTGACAAGGTAACTTGTACTAGTTACATATGTGTTTCTAGTTCAATATTTCTTGTAGATTCTAATCCTTTTTGGATAATTGATTCAGGTGCCACCAACCACATAGCAAGGGACAAACGGTCCTTCATGGAGTATCACTGGATATCCCAAGGAACGAAGTGGGTTAATGTAGGAAACAACACAAGTGTTGAAGTGAAAGGCGTTGGGACGTACAAGCTCGTCTTGGACAACGGCCGCACTATCTTACTACATGATGTCCTCTTCGCTCCAGATATTCAAAGGAATATTATATCTGTGTTTGTATTAATGGGTCTTGGTTATAGTTGGTTCTTTCATAATTGCAATGTGGACCTATCTTGTAATAATTCTTTAATTGGTTTCAGGTATGTTTTTCAAAGGATTCATTGTATTAAATACGATGTACAATTCCTCAAATTTTAAAGAAAATTTCCTTATTACAAATTCCTCGGTTTGTGAATCTGATGTAATTTGTTGGCACGCAAGGCTTGGTCACATTGGACCAACACGTATTGATAGACTTGCCAAACGTGGCCTTCTATCCAATGTTTCAAAGGTCGAAATGTCAACTTGCGAACATTGCCTTGTAGGGAAATCTTGTCGCAAGCCATTTGGAACCGGCACAAAGGCCGAGGTTCCATTACAGCTAATCCATTCGGACATATGTGGTCCAATGAATGTCAAGACAAGACGCGGGAAGTCCTACTTCATCACTTTTATTGATGACTTCACCCGGTTCGGACATATCTATTTGATATCCCACAAAAGTGAAGCATTAACCTGCTTTAAAAACTATATGAGTTTAGTGGAAAATCAATTAGATCGCAAGATTAAGGTCTTGCGAACCGATAGAGGCGGTGAATATCAATCAGCAAGTTTTAAGGAACTTTGTGATGAAAAGGGCATAGTTCATCAGGTAACTATGCTTTATACTCCACAACAAAATGGTGTTGCTGAAAGGAGGAATAGGACTTTGATGGAAATGGTCCGTTCAATGATGGCGCAAGCTAACTTGCCAATCACCTTTTGGGGTGATGCATTATTGACGGCTACTTTCATCTTGAATCGCGTACCCTCGAAATCAGTTAGCTCCACTCCTTATGAGTTGTAGAACCAAAGGTCTCCTGACTTAAGCATATTAAAACCTTGGGGGTATGCATCCTACGCACATATTTCCTCCCATAAGTATGGCAAACTTGGGCCAAGAGGGAGGAAATGTATCTTTATACGATACACAGAAAACTCCAAAGGTTATGTTTTCATTGGTCAGGAAGACAATGGAGGACTGATTGAATTTGAGTTGAGGGATGTTACTTTCTTGGAAAATGAGTTTCCAAAACAGGGCGAGATAAGTCAGGACTTATCTCAATTTGAGATTTCTGATCTAGAAGGATTACCTCATTCGAGTGGGAGAATTCTTGGTGAAGACAAAAATACGTTTCAATCTTCACCAATGGATGATACGAATGATGCGAATCCTATTCCATATGGGAATAATGATCCAAGTGGGAGCAATTCTAACAACATTTCAAGTTGGAGTGATATTATAATTGATCCAAATTCGAGTCAACAAGGACTTGAAGAATCTCAAATACGACGTAGTAGTCTTACAAGGTTGACTCCTCTAAGATTTGAGGATTAATTCCCACAAACCTTTATGACTTTACTACAAGAAGATGACGAGCCTGTAACTTTCAAACATGCCGTATCATGCCCTGTAAAAGACAAATGGATGGAAGCGATGAAGGAGGAATTAGAATCCATGAAAATTAACCGAGTCTGGGACTTGGTTGACTTACCCAGAGGACGTAGAGCTATAGGGAACAAATGGGTTCTCAAGATCAAGCATAAGGCTGATGGCTCTATAGACAGATATAAAGCTCGCCTTGTCGCGAAAGGTTTTACGCAACAGGAAGGGATAGACAACGAAGAGACCTTCTCACCTGTTGTTCGTTTTACCTCGATTCGCTTGATTCTGGCTTTGGTAGCTTACTTAGACCTTGAATTACATCAAATGGATGTAAAGACTACCTTTCTCGATGGAAAATTGGACGAGGAGATCTATATGGAACAACTAACAGGGTTTGTAAAAGAAGGAAACGAACATAAGGTTTGTAAACTTCGTAAGTCCATATATGGTCTTAAACAATCCTCGAGGCAATGGTATATACGATTTCAAGAAGTTGTCTTATCAAATGGTTTTACCATGCTTGATGAAGATAACTTTGTATATATCAAGAGGATCAAAAGCAAGTATGTTATTATGTCTCTATATGTAGATGACATTTTAATAGCCGAAAATGACAAGGGCTTTGTGATGGATATCAAGGCTTGGCTTTCATCAGTATTTAAGATGAAAGACATGGGAGAAGCCGCATATATCCTTGGAATTAAGATTTCAAGGAATCATTCGAAGAAACTTCTTTCTCTTTCATAAGAGACTTATATAAAGAAGGTTCTAGAACGTTTTAATATGCAGGACTATAAGTCCATTAATACTCCTATAAGCAAATGCGATAATTTATGTCTTAAAATATGTCCTAAGAACCAAAAGGAAAAGGAAATTATGGAAAAAGTTCCATATTCCAGTACAGTTGGTAGTCTTATGTACGCTATGATGTGTACAAGACCGGACATCTGTTTTGCCGTTGGAATGGTAAGTCGTTACCAATCCAATCCAGTGCAATCACACTGGAAAGCGGTTAAGAGGAAAATGCGGTATCTTAAGATACATATCAAAAGACTATGATAAGAATAAGAAGGTAGACATTAGATACATATCTACGCATGAGATGATAGAGGATCCGCTTACGAAGGCGATCCCCAGAGATGTGTTTTACAAACACTTATCATCACAAGGGTTGCGTAAGAGCTGAGTTGTATCAAAGTATTCCCATGTCTATGAAAGATCTAATTTAATAAAAGAATAAGTTCTTTTTCGACATTGCATATGAGTTTCTAGAAAATGTTTATGTACATTTCTTTTAATCTCAGCTATGTTTTCTAGTATGTCGGACAGATTGAGGTTGGCTCTCTCACATGAGCAACCGCCTTTATTCTATCAGACGGATAAGATAAAAATGAGACCTGTTTAAAGTCAAAATCATCAGACGGATGATTTAGAGTCATGACTTAAACAAAATGGTCGTATGAAAGATCTGCATCATATGGATGCTTACAAAAGATCTAAGAAGATTTTTTGAATTCTTATCTGTCTTATACTGGATGTAGGTCCAGGAAATTACTGAGTAGTAAAAGGGACTCAAAGTCAGACATTGTGGTGTCTGATCATCATCCTTACAACATCATTAAGACATACGCTCCCTGGGAAAGGAGTGATGTTGTAATACGTATTCATACTACGTATGCATTTGACCATTGGGTTAGAATAGTAATTGTGTTTACTATTATGTGAGACCCAAAGACCACATGGGTCTTAACTACTTACCCTTATGGACTCTAATTGGTTCCTTTAGAGTTGACTAGGTGATCGATGTCTTAACATGTTGCTTATGGACTATGATAAATTCGGTCTGGCGGGGCATGTTAGAAAAGCGAGTCAAGTCAAGATCGAATGGATCGCAAGAAGAGGAAGATTAATTTCATATTCATATTCGGACTTTAAAGATTCAAAGCTGGCCAGCCAATTGTAAGCCAGATGGGATTCAATTGTTGAATATAAAGTATAAGAAATGTGAAGAAATAATCTAGGGTAAAACATGCGTTGATCTACTCAACTTTGCACCCTGAGGAGTGTTGTGTATCTCTTACAAGTGCACAACAGCGGACTCTATGCGCATGACGGTCACACGGTCTATTTCTCAGTATGATAGATATAAGAACTAAAGGAAAAGATGTTTCCTTACAATCCCCTCAAGTGTGAGTGGGAGATGTTGGATATGGATGACATGTATACACCCATGAGGGGATGTATGATGATATACGGACTTCAGATGTCGCGTGCATAAAAGCATGTGCGAAGGGAACCTTTTCATGTATGAAAAGGACCACTCGATAAGTGGAAAAAGGCACATTATAAGTGCATAAAGGCACTTGATAAGTGCATGAAGAAGAGGATAAGCAAGGGTATTAATATAAGCTAATAAGCTTATATATGGTTATTTCCTACAATAACTACCCCTAAAGCCTATAAATAAGACCCAAGGGTAAGGCATTTTAGGCTAATCCTTCATGCCATAAGTTTGCATAAGGCAAAACTTTTCCTCTTCTCCCTTCCATTTTGTTCTTCTTCTAAATAGAGATTTAGACGGTGGAAACGCTGATTCGATCCTCTGTGACGAAGTACTGACCGTTGTGGCGAATCCAAGGGCAAAGTTCTGAGACTACAGTGTTGGAAACAACATCCTAACCTATGTTTGATGATAACAAACCCTACTGAACTGTTCTAATATGTTTGTTGAGTGTGTCACAGGTCCCTATAGTCATGATTGCTCAGGTTACACATGAACGTACTCAAGTACGTTGAAATACGGAGCTGAAACTTCATTTGGAATTACACAAGCTGCTCAAACAAGAGAGTATAGCTATGAAACTCTACCCTAGAGTTAAACATAGGCAATAAACATCATGGAAATTTTTCTCAGGATTTATGGAGATTGTTTGAAGTCCAAATACGGGGAAATACGAGAAAATACTGAGTATACAAAGAAGAAACTTTTTCTACAAGAGGTGAAATGAGGTGAACAAATTCTCACCTGTCAATATGAAGCTATGGGATTTTTGAGAATTATTTCAGAATTTTTGGGATTTATTTTATGCCCAAATACGCAAGAATACAGTGAAAATACTCAGAGAATACGACATACGACAATGTTCCTTTATACGGCTTCAATGCAGCTCCATACGGCTGACGTGGCATGATCTGGGCCGTACATTTCGCATCTGACGGTCGCTCGAAGCGGGGCGACGTGGCCGCTTATCCGCCGCCCGATCGCGATCCAACGGCCACCTACCATCCGCTCGAAGTCAAAAATTGCGGGCGCCGCTGAGTCAGCCGCGGGCGACGTGGCGTAATCTCCACCGTCGGATCTCCATCCAACGGTCCAGACGTTGCCGACTTCGAGTCAGCGCTGGCGGGCGGCTCGTGGGTCCGGGTCAGCTGAGGCGGGCGCTGAACGCAGCGGATCCGCGTCGACGTGGCGCAATCGCGATCGTCCATCCGAAATCCAACGGTTGCCGACAGTGCGAAAATTACGGGTGCGGGTCCCAGCGGCTTTAAACCCGCGACGCCGACCATATCGGATCCCCTCGCACAGTGTCAAAACCCGTTAACTCAATTCTATAAATACCAATGTACATCTCTTCACATTTTCATCAATAAGTGGAGTTCTAGAGATCCAAATTGAGTTCCGTAAGAAGCGTTGCGACCGTGACTTCATCCCCGACGCAGTGACAGCAAGTTGAGCAGCTAGTTCCTCCTATGCAGCAAATGAGATCATTTTGAGTGAGGAACTTCTACCGACTACTTCCACGGGGACAGCGACTACTTCTTCTACAGACATCCGATCATCATTCCGTAAGAAGCGTTGCGAAGCTACTGATGTGCTGAAAGACGACAATCAGTGAGATCTTCACAAATGAGCTTTCTAAACTCTTGATCTTTGTTATTTGTGAAGTTATTAATGTTTTGATCAGCATTTCTGTAATATAATTTCTTCCGCTATTTGGGACTCTAGGAACCAAACTTGTTGGGGCAAGTTGGGTTGGGGAGTGATACTTGTATGTTTCTTTTTGGCTTTGGTGAGCTTGAGTTGGTCTGACAGGTTGGTGTTGGGGCACCAATCTAAGGGAGATTGTAACTTCTTAAAGAAACAGTATAAGTGATTGCTCATTGGGGTGGACGTAGGTCATGGGGACCGAACCACGTTAAATTCTGTGTCTTCTGTGAATGCTTTGATTGTCCGATTCCTAAACTGCATGCTGTAAACTAGGCTTAATTTTTATCTTGCGATAATTTGGTCAAAGGCCTATTCACCCCCCCCCCCCCCTCTAGGCCTTATTTAGATCCTACAAGTGGTATCAGAGCTCCAGGCCTGGCCATTTGAGTCTAGTTCATAATGAATACATATGATTCAGCATTTGCTGAAGGACAGTCTACAGTTAGACCACCCAAATTTAATGGGACTGATTTTGCTTACTGGAAAGCTAGGATGAAAATTTTCCTAGTCTCTTCAGATCTTGAAATTTGGAAAATTGTTGCTAAAGGCTATCACCCACCTACAATCAAAATTGAAGATATTGAAGTACCAAAACCAGAAGATAAATGGGATGATAACGATAACAAACGTTATGCTCTAAATGGTAAAGCTATGAATGCAATTATCTGTGCACTTGACAGAACTGAGTTTAACCGTATATCTCATTGTCTTACTGCGCAGGAAATCTGGAACACTCTCGAAGTCACTCACGAAGGAACCTCTCAGGTGAAGGAGTCCAGATTAGCGCTGCTGAGCTCAGAGTACGATGGTTTCCACATGCTACCAGGAGAATCCATTAAGGACATGTACACTCGCTTCACCGACATCGTATACAACTCAAAAGCCTTGGGAAAGTCTTACGATAGCATCGACCTCATTCGGAAAATCCTAAGAGCGCTTCCTAGTTCCTTCCGACCTAAAGTGACGGCCATCCAAGAAGCTAGAGATCTCACTAAGCTGAAGCTGGATGATCTGATTGGGAATCTGTTATCCCATGAGCTGGAACTCAAAACCGTCGAGACAAGAGAAAAAGGTGAGGCTAAACCTTTAAAGACCATCGCTCTCAAAGCCGAAGAAAGTGACAAAGAAGATCTCGACGAGGAACATGCACTGATGGTCAGAGGATTCCGACGCTTCATCAGAACTCCTGCCGGAAAATCTGAAATGGCAAAAAGGTTCAATCGTTTTAATAAGTTTAATCCTTTGAATTCCTCGTCTGAACAGAATACTACTAAAAGTGTTCAATGTTTCAACTGCAAGAAATTTGGACATTTCATGAAAAACTGTCCAACAAAGAACGCGTCATCCGAAGCCAAAGGGAAATCATTTGCGGTAACATGGGATGATGACGATGAAGACGAACCACAAGACGAAGTAGCGCAATCATCACTTTGCCTAATAGGTGAAAGCGACACGAACAAGGTAAGAGATGAATTTTCTTTACCAGAATTAATGAACATTTGTGAAAACATGAATTCAGAAATTACTTCTCTTGAATCCTCTATAGAAAATTATAAAGAAATGAATTTCCAACTACAGCAAGAAAATTATAATGTTTTGCAAAATGAAATAAAATTGAAAAATGAAATTGCATCGCTCAAAATTACCATTGAAAAACTCAAAGGAAAATCTAGTATTACTGAAGCTATACCTTGTCAGACTTGTGCTTCATTAAAGCTAGAAATTAAGAATGGTAATGAAAAGATTGTTGGCCTAAATAAAAGAATAGAAACTCTCGCTAAAAATGAAGATAATGTTAGAAAGAGTTTTATAAATAAAAGTGTCATGCTAGTAAATGAAAACATCTTTTTGAAATCCAAAGTCTCTGATTTAGAACTGAGTATCAGAAAATTTGGTGTAGGAAGGAAATCACTAGACATCATTCTTGGATACCAGTCAATCAAAAACGATAAACAAGGACTAGGATTTGGAAATGTTTATAATGAAAACATGATAAAGAAAAATCATTACATCAAGAAAAAGAAACGGAACGCCAAATGTTATACATGTGGTTCTTTTGAGCATTTATATAGAAATTGTCGTTATAAGAACCAAAACATGAAGTTCAAACAAGTATGGGTTCCGAAAGGTACTATGACTAACCATTGTGGACCTATTTGGCTACCCAGGTCACACATACCTTGTTCTTCTTATGTGTAGGGACTCAGCGTGGCTAAGGAACAACTGTGTGAGTGGTATTTGGATTCAGGCTGCTCAAGACACATGACAGGGAACATCGACAAGTTCCTTAGCCTCGTAAAGCAAGAAGGAGAAAGTGTTACATTAGGGGACAACGGCAAGTGCAAGGTAATGGGTAAAGGTATTGTAGGCAACAATACTTTTAAAATTTCTGACGTCCTCTGGGTTGAAAATCTCAAACACAACCTCATCTCCATAAGCCAACTCTGTGACAAAGGTATGAAAATACTTTTTGATGAGAAAATTTGTAAAATTTATGACTCGGTCACAGGTAATACCCTCTTCATAGCCAATAGGAAAAATAATGTTTATACAATAATAATTGAAGAAATGACAATTGCTAAATGTTTGATTGGCAGGGAGGAGGAGGCTATACTATGGCACCGGAGACTATCACATGCCAGCATGAAGTTGCTACATAAGCTGGAGAATAAAAACCTGGTCCGAGGCTTGCCACATCAACAGTACGAGAATGGTAAGTTGTGTGTTGCATGCACAAAAGGTAAGCAAACTAGATCCACTTTTACGGGAATTCGGGAAGTTACCACTTCACGAGTCCTAGAATTGATTCATATGGATTTGTTTGGGCCTATCGATGTTGCTAGCCTCAATGGAAAGAGATTTTGTTTTGTTTTGATCGATGATTTTTCTAGATATACATGGGTTTACTTCTTAGCCAAGAAATCGGATTCCTTTGAAAATTTCCAAAATTTTTGTAATCAAGTTTCAAATGAGAAAAATCTTTCAATTATGAAAATTAGAAGTGATCACGGTGGTGAATTTGAAAACTCTGTTTTTGAAAACTTCTGTTTGGAAAAAGGGATCTTACATGAATTTTCTTCTCCTAGAACACCTCAACAAAACGGGGTGGTCGAAAGAAAGAATCGAACTTTAAAAGAGATGGCAAGAAGCATGCTTAATGATTATTCTCTTCCTATGTATTTTTGGGCCGAAGCAGTGAATACAGCCTGCTATGTCTGCAACAGGGTTATGCTTAGACCTTTAATGAACAAAACATCCTATGAACTGTGGCATGGCAAGACTCCTAACATTTCATATTTCAGAGTATTTGGATGCAGGTGTTTCATTTTAAACACAGGAGATCAGCTGGGGACATTTGAATCCAAATCAGACGAAGGAGTGTTCATAGGATATTCATCAAGGAGCAAAGCATACAAGATCCACAATAAACGAACCTTAACTGTTGTTGAGTCAATTAATGTGAAATTTGATGAAGCTGAAATAGATCTTTTAAATTGCAGGGAAACTGAAGATGCAGACAAGGAAACTACAGAGCCTAAAAACATAGCTGAACCATCTGAAGGCCAAAAGGAAGCTGAACCAGAAGTAACACAAGGACATAGACTGGAAAGAGGAGAGCTCAGGTTCAATCCACATCATCCACCTGAGCTGATCATGGGGACTCCTACGGAAGGTATACGCACTCGATCCACTTTCAATAACTTGTGTGCCTTATGCATTCATGGTGACCTCATTTCTGAAATTGAACCTAAGAACGTTGAAATCGCTTTAACTGATGAAAGTTGGGTTATGGCCATGCATGATGAGATTAATCAGTTTGATAGAAATAATGTTTGGACATTAGTGCCCCGACCTGATAATTACCCAATTGTTGGCACTAAATGGATTTTCAAAAACAAACTTGATGAATCTGGAAATGTAATCAGAAATAAGGCAAGATTAGTGGCCAAAGGATATAACCAGATTGAGGGAATTGATTGTGATGAAACTTTTGCACCCGTTGCTAGATTAGAAGCCATTAGAATATTACTGGCTTTTGCAAGTTTCAAAGGTTTTAAATTGAAGCAAATGGATGTGAAAAGTGCATTTTAAATGGTTATTTGAAAGAAGATGTTTTTGTTGAACAACCCCCTGGTTTTGAAAGTCATAGTTTTCCAAATCACGTTTACAAGTTGCAAAAGGCTTTGTATGGTCTGAAGCAAGCTCCCAGAGCTTGGTACGACCGTCTCAGTTCATATCTTTTGGAAAATAACTTTAAAAAGGGTAGTGCAGACAACACTTTGTTTATCTTGCATGAACAGGATCATTTTCTTATTGTTCAGATTTATGTGGATGATATTATTTACGGTGCTACTAATGATCTTTTATGCCAAAAGTTTGAAAAGGTTATGCAGGATCAATTTGAGATGAGTCTGGTCGGAGAGTTGAAATACTTTTTGGGCTTTCAAGTAAGACAAACTGGAGATGGCATATATGTTTCACAAACCAAGTACATAAAAGAACTGTTGAAGAAATTTGGGATGGAAAATGCAAAGCCAATGCGAACTCCAATGAGTCCGACGACGAAGCTTGAAAAGGATGACAAAGGTATAAATGTGGACCAAAAGCTTTATCGAGGTATGATTGGGTCCTTACTCTATTTAACTGCATCTAGACCAGACATCATGTTTTCTGTCTGTTTGTGTGCACGATTTCAAGCCTGTCCAAAAGAATCACATTTGATAGCCATTAAGAGGATTTTTCGATATCTTATTCACACTCCTACACTTGGACTATGGTATCCCTCTTGTGGTAATCTTAATTTGGTTGGCTATGCTGATGCTGATTATGCTGGTAGTATGATTGATAGAAAGAGCACTAGTGGAACATGTTTTATGCTAGGACATTCATTGGTTTCTTGGTCTAGTCGTAAGCAGAACAGTGTTGCTTTGTCCACTACTGAAGCTGAGTATATTGCCCTTGGCAGTTGCTGTGCCCAAGTACTTTGGATGATGCAAACCCTGTCTGACTACGGCTTGGATCTTAGAAAAGTTCCATTACGATGTGATAGTAAGAGTGCTATAGATCTTTCTAATAATCCTGTTCATCACTCTCGGACAAAACACATAGATGTAAGACATCATTTTCTTAGAGATCATTTGGCAAAAGAGGATGTATCCATTGAATATATTTCTACTGATTCTCAGTTGGCAGATATCTTTACAAAACCTTTGCCAGAAGATCGTTTTTGTCGTCTACGTCTAGAACTGGGCATTATTGATTATATTTAGAGTGAAAATATTATTTGGTGTGCTTTTATTGTTTTTGTGTGGTGTGCTACAAAAAGAAAAATAAAAAAATGAAAAAGAAAAATAAAAAAAAATGAAAAAGAAAAATATAAACAGAAAGGGAAAGTGAATTGTCTATCTCCTCCTTTTGCATTTTTTTTTTCATCAGAAACAACTTTAAATGCAAAACATATGTCTTATGGATTTTGAATATTATATTCTTAACAATGCTTGCATTCAAAGACTACATGCTTAATTAGGTCATATTCATTAATGAGTAACTAACGTTTTTCATCATCCAATCACACTTACACAGATCAATATGTTTTTTGATATGGATTTGAAATATTGAATAAGAAAAGTGGTTGTTGGTGGACTAATTTATGTTTTAATGGGATATGATGTTTCAAGGCATGGGTAAAAAGAAAAGCTCTCATCAAAATATACGTGTATAAAAAGAATAGCAAGACGAGTGTCTTCAAAATATATACACAGAGCTTCGTATGAAAAATGGATACGATCCATGTCCTTGATACTACCCTTGGACATCCAACTTATGCTATAAATGTCATTTTTAGCGTTGGTGTTAAGTCCGTCAAGCACTGCCATTTCACATTTAAAAATCCTTCTCGGTCATGTTTGGAATTGGTAACTTGAACTCATATTACATGAGAAGGGGAAACTCAATCTTTGATGTTCATATATTCAGTGGAAAAGATGGTTATGACAGGATGTCTTCCTTATTACCTCTCCATATGTACTAAACATTTGATCATCACACTTGAGCACGGAGATGAATTATGGTAGTTATGATTTTGTGCTTATTGCTTATTTATTCATTGTGGTCAACGATGTATTGTCTTTTGTTTTGCTTTATAATGTTCAATTTTCCATTCATCATATGCTCTTTCATACTTTTTGATGAAAACAAAGGGGGAGAGAAATATTAAGATTGAGCATGTCAGAGATAGGGGGAGCATGTCAATAGGGGGAGCATATCAATAGGGGGAGCATATCATTTTGCCATTCATGCTCATATTCATGCTTCACACACTCACACACTTCACACATTTTTGATGTAATCTTAATGTCTGGTTTGTTCTCATCAAAAGGGGGAGATTGTTGGAAACAGCATCCTAACCTATGTTTGATGATAACAAACCCTACTGAACTGTTCTAATATGTTTGTTGAGTGTGTCACAGGTCCCTATAGTCATGATTGCTCAGGTTACACATGAACGTACTCAAGTACGTTGAAATACGGAGCTGAAACTTCATTTGGAATTACACAAGCTGCTCAAACAAGAGAGTATAGCTATGAAACTCTACCCTAGAGTTAAACATAGGCTATAAACATCGTGGAAATTTTTCTCAGGATTTATGGAGATTGTTTGAAGTCCAAATACGGGGAAATACGAGAAAATACTGAGTATACAAAGAAGAAACATTTTCTACAAGAGGTGAAATGAGGTGAAAAAATTCTCACCTGTCAATATGAAGCTATGGGATTTTTGAGAATTATTTCAGAATTTTTGGGATTTATTTTATGCCCAAATACGCAAGAATACAGTGAAAATACTCAGAGAATACGACATACGACACTGTTCCTTTATACGGCTTCAACGCAGCTCCATACGGCTGACGTGGCATGATCTGGGCCGTACATTTCGCATCTGACGGTCGCTCGAAGCGGGGCGACGTGGCCGCTTATCCGCCGCCCGATCGCGATCCAACGGCCACCTACCATCCGCTCGAAGTCAAAAATTGCGGGCGCCGCTGAGTCAGCCGCGGGCGACGTGGCGTAATCTCCACCGTCGGATCTCCATCCAACGGTCCAGACGTTGCCGACTTCGAGTCAGCGCTGGCGGGCGGCTCGTGGGTCCGGGTCAGCTGAGGCGGGCGCTGAACGCAGCGGATCCGCATCGACGTGGCGCAATCGCGATCGTCCATCCGAAATCCAACGGTTGCCGACAGCGCGAAAATTACAGGTGCGGGTCCCAGCGGCTTTAAACCCGCGACGCCGACCGTATCGGATCCCCTCGCACAGTGTCAAAACCCGTTAACTCAATTCTATAAATACCAATGTACATCTCTTCACATTTTCATCAATAAGTGGAGTTCTAGAGATCCAAATTGAGTTCCGTAAGAAGCGTTGCGACCGTGACTTCATCCCCGACGCAGTGACAGCAAGTTGAGCAGCTAGTTCCTCATGTGCAGCAAATGAGATCATTTTGAGTGAGGAACTTCTACCGACTACTTCCACGGGGACAGCGACTACTTCTTCTACAGACATCCGATCATCATTCCGTAAGAAGCGTTGCGAAGCTACTGATGTGCTGAAAGACGACAATCAGAGAGATCTTCACAAATGAGCTTTCTAAACTCTTGATCTTTGTTATTTGTGAAGTTATTAATGTTTTGATCAGCATTTCTGTAATATAATTTCTTCCGCTATTTGGGACTCTAGGAACCAAACTTGTTGGGGCAAGTTGGGTTGGGGAGTGATACTTGTATGTTTCTTTTTGGCTTTGGTGAGCTTGAGTTGGTCTGACAGGTTGGTGTTGGGGCACCAATCTAAGGGAGATTGTAACTTCTTAAAGAAACAGTATAAGTGATTGCTCATTGGGGTGGACGTAGGTCATGGGGACCGAACCACGTTAAATTCTGTGTCTTCTGTGAATGCTTTGATTGTCCGATTCCTAAACTGCATGCTGTAAACTAGGCTTAATTTTTATCTTGCGATAATTTGGTCAAAGGCCTATTCACCCCCCCTCTAGGCCTTATTTAGATCCTACATACAGCGCAGCGTACGCTAACGTAAGTTCTCTTTCGATCCTCCATCACCGCCCGACGGGATCCTACAGATGTAAGAAGGTTTTACAGGTGCCTGCCCATAGCACAGTCGCATGTATATGCTTCTATAGTCGCCTGTCCTGTCCTCCCAATATTTCCTAAGTTCTCACCACTTACACACTTAGGATGTTAGTCGCCTGTAGAAGGTTTCTCAGTCGCCTGTTGGTTTACTGTGCCTGTCAGACCTTCATCAGTCGACTGTCCTACGTGGTAAATTACCGTTTGAATTCTCACCTACCCTCTGACACAGTGCAGCAGGCAACTGTGAATTCTTCATCAGTCGACTGTCTGGCACATATTTTCTATCCGTTGGATTTTTCTAGACGGATTTCAAAAGGGGTTTGGTTATTTTTCTTGAGGGTTTTTAGAGAATATATAAGAGGGTCTCTTACTGTTCCATTGAGCAAAACTTAGACTATCTTGCATTCATTCCTAAGCTCAATCTCTCAAGTTCTCTCTTCCTCAACTCTCAATCCCTAGAAATCTTAACTCTAATCTTGTTTTCCCACTTAAACCAAATCTGACCTTCAAGCTTTGGTAAAGATAAGTACAAGGGATTTCTCTCATCTTGGAAGAGACATCAACACACACACTTGCTCCTTCAAGTTCTACTTCAAGGCATAGGTGTTTGTAAGTGTTTTTCATTTCGAATTTCATTATCTCGTATTTTGATTTCACTCTCAGTTTGTGAGAGTGGATTTGCTTGATCCCAAGTTGTGGGAGTCAAGGACATCGATTTTTGTTTGATTACACATGTAGGATTGCTACAAGTGGGTTTAAAGGAAACCTCAAGTTAGGGTTCTAACTTGAGTATCTGGTGGTATCCAGGTGGAAGGGACGTATGATTACCGGGAAAATAAGTCGGGTTTGGACTTGGGTAATCCAAACCCTTGAAGTATCCTTTGTGTTAGCTTGTTTCATTTTGGGTTAAATTTTATTTCCGCATTTATTGTTGCTTAGCGATTTAAATTGGTATAACTATCGTTTAAATTTTATAAACACTATTCAACCCCCCTTTAGTGTTTTTCTTATAGCCGGGTCCTTACAGCTTCGCCCATACCCCCCCCATTGCTTTAGAAGGTGCCTTCTCAGCTTGTGTAGCTTTGTCCACGCCCCCATCGCTCCGAGCCCACCAGAATCAACTCCGGAGGAGGGAAACTTCTGCATTATTTGCTCATGACACCTAAAGAAGCCATCTCGGAACAAATTAGCCATCTACGTGGCAATAAATTTGTTGTAGTTCTTTATGACTTCAGCGACAATTCTCTTTGGGTCGACCACCTTCAGCTTCGCGATCTGAGATCGAAGCTATACCTTCTCCTTTTTTCTATCTCTCCCACCCGATGGCCAGCCCCTCCTCAGCCATACTCTTCAAAGAATATAGGACCCATACACTCTCTTCAGCAACCGACTGCGACCGCTTTTCTTCGGTCAACTCCATCTCCAATCTCTGGACCTTTGATGAAAGTTCGGCAACCTTAAGGAATGCCACCTTTAACTCGACATGTGCCTCCTTGGCTGCCTTCTTGGTGACTATCGGCCTCCGAAGCTCCCAGTCGAGGTTTGCTTCCATCTCAGCCATCATTACCGAGCATCGCCACAGCTCAGTGGCTACCGAAGACATCTGTGTGATAAAGAAGACAGGAGCACAATGGGACAAGGAAAGTGGAAAAAAGGAGAAGAACGAACCTGCTGGATTTGCCATACCATACAGCTTGCCAAGTTTTTGGGGTCGACCTTTCTCATGAAGGAACGATCCCTCGGAAGGACGGAATTCTCTGCTAAACGGGCCGCCACCCTACAGTCAATGAAGACCAACTCGACGTCCCCCACATCATGAATAGGCCGGATGAGATCGCCCTCGGAGTGTTCCAAGTTGATAGGGGTGGATCAGTGTTGGATTCTTGTATGCTAAGCAACACTAGAGGCAGTGAATAGTGTATTGGCAATTAAAATACTAATTAAAACTAATTAAGCAAATGCGAAAAATAATCGCAACACAACAATCACAAAGAAAGAATGTAATCACAAACACAGAATTTTATCCTGGTCCAGATTCCTACACCGGGACTCCTACTCCAGTCCCATCCTCATAAACCTGAGTGGTGGCTTTCCACTAGTGCTCCCTAAATCGGGACACATAAGAACACTCTTCAGGTGTACAATCCATAAACCGGGAAATGGAGAAAACTCTCTAAGTGGAGTAAACCCCCCATAATGTACTTGTTGGATCCTGTCAAAACAACGATGTTAGGATCGAATGAAGAGGAGAGACTTACGCTTGCGTACTTGGCACCGTAATCTCTGAACTTCGCCCTCGGATTCACCACAATGGTCAGTACTTCATCACGGAGGATCGAAGCAGCGTTTCACCGCCTAAATCTCTATTTAGAAGAGGATTTTAATGGAAGGGAGAAGAAGAACACAATTTGCCTTATGCAAACTTATGGCATGGTAAGATTAGTGTAAATACCTTACCCTTGGGTCCTATTTATAGGCTTTAGGGGTAGTTATTGTAGGAAATAACTAAATATTTGCCTATTAGCCTATATTAGCACATTCACTTATCCTCTTCTTCATTCTCTTATCAAGTGCCTTTTGCACTTATAAAGTGACTTTTTCCACTTATCGAGTAGTCCTTTTCACACGAGAAAAGGTTCCCTTCGCGCACGCTTTCGTGCACGCGACATCTGAGGTCCATAGGCCCTCATACATCCCCTCATGGGTGTATATATGTCGTCCATATCCAACATCTCCCACTCACACTTGAGGGGATTGTAAGGAAACATCTTTTCCTTTAGTTCTACTGTTTATCATACCGAGAAATAGACCGTGTGACCGTCATGCGCATAGAGTCCGCTGTTGTGCACTTGTTAGAGATACACAACACTCCTCGAGGTGCAAAGTTGAGTAGATTAATGCATGCTTTACCCTAGATTATTTCTTCACATTTCTTATACGTTATATTCAACAATTGAATCCCATCTGGATTACAATTGGCTGGCCAGCTTTGAATCTTTAAAGTCCAAATGTGAATATGAAATTAATCTTCCTCTTCTTGCGATCCTTTTGATCTTGACTTGACTTGCTTTTCTAACATGCCCCGCCGGACCGAATTGACCATAGTCCATAAGCAACATGCTAAGATAGCAATCAC
This sequence comes from Scilla litardierei, assembly GCA_030789695.1. NCBI lineage: Eukaryota > Viridiplantae > Streptophyta > Magnoliopsida > Asparagales > Asparagaceae > Scilla > Scilla litardierei. Next base: position 73,670,955 of record CM061131.1, read on the forward strand.
CCAGTCAAATCTAAAGGAACCAATTAGAGTCCATAAGGGTAAGTAGTTAAGACCTATGTGGTCTTTGGGTCTCAAATAATAGTAAACACAATTACTATTCTAACCCAATGGTTAAATGCATACGTAGTATGAATACGTATTACAACATCACTCCTTTCCCAGGGAGCGTATGTCTTAATGATGTTGTAAGGATGATGGTTAGACGCCACAATGTCTGACTTTGAGTCCCTTTAACTACTCATTGATCTCCTGGACCCACATCCTGCATAAGACAGATAAGATTTCAAAAAAAAATTTCTTAGATCTTTTGTAAGCATCCATATGATGCAGATCTTTCATACGACCGTTTTGTTTAAGTCATGACTCTAAATCATCCGTCTGATGATTTTGACTTTAAACATGTCTCATCTTTATTTTATCTGTCTGATAGAATAAAGGTGGTTGCTCATGTGAGAGAGCCAACCTTAATCTATCCGACATACAAAAAAAACTGCTGAGATTAAAAGAAATGTACACAAACATTTTCATGAAACTCATATGCAATGTCAAAAAGAACTTATTCTTTTATTAAATTTGATCTTTCATAGACATGGGAATATACATTGATACAACTCAGCTCTTACATAATCCTTGAGATGATAAGTGTTTGTAAAACACATCTCTGGGGATCGCCTTCGTAAGCGGATCCGCTATCATCTCATGCGTAGATATGTATCTTATGTCTACCTTCTTGTTTTTATCATAGTCTTTTGCAAATTTGTAGCGGATATCAATGTGTTTGGTCTTACAATGGAATTTTGGATCTTTGACATAGGCTATAGATGCGTGACTGTCACTGTATATTGGTACAATACCTGAGTCACTTGCATCAATTTGCTTGTCTAAGAACTTCCTAAGCCAAACAGCCTCTTGGACCGCCATGCTAAATGCTACAAATTCGGCTTCCATAGTTGAAAGTGCGATGCAGGATTGTTTCTTGCTACTCCAGGATATTGCACCAGATCCGAGTAGAAAAACATGTCCTGAGGTCGATCGTCGCTCATCGAGATCACCCTTCCAATCAGCATCAGTGTAGCCTTCGAGCCTCAATGCATTTCCTTGATAGCATAAAGCATAGTCCGTAGTCCCTTTAAGATACCGCATTATCCTCTTAACCGCTTTCCAGTGTGCTTGCCCTGGGTTGGATTGGTAATGACTTACCATTCCAACGGCAAAACAGATGTCCGGTCTTGTACACATCATAGCGTACATAAGACTACCAACTGCACTGGAATATGGAACTTTTTCCGTAATATCCATTTCCTTTTGGTTCTTAGGACACATCTTCAGACATAAATTATCGCATTTGCTTATTGGAGTATCAATGGACTTACAGTCCTGCATGTTAAAACGTTTTAGAATCTTCTTTATATAAGTCTCTTGTGAAAGAGAAAGAAGTTTCTTCGAACGATTCCTTGAAATCTTAACTCCAAGGATATATGTGGCTTCTTCCATATCTTTCATCTCAAATACTGATGAAAGCCAAGCCTTGATATCCATCACAAAGCCCTTGTCATTTCCGGCTATTAGAATGTCATCTACATATAGAGACATAATAACAAACTTGCTTCTGATCCTCTTGATATATACACAGCTATCTTCATCAAGCATGGTAAAACCATTTGATAAGACAACTTCTTGAAATCGTATATACCATTGCCTCGAGGATTGTTTAAAACCATATATGGACTTACGAAGTTTACAAACCTTATGTTCGTTTCCTTCTTTTACAAACCCTGTTGGTTGTTCCATATAGATCTCCTCGTCCAATTCTCCATTGAGAAAGGCAGTCTTTACATCCATTTGATGTAACTCGAGGTCTAAGCAAGCTACTAAGGCCAGAATTAAGCGAATCGAGGTAAAACGAACAACATGTGAGAAGGTCTATTCGTAGTCTATCCCTTCCTGTTGCGTAAAACCTTTCGTGACAAGGCGAGCTTTATATATGTCTATAGAACCATCAGCCTTATGCTTGATCTTGAGAACCCATTTGTTCACAATAGCTCTACGTCCTCTGGGTAAATCAACCAAGTCCCAAACTTGGTTAACTTTCATGGATTCTAATTCCTCCTTCATCGCTTCTATCCATTTGTCTTTTGCAGGGCATGATATGACCTGTTTGAAAGTAGCATGCTCGTCATCTTCTTGTAGTAAAGTCAGAAAGATTTGTGGGAATTCATCCTCAAATCTTAGAGGAGCTAACCTTGTACGACTACTACGTCGTATTTGAGATTCTTCAAGTCCTTGTTGACTCAAATTTAGATCAATTCTAATATCACTCCCACTTGGAATGTCGTTAGAAATGCTCCCACTTGGATCATTATTCCCGTATGGAATATGATTAGCATCATTCGTATCATCCATTGGTGAAGGTTGAAACGTATTTTCGTCTTCACCAAGAATTCTCCCACTCGAATGAGGTAATCCTTCTTGATCAAAGATCTCAAATTGAGATAAGTCCTGACTTATCTCGCCCTGTCTTGGAAACTCGTTTTCCAAGAAAGTGACATCCCTCGACTCAAATTCAATTAGTCCTCCATTGTCTTCTTGACCAATGAAAACATAACCTTTGGAGTTTTCTGCGTATCGTATAAAGATACATTTCCTCCCCCTTGGCCCAAGTTTTCCATACTTATGGGAGGAAATATATGCGTAGGATGCATACCCCCAAGGTTTTAATATGCTTAAGTCAGGAGACCTTTGGTTCCACAACTCATAAGGAGTGGAGCTAACTGATTTCGAGGGTACGCGGTTTAAAATGAAAGCGACCGTCAATAATGCATCACCCCAAAAGGTGATTGGCAAGTTGGCTTGCGCCATCATTGAACGGACCATTTCCATTAAAGTCCTATTCCTCCTTTCTGCAACACCATTTTGTTGCGGAGTATAAGGCATAGTTACCTGATGAACTATGCCTTTTTCATCACAAAGTTCCTTAAAACTTGCTGATTGATATTCACCGCCTTTATCGGTTCGCAAGACCTTAATCTTGTGATCTAATTGATTTTCCACCAAACTCATATAGTTTTTAAAGCAGGTTAATGCTTCACTTTTGTGGGATATCAAATAGATATGATCGAATCGGGTTAAGTCATCAATAAAAGTGATGAAATAGGACTTCCCGCGTCTTGTCTTGACATTCATCGGACCACGTATGTCCGAATGGATGAGCTGTAATGGAACCTTGGCCCTTGTGCTGGTTCCAAACGGCTTGCGACAAGATTTCCCTACAAGGCAATGTTCGCAAGTCGACATTTCGACCTTTGAAACATTGGATAGAAGGCCACGTTTGGCAAGTCTATCCATTCGTGTTGGTCCAATGTGACCAAGCCTTGCATGCTAACAAATTACATCTGACTCAAGATTTGATGAATTTGCAACAAGGAAATTTTCATTATAAAATGAGGAATCATACATTGTATTTAGTACAATAAATCCTTTGAAAACATACCTAGAACCAATTAAAGAATTATAACAAGACAAGTCCACTTTACAACTATGAAAGAACCAACTATAACCAAGACCCATTAAAACGACCACAGATATAATATTCCTTCAAATATCTGGAGCGAAGATGATATCATGTAGTAAGATAGTGCGGCCGTTGTCCAAGACTAGCTTGCACGTCCCAACGCCTTTCACTTCAACACGTGTGTTGTTTCCTACATATATCCACTTTGTTCCTTGGGGTATCCGGTGATACTCCACGAAGGACCGTCTGTCCCTTGCTATGTGGTCGGTGGCACCTGAATCAATTATCCAAAATGGATTAGATTCTACAAGAAATATTGAACTAGAAACACATATGTAACTAGCATTACAAGTTACCTTGTCACCTTCATCCGTACAAGAACGGGCATAGTGACCTAACTTGTTGCACTTGAAGCACTTGATCCTCTTCAAGTCTTTCTTCTTGTGCCATTTCTTATTCACACCCTTATGTTTGGGTTTCTTGGTAGACTCTGGTTGGTTATTACGTTCATTAGTAAACTTCGAACGATTTTTCCGTTTCTTTCCCCCGTGTGAGGAACTAGCAACCATGTGCACTTCTGCACTTGGCTTGGTGGCCGCAAGCCGCTCTTCCTCTAACTCGAGGTGCTTAGAAACATCGCTGAAGTTCTTGATGTTCTCATTATGAGTGAGATGCATCTTCATTTGGTCCCACCCATTTGGTAGGAAACATATGACTGCTTGGATTTGTTGCTCATCAGTGAGCACATGACATGCATCCTTTAACTCTGAGATGAGATTCGCCATATGTCGCAGATGCTTCCCCATGGAATGATCTGGATGTTTCTTGTACGAATCGAATCTTATAGTTAAAGAACGAAGTTTGGACACCGAGTTGCCACCAAACTTCTCCTCTAGCTTGGACCATATGTCCATGGCTAGGTCATGCTCTCGAAAGATTCGCATTATGTCGTCTGCCATACTTGATAGCAACGTAATACGAGCAATCTTGTTCTTCTGAGACCAAGCATCGAAAGCTTCCTTGTCTCTTCTGTATTGAGCCGTTGTGCCCAACTCAGGTTCAATCATTATGTTCTTTAGAGTTTCGAGCACATCTTGCTCCTCTAGAACATATTGTATCTTTATGGACCATAGTTTGTAATTATCGTCGTTGAGTTTTTCACCTTTGTTCAACTCAGCGATGATGTTCTTAGCGGCAGAAGACATTTTAGCTTTAAAATGCTGCAAAAGACATAAAACGAAGGTTTGATCAAAAAACATTGCATAAATTTCATATTTATAGTCATTATTTTAGACATTTTCATAATTCAGCAGTCTCGGTCAGCGGACCGACTAGGGGAATGGCTAGTCCATGGTTCACTACCCCCAGACAGAGCCGAGGTGTCCCACAAACTAGTCCAAAAGACCACTGGCCGAATCATGATCCATTGAGACGCTGAATCAATCGAATGTGAAAATTTCAGACTAGTTTAATATCACTCCCACTTGGAAAATCCCACTTGGAATGATATTAATATATTTGATAAGTTACTTTCGAAAAATATTGAAGATGTTGTTCTAGAATCGGAAAAGTCATTACGATCCCAATCACCATCTAGAACAACTTTCAATATTTCCCCATCACTTTATCAAAATTAGTACTCTTATAGTACTTTGCAGCGGAAAAGCATTTTTGAAAACGTATTTTTCAAAAAATTAGGGAATTTTTAACTTGGTGCCCTTATGGTACTAAAAATACCCTTGTTATATTTGCAAAAATATTCGGCAAGTTCTACACCGAATATTTTGACAATTCCCCGGCCATTGCCGAGGTTGTGCCAAGGCCGTGCCAAGGCCGGATTCCTTCTCCGAAGAGAAAATTGCCATTGCAATTTTGCCAAGGCCAAACATCCCCTGATGGGAGTTTTTCTACAAGTCACCGTCGTCGGCTCCCGTATGGATCCAGGCGCTTCCCCCTACAGGAGAATTTTGCCGCAGACAACTGCCGCCGGCTCCGTAGAGACTGGCCATGCAAGCCACCACCCACGCAAGCCCCCCCAATCACTGAGCTGACCGGGGCTTGGCCCTGGCCGAGGCTAAGGGCCGGCAATGGCCTGGCCCTGGCCACAGCCAGTGACGGCAGAGGCCCTGGCCGAGGCCAGGGCCGGCCTCGGCCTGGCCCTGGGCACTGCCAGGGCCGGCCGTGGCCCTGGCCTCGGCCAGGGCCAGCCCTGGCCACGGCCCTGGTCTGGTTGCGGCCAGGGCTGGCCCTGGCCGTGGCCAGGGCCTCCTGGCCCTGGCCTAGCCTCGGCCAAGGTTGGCCATGGCCACGGACAGGGCCCCCTGGCCCTGGCCGAGGCCGGCCAAAGCCGGCCTGGCCCGGGCCGAGGCCGGCCATGGCCGAGACCATGGCCGGCCTTGGCCTCTTGGCCATGGCCGGCCTCCCCCTTGCATGGGGTTGGTCGCACACCCCCACCGGAGGGGGGTGGCCTTGTTTGTTATTGGCCGTAGCCAACCCCCTCCGCTTGGGGAGGGGGATGCATAGCCTCCATGGCCTATATGGCCATGGGGATCATGCACCAAAGATGTCATCTTCTCCGTTGAGAATAACCACTGCCATCTTCTTCTCCGATGAGACACCCGTTCATCGAGAAAACGGTTTTGCTTCAATGGCTGTGTGCCAAAAAATGAAGAAAACACATTTTCGCGGTCGCAAACTTCATGCTCTACATGAAGAGAGCACCCATTCCCTATTGAATGGAGACTCAGCATCCATGAGGAGCGCGAGTTTGGCGAGAAGAATGGTAAGTTCTTCCCGTCACGGAGAGTTCCTGCCATATCCGTAATGGCCGAAGACCCTAACGTGAAAAGAACAACTATTGTGTTCTCTCCGTCACGATGTATTCCTACCATATCCATAATGGTAGGATACTCATTCATGAAAGACACAACGTCGCGTTCATCGGTGAGACCGGATCGAACCCGTATGGCTTTGATACCAATGTTGGATCCTGTCAAAACAACGATGTTAGGATCGAATGAAGAGGAGAGACTTACTCTTTCGTACGCGGCACCGTAATCTCTGAACTTTGCCCTCAGATTCGCCACAACGGTCAGTACTTCGTCACGGAGGATCGAAGCAGCGTTTCACCGCCTAAATCTCTATTTAGAAGAGGATTTTAATGGAAGGGAGAAGAAGAACACAAGTTGCCTTATGCAAACTTATGGCATGGTAAGATTAGTGTAAATGCCTTACCCTTGGGTCCTATTTATTGGCTTTAGGGGTAGTTATTGTAGGAAATAACTAAATATAAGCTTATTAGCCTATATTAGCACATTCACTTATCCTCTTCTTCATTCACTTATCAAGTGCCTTTTTGAACTTATAAAGTGACTTTTTCCACTTATCGAGTGGTCCTTTTCACACGAGAAAAGGTTCCCTTCACGCACGCTTTCGTGCATGCGACATCTGAGGTCCATAGGCCCTCTTACATCCCCTCATGGGTGTATATATGTCATCCATATCCAACAGTACTCACAACCCGAGTACTATGTTTCGTAATGAAAAGAAATGAAATACAATCTTACCTATGCCTTGATAGATCTTACCAATGTGTGTGAAGGCATGAAGATTGGAAACAAGTGCTAGATGATTGGCTTAATGGACTTGAAGAACTCTCTCTTTTGATGCAAGATCAACACAATTACACTTTTAAACAAAGTGAAAAAGAAAATGAGAGAGAAGAAAAATGCTCTTGGATTTTTGCTTTAAATGAGTTCTATTTCAGTAAGCATTGGTGCCAAAATCTTCCTCAAAACTGAGCATATATACACCCTCAAATCTGCACTAAAACCAAGAAAATGGCTCCTCAAAATTCACACCCAATGACTATAAACATGCATATTTTCGAGCGACCAAATGTTTGGAAAAGTGTTCTCAGGAGGTTGATCAACTGCTCAGACACCTGAGAACACAACAGACGACTGGCAGAATGAGATGGATAGAGGGAAATAGATGTTGTCCAATCTCCAAGCAACAAAGGTCTGATGAACACTTACCAGACGACAGATCGACTGTGTAGTCGTCTAGTAAGCCTTTTATAAATGGCTGTGTGATCGCTCCGTATTTTACACCCTTTTTCTGCATGTTTGCATGCCACTTTGATCGCTCAAATCACGTTTTTCACGATTATTCGGCAATATTACGATGCTTTTCACGATTTCTTGTTTTTGTCGTATTTCAGGAGATATGGAGTGATTCGGAGTGATTTTGAGATCTAGATGATTTGCACCCACTCCGGAGTGTCACCCGAGACTCTTTTGAGGGCTATTCGGTGATGGACGATGAGTGGGAGAAGAAGGAACGTCGTAGGAGCGATGTGGAAGCGAAAAGATGAAGATTGGGCATTTGCAGTATCTCACTCGGCCGAGTGAACAACCCACTCGGTCGAGCAAGAAGACCAGTTGGTCGACCAGACCGGACACGCATCAACTGAAGAAAATAGGCGTGCATTTGGCCGAGTGACGATAGTCCACTCGGCCAAGCATGGAAATCCACTCGCCCGAGTGGCATGAGAAAATCCACGTCAAAAAACGGCCGACTTACTGTAAATGTACAGGCTTTTGATGGTTCCGACTCGGCCGAGCAAGAGATGCCCCTCAGCCGAGTGAGTAAAGCCACTCGGCAGAGTCACTTCCGAAGACAGACCCCCAAAAAGTCCCGACTTACTGTTATTGTACAGGGTTTGTCACTCGGCCGAGTGACAGTTGTCACTCGGCCGAGTGAGCCGCCCCGCCTGCTGCGTAAACTGCGATTTCTGGGCTGCGCAGGGGCGTTTTTGTCATGATTATTTGGGCGATTTTGAGGGGTATTTAAACCCAGTTTTCGCCCTAGTTTGAGAGAACTTTTGGATACTTTTTGCAGCCTTTTTAGAGAGCTTTTTAGGTAATTAGATTTAGGCTTTTTGAGAGATTAGAAAGGGGACTTTTGTTGGATGCTATTAGATTCTCATTGGGTTGTCTCTTTTCTTGTCAAAAATTCTATTCTCATTGGTTTTGTTGGATGCTATTAGATTCTCATTGATAATTTCTCCATTGCAATGAATTGTGTTGAATTTTCTATTGAATTTCTTATGAATTGCATGATGGATAGTGAGTAGTTCTATTGTCCTAAGGCATGAGGATGAACCCTATAAACCCTATTTTTAAGTTGTGATGAATTGGTGACATTCTTGCTAGAATTGATTAGGGTTAGGTTGGGATTGATTTATTACAGATAGCTAGGGACTCATATTGATTGGGATTTGCAAGAGATTGGATCCCAATCGATAGGAATCCTTAGAGATTCGATTTAGATTTACGATTGGACTCCCCTAGAATTGGTTTGCAAGAGATTGGGCCAAAGCTAGGGTTTTTAATCGTGCTTCTATACCAATACCCGTTTGCAAGAGATTGGACGGGTAGGAACTATCTCAACCTAGGTCGTAGCTTGAGTTTGCACGAGAGTGGGCTCGAGATACGATTGAACGATGATGTCGATCCTAATGCTAACGGCTTAGGTTAGGGTTTGCAAGAGAGTGGGCCCTAACCTAGGTTTGCTATAGACCGGCAATAGCGCGAGAGCGTGAGCTTGGTTCTACATTCAGTTGCGACTAGTTCACCTAAAATCCAAGTCTAGCAATAATGTAACCTCCGAATCACAACGATGAGATGCGGTACGTAGCGGGGATTCCCTATCCCTAGGCACTTTATTTCATTAATATTTCTACCGATATACGAACGATTGTGACAACTTTACCTCGAATCATTCTTGACCATTTGATATCTAGGTGATTAGAACGAGACACCGTCACTGTTCCTCCCTGAGTTCAATACCCGCTCGCCACTACGCCGTGCGCTTGCGGTAAAACTACAATCGCACTCCCGGGTGTGTATCCGGGGGCGCGAGCAAGTTTTTGGCGTCGTTGCCGGGAGGTGCTATTTACGGTTTTTGATTTTGATCACCCGGTTATCTCTCACAATCTATCTTTCTTTCTTTACGGTTATTTACGGTTTTCCTTTTTGACTCTGTTTGCTGCCCTACTTACTTGCTTTCCCAGATTTCTCCATAAGATCTTAACAAGAACATGGGGGAGGCAATGTTAATGGCCGAGTCAAGCCTGGGAGATGATGACTCCTTTACGAGCCTTCTTAAAGAACTTGTTGATGAGGTCCATGCCACAAGGGGCATTTGCCGTTGATATTGAGGACCCCATTGAGCAACAATTTGACATTTTTGTGATAGATCAAATCTCCCCGGAATGGACCATAGAGGGCAACATCAGAGTTGATGTGAGGGACGGCAAGTTATATTTTGAAAAGGGCGGAACATGCATTGAAGAGTACTACTCTTCTGAGGAATCCATTGATCAAGCCGAGATTCAGGGAAGTACACTCTACGACCCTTACTCTTATTTTTGTGAACTCACTGACGCATCTCTTGATCTCAGCTTGGACCTGAGCACGGCGATCCCATCGATGCCCACGCAGAATCGTGCAGTGTCTATTCCGATGCACCGTCCTCACCAATAAGTGAATTCGAGTCGGCATGGAGGAGCCCACTCAAGGAAATAGATCTGAACCCAGATGTTGCAGGAGAAATCAAGCTTACACGAGGAGAGGAAGTAGAGGATACATCGCCACCTGAGGTAGAGCTTAAACAATTACCACCAAATCTAAGGTACGCTTTCTTGGGTAATAAATTGACCTACCCGGTATTGTTAATGCCCACCTCAACCATGATCAACTAGAAAGACTCTTAGATGTTCTTAGGAGTCACAAAGATGTGCTTGGCTACACCATCTCTGACCTTAAAGGAATAAGCCCTAGGCTTTGCACGCATAGGATCCACTTGGAAAACACCGAAGCCACCTCGATAGAGCCTCAAAGGCGGTTGAACCCCAACATGAAGGAGGTGGTTAAGAAAGAGATTCTTAAGTTACTCGAAGCCGGCATTATTTACCCTATCTCTGATAGCTGGTGAGTTAGCCCCGTTCATGTCGTTCCAAAAAAGGGGGGAATGACCGTTGTAAAAAACGATAAGGGAGAACTCATTTCTACACGCACCGTCACGGGATGGCGAATGTGCATTGACTATAGGAAGTTAAATAAAGCCACGAGGAAGGACCATTACCCATTACCCTTCATTGATCAAATGCTTGAACGACTTGCTAAACATAAATACTTTTGTTATCTGGATGGGTATTCGGGGTTCTTTCAAATTCCCTTGCATGAAGACGACCAAGAAAAGACCACTTTCACATGTCCTTATGGTACATATGCCTATTGTAGAATGCCCTTTGGACTTTGCAATGCTCCCGCCACTTTTCAAAGATGCATGACATCAATCTTTTCTGATTACATTGAAAATATTATGGAAGTCTTCATGGATGATTTTTTTGTGTATGGAAGTGAGTTTGATTCTTATTTGGCTAATCTTACAAAAGTCCTCAAACGATGCCAACAAAACAATCTCACCCTAAATTGGAAAAAATGTCATTTTATGGTCACCGAGGGGATAGTGCTTGGGCATCTTGTGTCCTCTCGAGGGATTGAGGTTGATAAGGCGAAAGTTGAGGTAATCGAAAAACTCCCTCCTCCTATTAATGTAAAGGGCATTAGAGGCTTCCTTGGTCATGCGGGGTTTTACCGCCGCTTTATCAAGGACTTTGCCATAATTGCCCGACCACTTACTTCCTTACTTGCTAAAGATGCCCCCTTTGTCTTTTCAGGAGAGTGCTTGCAAGCATTTAATGCGTTGAAGGAAGCACTCATCTTCGCCCCCATCATACAACCGCCGGATTGGAGCCTTCCCTTCGAGCTCAAGTGTGATGCAAGTGACCAAGCCATCGGAGCAGTGCTAGGACAAAGGAAAGTCAAGAAGCTTCATGCTATATTCTATGCTAGCAAGACATTCGACGACGCGCAGAAAAATTATACTACCTCCGAGAAAGAGCTTTTAGCGGTTGTCTACTCTATTGAGAAGTTCCGTTCCTACCTCCTTGGATCCAAGGTTATTTTCCACACCGACCATGCGGCATTGAAGTATCTTCTAAGCAAGAAAGAGGCAAAACCAAGATTGATAAGATGGATACTTTTGTTGCAAAAATTTGACTTGGAGATTAGGGACAAGAAGGGAACGAACAACGTAGTGGTGAACCACTTATCTAGGCTTGTTCACGGCGAGGAGGACGAGAGCCTACCTATCGATGACACCTTTGTTGATGAGAGGCTATATGCCATAAGGCCCGGAGAGGTGCCTTGGTATGCGGATTTCATCAATTATTTGGCTTGTGGGATAAAACCATGCTGAATGCCCACGCAACAAAAGAGGAGGTTTATGCACGAAGTCCGAAATTATTTTTGGGAGGATCCGTATCTCTTCAAGGTTTGCAAGGATGGTGTTATTCGGAGATGTGTTTCCAAGGAGGAGGCCACGTCGATCATCTTGCATTGCCATGGTATGCCATGCGGGGGACATCACGCCTCATCTAAGACAACCGCTAAGATATTGCAATGCGGATTGTTTTGGCCGACCATGTTCAAGGATATGCATCACTTCGTCAAGGGATGCGATCGATGCCAAAGGACCGGAAATATATCAAGGCGAAACGAGATGCCGATGAGGCCCATTCTAGAAATTGAGCTATTCGATTGCTGGGGAGTGGACTTCACGGGACCTTTTCCGTCAAGCAAAGGAAACAAGTATATCTTACTAGCCGTGGACTACGTCTCTAAATGGGTGGAAGCCATTGCGACCCCTACTAATGATGCGAGGGTGATATCCAAGTTTTTCAAGCATAGCATCTTCCCACGCTTTGGAGTGCCTCGTACTTTGATAAGCGATGGGGGAAGCCACTTTATAGAGAACAAATTTGAAGCCATGTTGAAAAGATATGGAGTGAATCATAGAGTTGGCATGGCATACCATCCCCAAACGAGTGGCCAAGTGGAGGTGTCGAACCGAGAAATCAAGAAAATTCTAGAAAAGACCGTGGATAGATCTAGAAAAGATTGGTCAATGAAATTGGACGATGCACTATGGGCTTATCGTACGGCCTTTCGCACTCCTATTGGCACCACACCGTACTGACTTGTTTATGGGAAAGCTTGTCACTTACCGGTAGAGTTGGAGCACCGCGCATATTGGGCTATTAAGACATTCAACTGTGACTACAAAAGTACTGCGGTGAGGCGACTCTTAGACATTAATGAGCTTGATGAGATAAGACGTGATGCTTATGAGAGCTCAAGGATTTATAAGGAAAGGACTAAGATCTTCCATGATGCACGCATCACGGTCACGGACTTCAAGGTCGGAGATAAAGTCCTCCTATTCAATTCCCGGCTTCGACTCTTTCCCGAAAAATGGTGATCGCGATGGTCCAGACCTTTCACCATTAAGCACATACAACCGGGTGGAGCTTTTGAGTTGGAGGGGAAAGACGGAGCCACATTCAAGGTGAATGGACAACGGCTCAAGCATTATTCCGAAGGAGTCCCCTCTGGTGAAGTGAATTGCATATATCTACTCAAGGGACGCCCCCACGATCTTTCATATCTCCTCGATGAAGTGATTGAAGAAGCAATCCCCCACTCTATTGGTGCTCTCCATGACGATGGCTTCGAAGAAGGCCAAGCTTTGGGTGAAGAAGAGAAGTTGGAGGACCCTCTAGATAGCTCCACGGGTAATGATGAAGGCGACGCTGATGTCGCTAGAATATGAGAGCTTTGCAAGCTCTCAAAGGCCAAGAATCCGAAGAAAGCTCCACCGAATGGAAGATCAGTGTCACCGGCCAAGAAGAAGAGAAGAAGAAGCTCTAGCTTGGGGGACTTATCCCCCAACATTACCCATGATGAGGAGGCGTCGAGGAAGACCGATGATCATCAAGCCCCAAATCCGAGCGGCCTTCCCGGCAAATTTGACGGGTGCATCTCGTATGCGCCCAATATCGCGAGCTAAACAAATATCTTAAGGGGTCGAGCTCATGACCTTAAACAAGCACTTGTCAGGAGGCAACCCGACGATTTTTGCATTATTTTTATTTGATTTTCATTTTTGGTTTAGCCTTTTGTTAGTTTTTAGAATTTTTTGTCCATGAAAATCGTGACAACGGGTCCTATTTTTCATGACAGGAGAAGGAGAAAGGGAGATCAATCATATGAAGGATGATCGAGGCAAGGAAGAGCGTTCCAAGAATGCGTTCAGGCCTTAGGAGGAGGAAGAAACAGACTGTAGGAAGAAAAACAGAGACCAGAGCAAAAAACGGAGAGCAGATGCAGAAAACAGCACGTCACTCGGCCGAGTGGCACATGCCACTCGGTCGAGCAAAGACTCCACTCGGCCGAGTGGAGCACCAAACAGGAAAGTTTCTGCAAACCAACTCTCTGTCAATTTTTGTAAGTTTTAGTTTAAATTGCCACTCGGGCGAGTGACTTGTCACTCGGCTGAGTGAAACAAATACCCTCCTAGCCTAAAAATTGCCGAGTGGAGTTTTCTCCCTTCGGCCGAGTGAACTAAAGCCACTCGGCCGAGTCGTAAGTGGGGAGGAGATTTTCAAAATTTTTTTGTTTACGCACTCGACCGAGTGACATTGTCACTCGGCCGAGTCGTACCATTCCCTATATAGAAGTGGCAGCGGCATGCGCAGTTTTTGAAACGAAAAAAAACCCAATCTCGCCCGAGCCCACTCCTGTTTCCTCTCCCTCGCCCGCTACAACCCTCCTCCCTCGCCCCAATCGACCCACTTCACCAGCGATCGTCTCCCTCCCCACTCGCCGATGATCGGCCGCCGACCCACCTCACCGGCGCCGGCCTCCACTGCCTCGATTTGCCCCGTTTTGCCCCAAAAACCCATTTTCTCCCCGTTTCTCTTGATCCGTACGCCCATTGAGCCCCTAATCCAAATTAAATTTCGTATCTATCTATTATCCCCCATCTCCCCCATATATATTGAATATTATTTGCTGATTCGATCGTTTGATTTGCAGGCTAGCTTGGGGGAGCTTTGGGGAGCTTTTGGACGCGCTTTTAGCTTCGCGGCGAAGGCGTCTCTTTGCACGCACCACTTATTGCTCTCGTGACATGTTCAGGTACACTCGCTCCATCATATAGCACGCCGCATTATTTATTTAGTTGGGACGTGTCTCGCGGCACACATGCCGTCGCGGACTAGGCTCCGTACACGGGGAGCCTCTTCGAAGCGGAAGAGGACCGATGATGCCTGTCTCTCTCACGCTAGGGAGGACTCCTCTCCACCTAGCCCACTACCGCCACCACCACCTACACAACCGATCCCAGTCGATCCTGTCCCTCCACCCGCTCCCGCTGTCGGGCCGATGGAGATCACGTTTCGAAATGACGCACACCGCACCAGGTTCAAGCGTATCTGCCATCGCTCGATAGTACCCTCTAGGTTCATGCACTTAGCTGACCTTGACTGCCTAGGGGTACTTGAGGGACTTCTCACGTTGTACGACAATGTGGGATGGCTTGATTTTTTGTCGGTGTCGGCAGATACTTATATCCGTCCGACACTAGAGGTCCTGAGCTCTATCGACCGGACCCTGGAGGATGCACATTCCGCTTGATGGATCGAGAGTGCGAGATCACTCTCAACATGCTTCGTGTATTCTTCCAGTGGCCCGCTGTCCCTGTCCCTGACCGTGCCTACGCCCCCACGCACATCCCACCCCCGTCGTTCGACACCTCCACCTTCTGGACACGGATCATGGGATCTCCACTTGCCTTTGACCCTAGTAGGGCCAAGGCATCAGCCATCCTACACCCCTACCTCCGCATTGCACAGCGCCTCATGGCGACTACTTTCCTAGCGAGGTACGAGCACGGGACCATGTCTACGCCAGAGCTCTACTTGCTCTACGCGATGACTCGCCACAGGGTTCTGGATAGGGGTAGCGAAGACCTAGTCCCCGTCGTCGAGATAGATATTGCTAGTTGGTTTCTGGACCGCATCATCATTTCAGTGAGCGCTCGCTCACCTATTTGTTGCGAAGGTCTAATCACACTTCTGTCCCTTATGACCGGCGTGGACCTACCTGACGACCTGCGTCGAGCACCGGGCCCCACTTCACTTTCGATAGACGTTATGGCTCGGATGAAGATGCTTCATCCCCACGGTTGCAAGCACTGGGTGTGGTTGCACGGTCCCTTTAGTGATGACTACATGGTTCTTTCGAGCCCCGCTTGGACACATATTGGACCGGCCCACATGGACTGGCTCCCAGCGATGGATCTACTCATCCCCGCTGCCTACGTCCTTAAGCCTGAGGATGCTAAGCAGGCACCCCATGCACCACCTGTTGACCCCGTGATCCCTCAGCCCGCACCTGCACTGTCTGCACCTCCCGACACTTCTGTTCCCACTTCTGTCAGTGTCGGGAGTACCTTAGCTGAGCCGTCCTCCACTACCACCTCTACCGAGCATATGTCCATCGAGACTATCACCTCTCGGAACCCTTAGCATCCCACCAACATTTTAGAGACCGACGAGACCTCCTTTACTGCCGCAGTGGCGGTTCTGACCACTTTTGTCCACGGCCACCCCGGCCGTTGCCCCTTCTGACCCCACTGCCGCTGTCTTTACCGAGAGTGTTGTGACTTCTGTCCCCACTTCTGCGTCACTGACCTCTCCTATTGCCGCGTCGCACATTTTGCCTTCCACTTCCGCTGCTGCTGCTGCTGCTTCGACCCAGCCTGCGTCACAGCCTCGCACCGAGGCTGGGCATCACTTACCAAGCATAGCACCCCTTCCACACTACCCTGCTGGCCCCATCCTATACACTGCCCGCCAGAGACAGCCCCACACCTCACCTGTTCGACCAGTGCGTCCCTCTGCTCCACCACCCCCGGACACTCTACTTCAGAGCATTCGTGCTCTAGAGGGGGCTGTTAGTGGACTTCAAGGAGACTTTAGGGCTCTCTGCCATGGTCAGTTCCGTGCAGACCCACATCGCATTCCTTCCCAGTATTCAGGCTTGCCTGAATCAGATTCTTGCACGTCTGCCTCCACCACCCACACACTCCCAGCCACCAGCACCAGCACCAGCACCACCGCCGCCGCCGCCGCCACAGGACGGTGCTGGTGCAGAGCCACCACCAGCTTAGGCACACTCTTGATGCCTCTAATATTTTTTGTCGTTTTGCTGCCCGTTTGTTCCTGTGCCGGGTGATTGATTTTTGCCCCCCCTCCTCCACATATTACCCTGATGCCTTCCTGATCATTTTTTATATATATTTTTGGGAGTGAGGGAGAGACCTTTTGGGGACACTGATATCCACATCATCCTGATCTTTGCATGCATCACATTCATTCATATTTTATTTTCTTTCTTTTTCCTTTTCCTTTTTATCATGCATGCATCCTCACCCTCCCCTCCCACTTCACGTCTCTCGGTGTGCCACACTTTGTACATTGAGGACATTGTGTACTTCAGTTTGGGGGAGTGAGTTCTCACACCTTTTTTATTTCTGCAACCCTTTATTTTTGATTTCTCATGTTTTCTTTCCACTCTTGCACTTATTTTCACCACTTTTCCGTTTTTATCATGCATCACGTTTTCTTTTCCTTTTTTGAGTATGTCGCATTGTATATAGTTCTATTTTCCTTTTATCTTTGTTTCTTTCATACTTTGCTAGAGATGATTTTTCTGTGATGATGATGACGTGGTGTTAGCTTATCTCTATATGCATGCTATTTTGTCACGTCATAGCTTTTGTTTCAGATATCATATGGTATGTCCTGCTTCGCATTTTGAAATAGTAACCCGCTCTTTTCTTGTATGAATATGGATGAAATTCTGTTATTACCTAATGTCTGATGATTCATATGTATGCTTATCATAGAAAACACACCAAGCTTCACGCATTGTCTGCTTATATTTGGAGTACTGCTTTCCTCTCTCATGTCACTTCTTATTGCATGAATTGAACGCTTCACTTTCAGGTTGATTGAATGTTTGCTAAGACGATATATCTGGACTAGTTTACTTTTTGAGATTAAACTGAGTAGATTATATTACTCTGCTGAAAGTTGTCATGCACGTCCTATAGAGTGAAGCGAGGGATAGATTTATTTCTTTCTCCACATATCTTGAGCATCATTTCTCTATTTGATATTCATTGGTGAATCCCCCCTAGCAAGTCTATTATTGGCATTTCCCCCGCTATTTATTTTCATGCTCCAAATCCCCAAAATCAAAAAGAAAAAAAATAAATATACTTGTATATCCTTCTCTCTTTTGATTTGGGATCGCTTATGTATATATGTTTATAAAAAAAAGAATTGAGAAAAAGAACAGAAAAAGAGAAAAGAAGTTCATAACGATCCCATCTCATACTATTTCTCTCTTTCCTCCCTCTTTTTGTTTTTATTTTTATTTTTACTTTTTTTGGAGCTTCAAAAGAAATGGGGAATGTACATATTGATTTGTTTATGCCACCACGCTTATGGATAAGCTTGGGGGAGAGGATCCAATGATGTGTGAGAGAGTGACTACTTGACGGTGCATGACAACCTAGGCTAAGTAATCTTTTATACTCGGTGAGATTGCTAAAGTTTCACGAAATCCACAAAATCGACACTTAGCATTCATTTCAAGAAAACCATACATTTCTATTCTTACTATTCCATATCGTGTGATATCTCTTATACTCCTTATAGAAAGCATTCAATTGATAAGTGTGTGATCTATGGTTATGCATACCGCTTTAGATACTTCAGACGATGTTAATCCTAGAATCATTCCATATTTCATGCTATTTTGATATTTTCGGGGTTTTCTATTTCGAATGCGTCAATTATACTATGATATTGAAATAAAAGTCTTTGACGTGTGTTTTATGTTCGACGTATGCTATATGAGTAAGAAAAATCCACGTCCTGAGAAAAATGATCTAGCACCCTCCTTCTTCGCTTTCAATTCTATTTTTGTTTTTATTTTTCCTTCTTTTCCATTATTTTGCCCATCAGGTTTGCTTTTTACTCATCTTCCTCGAGGACGAGTAAGAGGTAAGCTTGGGGGATTTTGATCGCTCCGTATTTTACACCCTTTTTCTGCATGTTTGCATACCACTTTGATCGCTCAGATCGCGTTTTTCACGATTATTCGGCAATATTGTGATGCTTTTCACGATTTCTTGTTTTTATCGTATTTCAGGAGATATGGAGCGATTCGGAGTGATTTTGAGATCTAGAGGATTTGCACCCACTCCGGAGTGTCACCCGAGACTCTTTTGAGGGCTATTCGGCGATGGAAGACGAGTGGGAGAAGAAGGAACGTCGTAGGAGCGACGTGGAAACGAACATATGAAGATTGGGCATTTGCAGCATCTCACTCGGCCAAGTGAACTACCCACTCGGCCGAGCAAGAAGACCACTCGGCCGACCAGACCGGACACACATCAACTGAAGAAAATAGGTGTGCACTCGGCCGAGTGACGATAGTTTACTCGGCCGAGCATGGAAATCCCCTCGCCCGAGTGGCATGAGAAAATCCACGTCAAAAAACGGTCGACTTACTGAAAATGTATAGGCTTTTGATGGTTCCGACTCGGCCAAGCAAGAGATGCCCCTCGGCCGAGTGAGTAAAGCCACTCGGCCGAATCACTTCCGAAGACAGACACCCAAAAAATCCCGACTTACTGTTATTGTACAGGGTTTGTCACTCGGCCGAGTGACAACTCGGCCGAGTGACAGTTGTCACTCGGCCGAGTGAGCTGCCCCGCCTGCTGCGTAAACTACGATTTCTGGGCTGCGCAGGGGCGTTTTTGTCACGATATTTTGGGCGATTTTGAGGGGTATTTAAACCCAGTTTTTGCACTAGTTTGAGAGAACTTTTGGATACTTTTTGCAGCCTTTTTAGAGAGGTTTTTAGGTAATTAGATTTAGGCTTTTTGAGAGATTAGAAAGGGGACTTTTGTTGGATGCTATTGGATTCTCATTAGTTTGTCTCTTTTCTTGTCAAAAACTCTATTTTTATTAATAATTTCTACATTGCAATGAATTGTGTTGAATTTTCTATTGAATTTCTTATGAATTGCATGATGAATAGTGAGTAGTTCTATTGTCCTAGGGCATGGGGATGAACCCTATGAACCCTATTTCTAAGTTGTGATGAATTGGTGAAATTCTTGCTAGAATTGATTAGGGTTAGGTTGGGATTGATTTATTACGGATAGCTAGGGACTCATATTGATTGCGATTTGCAAGAGATTGGATCCCAATCGATAGGAAGCCCTAGAGATTCGATTTAGATTTACGATTGGACTCCCCTAGAATTGGTTTGCAAGAGATTGGGCCAAAGCTAGGGTTTTTAATCGTGCTTCTATACCAATACCTGTTTGCAAGAGATTGGACGGGTAGGAACTATCTCAACCTAGGTCGTAGCTCGAGTTTGCACGAGAGTGGGTTCGAGATACGATTGAACGATGATGTCGATCCTAATGCTAGCGTCTTAGGTTAGGGTTTGCAAGAGATTGGGCCCTAACCTAGGTTTGCTATAGACCGACAATAGCGCGAGAGCGTGAGCTTGGTTCTACATTCAGTTGCGACTAGTTCACCTAAAATCCAAGTCTAGCAATAATGTAACCTACGAATCACAACGATGAGATGCGGTACGTAGCGGGGATTCCCTATCCCTAGGCACTTTATTTCATTAATATTTCTACCGATATACGAACGATTGTGACAACTTTACCTCGAATCATTCTTGACCATTTGATATCTAGGTGATTAGAACGAGACACCGTCACTGTTCCTCCCTGAGTTCAATACCCGCTCGCCACTACGCCGTGCGCTTGCGGTAAAACTACAATCGCACTCCCGGGTGTGTATCCGGGGGCGCGAGCACTGTGAAATAACAGTCCAAATGTCAAAGAGCACAAGAAAGATGGCGCGTACTATACAGTCGATTGGAGTTCATGACCTAGACCTCGGAACCACTGTTCAGACGCCTGGTCATAGAGCATCAGGCGACTGACCCAAGGCTGTGTCAAGTTGATCAAAAAGCTGACATGCCAGACGTCTAGTGACCGTACACAAGGCGTCTGTCCTGCTCTAAAATACACTATAAAGAGTGTTTAAGCAATAGACCAAATGAGAAGGGTTCTACATGATTTCTAAGGAACCCTATGATGTAAATGATGCATATGTATGTGTATGTGTGCATATATTCAAGGCTACATATAATCTAAGAAATAAAAGCAAGATTGCATGAAGAATAAAATGAAAATACACTTAAATTCTTCAAGCGTCATGTAATGCTTTGCTCCAAAGCCTTGAACCATCATCCACCGTCATCCCATCACATATTATTTTGTCTCATCATTAATATAATCAGTTAATTTGAGACTAAAACAATGGTAGTCATTTGCAACTACATAATGAGGTGTTCATCATCAAAAGAAAAATGGGCTAATTTGCGAATATCCAACAATCTTCCTCTTTTTTATGATGACACCCATTATGTGAAAATAATAAGAATAATCATTAAGCACAAGCTAATGGCTCCCCCTTCTTATTTCCATACCAATAGTAAAATGGAAGAATACACAAAGTGCATATAAGGGGAAAAATGGAAAACGATGCAAAAATGAAATCAATTGGACTTAAGCAAGCATACATGTATACATTTTCACATAATCCAAATAACTCTCCCTCTTGTCATTGTCAAAAAGGTGGATAATTAACTTTCCCCATTGAAAATTAAAATCTCCAAAGAAATGACAAATGACATTGAGAAAATAAAGTGTTTGATACCAAATGAAAAATATATAGATGTGTATCAATCACTCTACCATGCTCCCGTTAGGTCATTGAATAAGTCAATTTTTGACTCAAAGAACTAATTGTAAATTATGGAGTCATGTGACACATCAATGCAAAATCATAGAAATTAAGCTTGGGCATTGATAATATGACATTGTTATGAAAGAAATAGTCATACCAAAAATTAACAATGTCCAATGATGAATTTGAAGCAATATCCAACAATAATGGCTGGAAATAACTCAAACACATCAAAGGAGTAAAAATATGCTTCAAAATAGATTTTTTTTTTGAAAATACATAGCATATAAGCTCCCCCTATGTCATATACACGAGTACACATTGCATATATGACATGGAAACCCCCATAGATCCAATCCCAAATTAACACTTTGAAAATAATTTTCGAAATAATAGAAAACACATAAACACATGTTGGATGCGAATAAATATGCAATTAACTGCATCCAACCAAATACTAAGTGTGTGTGGATCTACACATTAGGCAACACAACCCAAGATAAGTTTTATTTTCTAACGTAATCACTACAACATATCACGTTAACTACTAGTGATTGAATGTAGGCATTCCTCTTTAACAACCATACATTGGTAGGAATCCAAAGTTTCATGGCAATCCTAGATCTCTTGCCGGGATCCCATTTACGACAATGATTTGCATAATGTCCCTCACATTGGCATCTAAGACAAGTGATATTAGGATGAAACTTGGCATTAGATGGAAAGACATGCTTTGGTGTAGAAAATTTTTTCTTGGCACATGTGTATGGATTGCTTCTTGTCATAGAAAGAATCATTTTGCTTTGCATTCACAATTCCTTGTCTTACATGCTTCTTGTTGGGGTTGGTGTTAGTATACAAGAAAGTATGGTGATTCTTCGTAGGTGCTTGATAGGAATTTTGTTTAGCACTTTGAGAAGAAGTGGTGAGTTGGGAAACAAATTTTGAGTAATAACCCAAACCCCCACGATGATTTATCGGATGTTGCTAATTGAGCAAATCATTGAGCCAATCCCCAGATGTCACAAACGTTTGAAGTTTATAGGATTCCTCATCGCATTTCAAAGTAAGAATATAAATGCGGGAGTCTAAATCAAGATTATTGGCTTTCAATTGATCATTTTCTATGTAAAGATCCTTGATTAGAGAAAGAAGTGTTTCTTTGTCATCAATACCTAATGTGTGTATAGCATGCATAGGTGGATCAACACAAGCAATAGAGAGAGTGTTCCCTTGACTAGCTAACAATAAATCGCGATTTTCTTTAAGACAAGTTAAAACTTTAGCTAGTGTATTTAGAGAGGCCAACATTACCTTATTGTTCTCCCAAATGTCCTCCATGGTCTCCTCCTTCTCCTCTTCTACTTCACTCTCCTCCTAGATTTCCTCCTCGCTTAAACTTGAGCTTGAGGATGAGGATTCTTCCACAATCTCCATAGGAAACTTTGGCGTACCCCAATCCATGAGATCGTGCTTGGCATCAACTATGGATGTGAAAGTGCATTCATCATCATCTTTACTCTCACTCGAGTCATCGGATGAAGACTCATCCCAAGTTCCTACAAAAGCAGTATTCTTCTTCTTCTTCTTCTTCTTCCCTTTCCAATGATTCTTCCATTTGCCATTATACTTATCTTCTATCTTCTTTGGGTAGAATTTCATGCTTTTCCACACTTATAACATACAACCATAGCTTTGTTAGTATTCGAAAAAAACTTTAAAGATTTTTTACATTGCGATGGATTCATGATGCTCATGAGCTTGTTATCAAGGTCCATTGCCCCTCCATCGTCATCTTCACTTTCTTCTTCATCGCCTTCATCCTCGCTGATATGTGCTTGAGCTTCTTCTTCTTCTTCTTCTTATTAACCTTCTCATCATTTGGATTGAATTTCCTCCTCCATTCAATCCTTTCATCAACAGTCTTGAAAGCAATTTCCTTTTGCTTCTCGGGCTTAGTAGTTTGTCTCTCCTTCTTATATTGCATTCTCACCTCGTAGGCCATCAAATTTCCAACGCATTCCTCCACATTATACTTACTCATGTCATTGTACTCTTCAATGCTATTTGCATTGAACTCCCATTGAGGTGTAAGCGATCCTAGGATCTTCATCACACGATCCTCTTGAGAAATCTCCTTCCCAAGTCCTTCCAAGGTGTTCACAATCTCGGTGAACCTAATGAACATTGCGAAGATGCTTTTTCCTTCCTGCATCTTACACATCTCGTATTTAGAAATAAAAACACTTCGTTTAGATTTCTTTACCTTTGAGGTCCCCTCATGTGTCACACCCCGCTTCCCAAAAATGTGGAGGCGAGACGTGAGAAGGTCCGCTCAGACTTGAAGCTGAAAAGCCGCAAGTCCGATAAGCGTCAAATAGAACTACAAATGGCAGGTCCTTGCAATGCAATACGGAACAACAATAATAACAAGAAGGAGAGACAGATAAAATGTTCAATCTCAGATTATCCATTAATTAAATTACAATATCACAGAAGAGCCACCAGGCTAAAAGGAAAAGAGTCTAAGGCCCAAACATGGCCAACAAGGTATAACATACATACAAAGGTGCCACGCACCAACAACTAACAGCAAACCTAAACAAAGAAGTGAACACGAGCGGTCTTCAAGACAGGCCCCTGGTGTCCACTCACCTCCACAGCAAACATCAGCATCAGCAACACCATATCCACTGCAACAAAGCTCTGGCTCTGGGTCTAACATGTGACACCCAAAAGAGAGAGGGGCACATGTCAGCAAGTCTGGAAAGACTTGTGCAAGGAAACGGAAAGAAAGGTAAACTAGCAACCTAGCAGTTATAGTATGATGCATGACATGGCAAATATAGCATGGAAGTGACAAGTAAAGGGAAGTACAAGTAGCACGTAGCAAGTATGGCATGGATAACAAGTTTTGCAAGTTTAAACACGGACAAGTACAAGTCAAGTAAATCACGTCAAATGAACACGTCAAATGAACACATCAAGTAACAAGTGGTAGTTGTGCCATGTATTGTCAAGTAACAAGTACAAGGGATCACCCACACATGGATGCCCTATTGCCCGCAAGCTGTAGTCATATACAAGGGATCACTCAGAGAGTGCCCTATTGCCCGCAGGCTGTGTTCACGCATCAAGTACAAGGGATCACTCAACGAGTGCCCTATTGCCCGCAGGCTGTGTTGAGCTCGTCTTCTGGAACACGAGCCAGAAAGTGTATTTAACAAGTATGGCGTAGGGGTGCACCTAGCCGGAAAAAGTAGCACTAGTATGTAGCGATGGTACACAATCACGATGAGTATTCAAGTATGCAATGACATGAGCAGATATTCGCGTACCGTTAATAGAAATTAAACGTGACAGGCAAAATGCAATGACATGAACAGATATTCGTGTACAGTTTATTGAAATTAGACATGACAGGCAAAATGCAATGGCATGAACAATATTCGCGTACTGTTTATTTAAATTAAACATGGCAGTTAAAGATGCATGGATGACATGAACAGTTAATACGCGTACCGTTATTTGAAATTAAACGTGACATACAAGCATGATAAGGGTGACGGACCAAGCTTCGTTGTCAAGCTAGGTCAATGGCGTCTAGACGGCTATCCTTTCACCGTCTAGTCTTTTTTACGCTACAACAAGCAAATGGCCTAAAACATGGCCTAAACCCTAAGTGGCAAGTTTCACTTGCCTCACGCCAAGGAAGATGATCAACGAGGCACGCCACAAAAGTTATCTACGGAGAGGAAATCGCTGCCACGGAGAAACAATCATCAAACAACATCCACCTAGTTTATTATTAGGGTTTCAATAAAATCACAAGGAGAGTTATGAGAAAACCAAAGGATCGAACCCCACCGTGTAGAAGCGGAAGATCGATGCCGAGCAAGCACGGCAATGGAAGAACGATCCGGGGAAACCTAGGGTTCAGATCTGGAAATGGATGGAGAAGTTTGGAGAAATAGGGTTTTGGGGGATTTTGGGGGTTTGATGAGATTTTGAGGAAGATGAGAGGTAGAATGTGTTAAGGGAGAGTTTGGATGATGGATTTTGGGCTTGGGATGAAGGAATAAGGGTTTGAGGTAGTAGGGGGCTCAATGGGGGAGAACTAGGGTTTTGAGTCGTGAGGAAGGAGAAGAAAATGTTTGGGTGGGGTTTAAATAGGAAGGGCTGGCGGCTGCCCAGAAATTAGGGTTTTGGCACTGATTAGTCGGTCAGAGAACAACCACTGACCGACTAGTTTGGGAACTAGTCGGTCGGTTGACCAACACAGACCGACTAAGTCCAAACAGTAACTCCTGTACAGAAATAGGATTTAGATTTAGTCGGTCAAAGAACAACTACTGACCGACTAGTTTCTCATCTAGTCGGTCGACGAACGTTCTTAGACCGACTAAGAATGAACAGTACTCGACTGCACAGAAGAACTAAGAATTAGTCGGTCTGAGTACAAAACTTAACCGACTAGTTTAACAACTAGCCAGTCGAAAGATGAACTTAGACCGACTAAACAAAAACAGTAACTTAAGTAAAATTAATCCAAGGAACTAGTCGGTTTGAGTAGAGTTGCCGACCGACTAGATCTCAATTTAGTCGGTTGGTTCCCCTTCTCGAACCAACTAATATGCACTAAAAGTGCCGATTCGAATCGCAGAGCTTCGGGAATATTCCTATGGCTTCTAAGATCACTCTAACTCTAAGATATGAGTGATTTGAAGCTCGTCACGAATGACTTACTCCGAAATCGACGATCGAAGGAAGAAGCTAGAAAATCACATCAAAAGGAATGAAAACGAAAGCTAGGAAATCTCAACGAGATGAATGAAAGCGAGAACTATGGTAATGGAAACCACACAAGGAGAGAACCGACCATCACAAGCAAAACACACTGATAATCCAATCATACAAAAACCAGTCGTTACATCCTATCCACCTTAGAATAAAGTCCGTCCTCGGACTTTCTAACATATATATATATATATATATATAGTCGCTCAGGTAACTACCCTCAACCAATATCACATCACAAATTCAACCAAGTACTTTCATTTCGAGTGCTTATATATATGCACTAGAAATCAAATATTACTACCACTACATACATATTTTCACGCACATAGTACACTCATACTTATTATAGTCAATAAATTTCATACAGGTATCTCAATCACATATATATAGTCGATATATTTATACAACAATAAACACTTATTACTTACTATAAGAAAATAACCAAGCCTCTCTTATTTGAAAATAATTTCACATTTATTTAGTCATTCAAATACATGCAAATATTTCACCATATTTTCACCTCACATATAGTCCTATAGCTATATATTGGTATAGCCACCCACAATCGTGTGCGTAACACAACCAAGCACAAACAACTCAAACACCATACATACATCATCCATCACTATTCACCACCACATACAATTATACCAAAGTACATAGAGTATGCCCACTCAAGCTTGAGTGAGACTCAAATCATAGCAGGACATTTATATGCGTAACACAGTATCCATACACATACCAATACCACCCCAGGGCATACACATCCACGTATCACATATTTTCACACCATATCCATCCATTTATAATTACCATATCAACACATCAACTACATACAAGTTTAAGAGATGCAATAGTCGAGTATACCTCCTGATATACACGCATACGACATCTCATAAAACAAGTAGTACCAATCAAAATTATCATTCTATTATCATACGTATATCACATCATACTCAAGCAGAAAATTACCTACACACAACATACAAATGCCAACACCCATACCACTATATACACACCACGAAATCGACACTACGACGACATAACCACTTAACTAATGGGCCCACCAAACTATAACAAGGTTGACACAGGCAATGACAAGCTCTACGGGCTAGACAATAGGAAAGAACCGAACCTAGATCATGACGAATAGAAAGATCGAAAAAACATGGGTTCAGCTAGGACGAAGATAAGGAGCCAAATTTGGTTAGGGGAATCAGGGTAAGACTGTGAATGTTTAGGTGGAAAGATGATGCAATGATACCCTTAAGGAATACGTAAAGAAGGTAGTGTAAATAACATAAGTTAAAATTCGTGAATTCGAAGACCGTTGTACTTCAAAAAGTCGGAGTCCTCGTTTGTATAAAATTATTTAGAGGTCGATAAACAAGTTGTTTGAAAACGAGTTTGAGACGAATATACGTAATAAGAGGAAAAGTGGTTTATTGGCTTATATAAAATCATCATGAGGAAAAAGGAAATCATTTACTCGAACATTAAAACATAGGTCAGAAATGTTATGCGGCAGCAACCTAAAAATTTTGGAAAAGTTTTGAGATTCGAAGATTGAAATCAGATCAAGTATAGTGTGGAGAATTTAAGCGCATGCTAAAGGTTTTCCAAATCTTAAAACTGAAAAGAAATCCCAAATAAACCATATCGAAAATACTTTTGGAGAAATCGGGATTTGCCAACAAAATTGCTTTATACAAGATCTTAATGTACGAGCAAAACGAACGTGGTACCGATATATAAAAATAATTGAAGTCATATTTTAGAAATTATCTTAAAAGTGTGTATGGTGAATGGAAAGATAATATCTTAGTAGTATGGAAAGAGAAAAGCATATTTAAACTCATCAAGTTAGTATTAAAACTTTTAAACCGTTTTATGAAGGGTCTAAGTCAGGAATGATTTCGAAATAGTAATAATTTTTTTTTATTACAAAAATCTGAAATATGGAAAATGTTGAGCATAAAATCGACTTGCTAAAAGCCAAGTCCAAAGGGACTCGAAAAGTTTATTAAGAGTAAGCACGAGGTGTTTTCGAATAAAATTTTAATGGCACAAGTAAGAAAAGAAATTATGAATCGAGTTAGGAAAATAGAAATACGGTTCAGAATGAAATTGGTATATGAAAAGGGACAAGACATTTATATCGATACGAAAGTATATGCAGAAAATATTATAAACTTCTAATCTAAAAATCCCAACACAAGTTTCGATATTTAAAAACATAAATAATTTAAGTCGGCGAAGGAGCATGAAACCTTACATATATCAAAAGTGTTTCGAACAAATTTAAACTTAACGAAAGAAGAAGATCGAAGATACTTTTAGGGAAATAAGGATTTGCCAAAAGAACGTGTTGGTATAAAAACTTTTGAAGTACGAGTACGACGAACCTATAATTGATACAAAAATTAGTTGAAGTCCATTCAGTTTGGAAAAATACCCCTAAAGGTATGTAAGATAAGTGGTTAAAATAAATTTTTGTAGTTAGGAAAAAGGACGGTATATCGAACCATCAGGATAGTAATAAAGTTTTTTTAAAAAAATCGAAATGCGAAAGGTACATTGTTAGAAAAATAGTACAAGATAGAAAATTTAAAATTACGACCAAAAGTCTTCAAAATTCAAGAACGAATTTTAACTCCATCGAAATTTAGGGAGACATATTTAAAGAAGTTTAGAACAAAATTTAAATTGAGTGAAACTTCAAATAAGGAAAGCATTCGAAAATAACTTTGGAAGAATCAAGATTTACAACGGAAAACATTTGAAAGATCAAGGATAATTGTAACGAGGTGGTCATGTGAATTGAGGACAAGGGAAGTGGTTACGGAAACGTAATTTTCCAAAAATCTATAGTCGGGAAAATGTTTGAACATAACTTTGATTTTGTTGAAAGCTGAAATCATCTGTGACTTGAAAAGTATATTAAGGGAGCGCGACGAGTCATTTGAATAGCATAAATAAGAAAGGAAAATTCATAAATCGAATTTGGAAAATAGAATTGCGGCTCAGAATTAAATCGATCTATGAAAAGGGACAAGATATTCAAATAGGTATGAAAGGTATAGGCTGTAAAACATTATAAAACAGAAATCAAAATCTCGTCAAAACTTTCGAATTTCAAAAATTAATTTAAGTCAACGAAAGAGTACGAGATATAAGTATACATATAACAATTGAAATTCCATTTAGCTTGGAAAATATTTTAAAGTATGTTTGCTATGCGATTAAAATGGATCCCATAGTTAGAAAATGGTACATCGAATTTTCCAAAATAGTATTGGAGTCTTTAAACCGAAATGCAAAAATATAGACAAGAAAATGGTTACGAGTTAGCAATTATAATTACAACCATTAGACTCCGAAATCTACAAGGAATTTGACTCAATCGTAAAGTGAGAAATTTTAAGTATATACGTAGCGGGTTTAAAACAAAATTTAAACTTAACGAAAACTTTAATAAGGGAAATTGAAAAATAACTTTAAAAGAAATTAAGCTTTGCGAATGGGGACATTCGAAGGATCAACGATTATCGAAACATGGTGGTCATGGGAATCGAGGCAAGGGATTTGGTCGGATGATCAAGGCACAAATACGCCTAGGATATGACTTAGGAAAATCTACGGAAACTCCTACGGTCAACCAGCTAAAGATTATGGAACTAAGCGCTAAGACTTCCCTAAGGGCTAGACATCGATGAAATGAGTTCAGCTTGGTCCGAAATCGATGAACCCAAGCGAGAGACCAAAGAATTCTAGAAGTCTATCCTAGTCAAAGCTAGACAGGAACCACTAAGGTAACTCCTACGACGACCAAATCAACTCCTAGCGGGGAGTCTAACTAACAATCAGGGGCCTCTAACTAGCAAGCACGGACGTCTAACTAAGTCTTCCTACCACCTAGTGACATAGGAAAACTACTAGACTCAAGGCTTATAAATTGGATGTTCTAATTTATTTAATGGACATTCCATAATTATTATCATTGTTCAGATAGTTCAAATTTGCAAATGGACCTGCATGGGCCACCAATAAAACCTGTCACGCCCCGCTTCCCAAAAATGTGGAGGCGAGACGTGAGAAGGTCCGCTCAGACTTGAAGCTGAAAAGACGCAAGTCCGATAAGCGTCAAATAGAACTACAAATGGCAGGTCCTTGCAATGCAATACGGAACAACAATAATAACAAGAAGGAGAGACAGATAAAATATTCAATCTCAGATTATCCATTAATTAAATTACAATATCACAGAAGAGCCACCAGGCTAAAAGGAAAAGAGTCTAAGGACCAAACATGGCCAACAAGGTATAACATACATACAAAGGTGCCACACAGCAACAACTAACAGCAAACCTAAACAAAGAAGTGAACACGAGCGGTCTTCAAGACAGGCCCCTGGTGTCCACTCACCTCCACAACAAACATCAGCATCAGCAACACCATATCCCCTCCAACAAAGCTCTGGCTCTGGGTCTAACATGTGACACCCAAAAGAGAGAGGGGCACATGTCAGTAAGTCTGGAAAGACTTGTTCAAGGAAACGGAAAGAAAGGTAAACTCGCAACATAGCAGTTATAGTATGATGCATGACATGGCAAATATAGCATGGAAGTGACAAGTAAAGGGAAGTACAAGTAGCACGTAGCAAGTATGGCATGGATAACAAGTTTTGCAAGTTTAAACACGGACAAGTACAAGTCAAGTAAATCACGTCAAATGAACACGTCAAATGAACACATCAAGTAACAAGTGGTAGTTGTGACATGTATTGTCAAGTAACAAGTACAAGGGATCACCCACACATGGATGCCCTATTGCCCGCAGGCTGTAGTCATGTACAAGGGATCACTCAGAGAGTGCCCTATTGCCCGCAGGCTGTATTCACGCATCAAGTACAAGGGATCACTCAACGAGTGCCCTATTGCCCGCAGGCTGTGTTGAGCTCGTCTTCTGGAACACGAGCCAGAAAGTGTATTTAACAAGTATGGCGTAGGGGTGCACCTAGCCGGAACAAGTAGCACTAGTATGTAGCGATGGTACGCAATCACGATGAGTATTCAAGTATGCAATGACATGAGCAGATATTCGCGTACCGTTAATAGAAATTAAACGTGACAGGCAAAATGCAATGACATGAACAGATATTCGCGTACTGTTTATTGAAATTAGACATGACAGGCAAAATGCAATGGCATGAACAATATTCGCGTACCGTTTATTTAAATTAAACATGGCAGTTAAAGATGCATAGATGACATGAACAGTTAATACGCGTACCGTTATTTGAAATTAAATGTGACATACAAGCATGATGAGGGTGACGGACCAAGCTTCGTTGTCAAGCTAGGTCAATGGAGTCTAGACGGCCATCCTTTCACCGTTTAGTCTCTTTTACGCTACAACAAGCAAATGGCCTAAAACATGGCCTAAACCCTAAGTGGCAAGTTTCACTTGCCTCACGCCAAGGAAGATGATCAACGAGGCACGCCACAAAAGTTATCTACGGAGAGGAAATCGCTGCCACGGAGAAACAATCATCAAACAACATCCACCTAGTTTATTATTAGGGTTTCAATAAAATCACAAGGAGAGTTATGAGAAAACCAAAGGATCGAACCCCACCGTGTAGAAGCGGAAGATCGATGCCGAGCAAGCACGGCAACGGAAGAACGATCCGGGGAAACCTAGGGTTCAGATCTGGAAATGGATGGAGAAGTTTGGAGAAATAGGGTTTTGGGTGATTTTGGGGGTTTGATGAGATTTTGAGGAAGATGAGAGGTAGAATGTGTTAAGGGAGAGTTTGGATGATGGATTTTGGGCTTGGGATGAAGGAATAAGGGTTTGGGGTAGTAGGGGGCTCAATGGGGGAGAACTAGGGTTTTGGGTCGTGAGGAAGGAGAAGAAAACGTTTGGGAGGTGTTTAAATAGGAAGGGCTGGTGGCTGCCCAGAAATTAGGGTTTTGGCACTGATTAGTTGGTCAGAGAACAACCACTGACCGACTAGTTTGGGAACTAGTCGGTCGGTTGACCAACGCAGACCGACTAAGTCCAAACAGTAACTCCTGTACAGAAATAGGATTTAGATTTAGTCGGTCAAAGAACAACTACTGACCGACTAGTTTCTCATCTAGTCGGTCGACGAACGTTCTTAGACCGACTACGATTGAACAGTACTCGACTGCACAGAAGAACTAAGAATTAGTCGATCTGAGTACAAAACTTAACCGACTAGTTTAACAACTAGCCGGTCGAAAGATGAACTTAGACCGACTAAACAGAAACAGTAACTTAAGTAAAATTAATCCAAGGAACTAGTCGGTTTGAGTAGAGTTGCCGACCGACTAGATCTCAATTTAGTCGGTTGGTTCCCCTTCTCGAACCAACTAAGATGCACTAAAAGAGCCGATTCGAATCGCAGAGCTTCGGGAAGATTCCTATGGCTTCTAAGATCACTCTAACTCTAAGATATGAGCGATTTGAAGCTCATCACGAATGACTTACTCCGAAATCGACAATCGAAGGAAGAAGCTAGAAAATCACATCAAAAGGAATGAAAACGAAAGCTAGGAAATCTCAACGAGATGAATGAAAGCGAGAACTATGGTAATGGAAACCACACAAGGAGAGAACCGACCATCACAAGCAAAACACACTGATAATCCAATCATACAAAAACCAGTCGTTACATCATGTGTGACCTCTAAGAAATAGCAAATCTTATATGTCGACTTGCACATAGAAATGCGGTTGAACTTGTTTGGATCGAGATCACAATGAAACAAATTCATGGCTCTAGCGTTGTACTTAATTGAGTCCTTCTCTGCCTTAGTCCCTTGAGCCACGGGCTTGTTAGGTTTCTCAAGCGGAACCTCGGTGATGTCTCATAGCTCTTGACCCTCTAGCCAAATCATCATCTTGACCTTCCATGAAGGATAATTTGTCCCATTAAAGAGTGGGGGCCTAACGGTGGATAGCCTTAAACACCATCGTCGTTGCTTAAGCGAAATCAACCCGCTCTGATGCCAATTGTAGGATTCATGTATACTAAGAAACACTAGAGGGGGAGGGGGTGTGAATAGTGAATTGGCAAATATAATGCTAATTAAAACTAATTAAGAAAATGCAGAGAATAATCTCAACATAACAATCACAAAGAAAGAATGCAATCGCAAATATAGAAAGTTTTATCCTGGTTCGGATTCCTACACTGGGACTCCTACTCCAGACCCACCCTTGTAAACCCGAGCAGTGGATTTTCACTACTGCTCCCTAAACCAGGACACATAAGAACACCCTTCATGAGTACAATCCTTAAACCGGGATATGGAGAAAACTCTCCAAGTGTACACGATGTACTCATAACCCGAGTACTAGGTTTCGTAACGAAAACAACCGAAATACAATCTTGCCTATGCCTTGATAGATCTAACCAATATGTGTGAAGGCATGAAGATTGGATAAAGTGCTAGATGATGAGCTTGATGCACTTGAAGAACTCTCTCTCTTGATGCAAGATCATTGCATGAACACTTTTAACCAAAGTGAAAAAGAAAATGAGAGAGAAGGAAAATTCTCTTGGATTTTGGCTCTAAACAATTTCTATTTCAGTAAGCATTGGTGCCAAAATCTCCCTCAAAACAGAGTATATATACACCCTCAAATCTGCACTAAAACCAAGAAACAGCTACTCAAAATTCGCACCCAACGGTTATAAACGGGCATATTTTCAAGCGACCAGATGTTTGGATAAGTGTTCTCAGACGGCTGATCAACTACTTAGATGCCTGAGAGCACAACTTCAGACGACTGACAGAGTAAGATGGACAGAGTGAAAACGATGTTTTCCAATCTCCAAGCGACATACGTCTGATGAACACTTACCAGATGACTGATCGACTGTGCAGTCATCTGCTAAGCCTTCTACAGACGACTGCAAAATATGGGTCCAAAAGATAGAGAGCGCAAGAAAGTTTTCTTATATTGTACAGTCGACTGAAGTTCATGACCTAGATGTCTGAACCACTGTTCAGACGCCTTGTCATAGAGCATCAGGCAGCTGACCCAAGGCCGAGTCAAGATAATCAAAAAGCTGACATGCTAGACATCTGGTGACCCTACACTAGGCATCCGTTCTGCTCCAAAATACACTATAAATAGTGTTTTGAGTAATGGACCAAATCGGAAGGGTTCTACATGATTTCTAAGGAACCTTATGCTGGAAATGATGCATATGTATGTGTGTGTGCATCTATTCTACACACCTATTCAAGGCTACATATAATCTAAGAAATAAAAGAAAGATTACATGAAGAAGCCGACCAAAGGAGGAATAGAATGGGATGAGCATGAGGAAGCCTACCAAAGGAGGAATAGAATGTGACATTAGTTAATAGAGGGAGAGGTCTAGAGAGCCCAAGACCTCGAGAACAGGGGATGAAGGGAGAAACGAAGCCCGAATCAGAACATCTCGGAGTAAACCCCAACTTCACACTTCCTAGGGATACAAATCATCTGACGTGCGTTTATATTTCATATATTCACGCACGTTTTCTTTTGTGTTTCTCCGTATTTTCTGCCGTCTTTTATTCGTTTTCTCGTATTTTCTCGTTTTCTTTCACTTTTCTTTGTTTCTCCATGTTTGCAGGAGATTGCCCGCGTAGGGGACGTTTAACGACGATATCTCAAGTCCCCGGAGCAACGGGAGGAGTCACGCGTGATCCAGGGGGTCAAACGATGAAGATTACATCTTTTAGCCCCTCACCCTGTCGGTTGGTCATCTCCAACCGATCGGGTGATGCACACGTGCACCACCCGGTCTCAGCCGGAGCTCAAGTGGAAGTCACCCGACCGGTTCACAGGCCGGTTCAACGGGGGCCAACTCTATGTCTTCTCAAGACAAATTCCAACTGATCGGGTGACTCTCACCCGATCGGTTCATCTGTAGCTGATGCTGAGGAGTCGAGACACGGGCACCCAACTGATCCCTTCACCCGATGGCGCCAAGATCCAACCGGTCACTCCAAGAATCAACCGACCGGTTCATATGACCGGGTGAAAGTCCGCCGTTTTCTGTTTATTATTTGTAACGGATCACCCGATCGGTTGACTTGTCAACCGATCGGGTGATACGAGATCCTATAAATAGGACCCCTATGGTTCCAGAAACGGGGGAGCTGTTAGTTTTTACTGTTTTCTCCTATTGTGACGGCTGTAATTACTTTTCTATTGTAAGTTTTCGGATCTTTCTTAAACTTTAGTATTATCTTAATTGCTTTACTACCTTCATATTCCAATCGTCTGATTATGATTCCAACGGTTCATTTTCGTTTAGATCGCTTTTTAATGAATATTTGTGAGTAGTTCCCAAATCTGGGACTTTGGCGGAAACCCCTTCGGGGGCTCTTCCCGATGCATCCATAGGGTTAGGAAATCGATAGGGATTAGGAATCTAACGGTTACGCGGGGTGTTTCATTGTCATCGGCGGGAAAAATACCGCCTTTGACCGTTGGGCCAAGGGGGAATAAACTTGGCGGTTGACTCCCTAGCCATAGCTCATGCCCTTAGCGTAGACGCCGAATCCTAGCGCGCGGGAGCGGCAGGATGAGACGTTGGGAGTTATCGTTGCGAGCTTAGTGCTCCCAGAATCGATCAGTGTTAATGGACACAGGAGTGCCCACTGATCGAATCCGGGAAGTCCGGTGTATCATCCTGGGCACCGACCGGAATATCGGGCCCATGGGATGCCGGTATCACTTTCAGAGGCAACGTCTCACCATTAGACGCTAATTCCGATCGCCATCCTACCCGTAGGCCGCATCGATGAGGGTCGCTCGTTGGAGTGGAAACCAAAGTCCCAGGTTTATTTTCTTATTGTTCATACCTTGCATTCCTTTCCGTGACAACCCATCAACCGATTCGGGCTAGCTCGCCCAAGGGGTGATTTTGGTCCTCCTTGACACAAGCACATCCTAGCCTCCCTGTGTTCGACCCCCAAGCCACACTACAACACCGTGCGCTTGTGGTTACAAATATCTAAACCCCTACACGGGTCCCCCGGCCATTTGCGGCCAGTAAAACGGGGGCACATGCCAAGTTTATGGCATCGTTGCCGGGGAGGCAACGTGCTTGTTATTTTAGGATCTCTTGAACCCTAGTGTCTAGCTCTTATCCCTACCTCGCGATAATTTTCGCATTCTTCTTTTTCCTTTTTATTTTCTTCTTTTTATTTCTTATCTTATCTGTTTCTTTCCCACTTGTCGCTTCACGGGTGTTTGTTGTTTTTCATGCGCAGGAGTTCAAGAAGTCTCGACGACTTGATCCCCGTTGATCCAGAGATTAACGCCACCCTTAGGCATTTGGCCGCTGAGAAGAGAAGAAGAGAGGATCCCGAATTCATGGAGGAGAATACCCCGCCTCGCAAGTCCCTGTTGGAGTACTCGATGCCATCTATCGAGTCCACTTCCGACATCCGTCCTCCGGCTATTACGGCCCAAAGCTTTGAGCTAAAGCCGTCTTTGGTGACATGGATCCAGCAGGATCAGTTTTCGGGTGCACCCATGGAGAGCCCGATCGGGCATCTAGACTCCTTCTTGGAGAAATGTGACACCTTCCGGATTAATGGTGTCACGACTGAGGCGATCCGTTTGAAGCTGTTCCCCTTCTCGTTGCGAGACAAAGCCAAGCAATGGCTTAGGGGGAAGGACCCCAACACTTTCAATACCTGGGAGAAGCTCTCCAACGCTTTTCTGACGAAGTTCTTTCCTCCGGGGAAGACCATGAAGTTGAGGAGTGAGATCTCCTCCTTCTCCCAGGCCAGCCACGAGTCCTTGCATGAAGCTTGGACGAGATACAAGGAGATGCAGAGAAGATGCCCTCACCATGAGCTTCCGAAGTGGCAGATTATTAATCTGTTCTACAATGGGCTGAGGGATGACCTAAAATCTTCTATGGACGCTGCGGCTGGGGGTTCCTTCATGTCAAGGAGCGAGGAAGATGCCGGACATATTCTGGAAAATATGGCATCCAACAATGAGCGGTGGTGTGACGAGAGAGCCACACCCAGGTCTGGGGGTATACACAGAGTCGAGGACGTCGACAAACTTTCAAGCAAGTTCAACTTGCTTTCGACCCAGATCTCCGCACTAATGGTAGGAGCCGGTGGGGCTGGTGCACAACAGATTGCAGCGGTAGAATCCAAAATTTTTGGCGAATTCGACGGTGGTGACGTCTCACCACCGTTGGATCAGGCGAGCGCACTATTTTACAACCCCACGGGAAATGCACTGTATCCACCAAGAACCAATTCCAACCTGGCCTACTCTCCAAACAACCGGAACCACCCTAACTTTGGTTACCGGGCACCATTCCAGCCCTCGCCGCCTCAGCAGCCGCAACAACAAACATATCAGCCGACTAGGCCACAGCAGAGTCAGATTCAGCAGCAACAATATCAGCAACAGCCTCAGCAACAATTTTACGCCCCCAGGAATCAGCAGCCAATCCAGCAGCAGCAGCAGTATGGCCAACAGAGGGCCGTCTCTCTGGTTGAGTCTCGCTTGACTCAATATATAACCAACCAGGAGAAGATCAATCAAAAGCTGGAAATGGGTCAGCGGGCCCTCACGGACCAAGTAACCCAGCTGGGGTTACAAGTGGCGACCCTTTCAAGGTCACAAAACCAATTGCCGCCACAACCCGAGGTGAACCCGAGGGGAGCAACCCAAACGTCGGCACTCGTGCACGAGCACGCAAATGTGTACGCTATCGTTCTGAGAAGCGGGACACAAATCCCTACTAGAGTGCCCCCTAACAGACCGGAAGCACCGTTGGTCGTCGAGCGACCGATCGAAAAATCAAACGACACCGGTGCTTCGTCATCAAATCCTACGACTCCGGAGGGAGTCTCTGAAGAAGAGAAGAAGAAGAACGAGGAGGGGAGCCCGAAAGTGTTCAAACCCGTTGTGCCTTTTCCACAACGGTTAGCTCAGGCCAAAATCGACGAGAAATATGGCAAGTTCTTCGCCATGGTCAAGGATCTGAGCTTGCAAATCCCCTTCCTGGAAGCAATCGAAACAATCCCCTCCTATGCGAAATTCCTGAAGGATTTGGTGACGAGCGGGTCTAGAAAGGAGAAAGTAGTGTTGACGGCGGAGTGTAGCGCTCACATCCAGAGGGCAAATCTGCCGAAACTTAAAGACCCGGGGAGCTTCTCAATCCCTTGCACGATCGGGACAGTAAAGATTCATCGTGCACTCGTCGATGTCGGAGCGAGTGTCAGTTTGATGCCCTTATCGATGTATAAAAGGATAGGAATGGGTGATTTGGAGCCCACCGGTATGACCCTACAACCTACTGACCAGTCGGTAAAATATCCGGTGGGGATTGTGGATGACCACCCCGTCAATGTAAAAGGGGTGCATGTGCCAGTGGACTTCGTTGTCATGGACATGCCTGAAGACGCACACACTCCCATCATCCTGGGACGGCCTTTCATGGCCACTGCTGGCGTTTTGATTGATGTGAAGAATGGAAAACTTTCGCTAAACGTCAGCGGGGAAAAGGTTGAATTTGATCTGGGGTTGTCCATGAAGTACCCCGATCCCCCAGATGACCCTCGGTGTAATTTGCTGGAGGTGGAAGAAGATAAAGCTGCTGAAGAGAGCTCCTGGGAGATTCTCTTAAGAAACCCCCCCCCCCCGATGACTTGGGGGATTCAGAAGACCGAGACGCCCCCAAGAACAATGATGCTGCTGGGAAAGCGAATGCAGCGCGTACGACCCCTCCCGGGTTCCCCAAGGCTCCTCCTGCGAGGAGAACAGGGAAAGAACCCATGGACCTCACCAAAGACGAGGTCCGGATCCTTAAGAAGATGGCGGTAAGCGCCAATACGAAAGAGAAGCCCCCGGATCCCAAAAACAAAGAGAGGATAGTCGAGCAAATCTTCTCCAGCCGTTGACTACTCCGAAGGCCGTAAGCTCCGAGAAGAAGAGATGCCGAAATTCGGGCATCACCCGTATCAACCACCGGGAACATCACTTGCGGGCGTCGAGCCAACGACGTTAAACAAGTGCGCTTCATGGGAGGCAACCCATGCTCTAAACTTTTTCCCCACTTTTTAGTGTTATTTTTGACTTTATTTTATCTATTTTTATAAATAAAATCAGCCGCAAGAACATCCGTTCAGGGACTTAGACAATCTATTGGTTTTTACAGGAAACAAGGCCCCAACCGATCGGTTGATAACTCAACCGATCGGTTAGGATGTATCAGATACAAGCCGCATCTGTCCCCAAATGAACCGATCGGGTGAAGAATGGACAGACCGGGTGACAGACCGGGTGATCTGGGGAGAATTCTCGGGAAATTTTTGGGAAATATCAACCGATCGGTTGAGTTAGAGCGCGATCGGTTGAGGCGACCGGGTGAGCAACACTCAATTCTCGGGAAAATGAGTGGAGCGGCCAACCGATCGGTTGACAAGTCAACCAATCGGTTCGCCTGTAGCACTTCTTCGGCAAGAGTTTTCGACCTAACAGTCAACCGATCGGGTGACAAGTCACCCGATCGGTTCGACTTAAAACCCTATAAATACCCCCCGACCACCCGTTCGTTCCGCCCTCACCATTTTCGAATCCCAACCTGACGTTTCGCCTCCTCCTCTTGCGCCGGGCCGTGATCTTCCCCAAAATCAACCCCAAATCGACTTCCCCCCATTTCCCTATCCATCCCACCATCGATTTCTCTCCATTCTCCTCTATTTCGAAACCCTAACTTTCACCCATTCTCCTAAATTTCGAAACTTACTGAAGAAATCACCGCGGCTTCACAACGTACTCCTATCGAGCAGCATCGGGTCGTCTACGAGCAACGATCTTCATCTCATTTGGGTAAACTCGCTCCTTAGCTCAATTTTAATTTTGCCCCAAATATTCCATTTGCTCGTTGGTCGTGTTTCGTGTTTGTGTTGATTCATTGTATTTTGCATACTCACGCACACACACGACACCCGCACAATGCCTCCCCGCCGTGTTAAGCCCACCGACACCAGCTCTTCGAACCCTAGGCCCACCCGTCGTACTCGTCGCACACAGCCCCCTGCTCAACCCACCACCTCCAACCCATCTACCCCCGCTCAATTCCAAGCCGACGACCAAGCCGATCGATTCACGGCCATGATCCTCCTAGCTGGACAGGGTGGTCGGATAACCGAGGAGTCCGTCGACCGAGACCTCCCCTTTCTTCAAAGCTTCATTCACAAAATCCGTGAAGACCCACCCGATGTCTCCGAG
Source organism: Scilla litardierei (assembly GCA_030789695.1). Classification (NCBI taxonomy): domain Eukaryota; kingdom Viridiplantae; phylum Streptophyta; class Magnoliopsida; order Asparagales; family Asparagaceae; genus Scilla; species Scilla litardierei. Next base: position 73,711,394 of record CM061131.1, read on the forward strand.
CTCCACATTCCACCCCCAGCGACTCCTGGTCCCCAGCGCAGGCCCCCATCACCACCCCCAGAGGGTGGTGCCCCTGCTTGATTTTTTCTTTCCCGCTTTTGCCCACCCCCCGTATTTGTGCCCATCTGTCTTTTAGGGGCCCTGCTTTTTCTCTGTCAAGGGGGGGACCCATTCACGTGTCGCATCACTTCCTTTTTATTTTTTATTTTTTGATTGCAGTTTGTTTGTTTTTTTTTGACCCCCCTTGCATATTTCTGCATTTCAAGATCACATTTTATTCGCTAGCACTGTCATGTCTAGCTTGGGGGACGTCTATTTTGGTGTGTTGTCGTGTTTTGTTGTTTTTCTCATTTTTGTGTGTGTGCTTGTTTTTCCCCTTTTGAGTGTCGTGTCGTGTGGTTTTATTTCTATTTTCGTGTTGTTTGATTTTGATTTTGATCTTTCTTTATTTTCAGTTTCATCTCTGTGTTTTCCTCGTTCTCATTTCTTTTTGTGTCGGTGCGTATTTCCCCCCATCTTCATTGCCCTCCTGTACTCACTCATATTGCATTGAGGGCAATGCAAGCTTCAGCTTGGGGGAGTCGCACTGTGTGTGTCATTTGAGTCTTTCTTTTTCGTTTTTGTGTCGTTTTCATCGTGTTTTTTATTTTTTCTTATTTCTCTTCTCTTCTTTTTATGTCTTTCTCCTAGAGATGAACCCTATGATGAATCGCCACAAAATCACACACACCTAGCATGGCATCGATAATCACATTCACCAACCCTAGGATTTCGAGTTCTCTTGCATTTCACGCATCGTGGGTCCACTTAGCTTTTTGTGAGTCGTGCGTCGTGCCTATCTGTTTGGTGTGCTTCTGCTTTGTGATTTTACTTTATATACCTGTCCAGGAATGACCCCTAGATTATCATGCTTCGATTTGAATATGCGGTATTTATTTTCCCTGTCTGCTTCTGCATGCTATATATATATATTTTTTTTTTTTTGAAACCCAGAAAAATCCCCAACCCCCTCCCACTGCCTTCGGCGTAGGAGGGTAAGGCGAGAGCCCGACCGAGACTATGTAAACTGGGAGGAACCGCCGTGCCCTCACGGCCCCCGGGTAAATCCGAGAGGGGGGATAGCCCCTGGGTAAATAATCCCCCAACAAATACCAACCCATGCATGCTATATATATATATATATATATATATATATATATATATATATATATATATATATCGGGTACTTCATTTCGCATGTGTCGGGATTCCACAATTAAGGACTAGGACAACCCATTTAGACTATGCTCTATTTAGCGAGAATAGTTTCCTTTGCCCAAGTGTTTAGATTTCGACTTCTTTTTTGTTTTACTTGGTGCAAATCCCCTCGTCGTGTACCGTTCTCCCACTTGGGAGAGTACACATGTGTATAGCCAAAAACCCAAAAATCAAAAAAAAAGAGAAAAGAAAAGAAAATCCCAAAAAGAAAAGAAAAGAAAAATTTTGTATAGCCAAAAAGCCAAAAAAAAATACAAATACCCAAAACCCAAAAAAAAAAATTTCAAGTGTGAATATTTTTCCTATCTACCGAGAATAAAGGGAAGGCGAGAATTTGCACCGAGTGTTCTACTCCACATCATCTCAACCCCCATCGTTTTCGAAAACACTTGGCTTAGGAACTTTTTAGCTAGTATCTAGGCTATAGTGGCGTGATTTCCTTAACCCTAGTTGTGGAATCCCCGATGCATGATACGCTTCTATTCTTATACTCTTCTCATGCATGCTTGAACTAATATTCACCGCAATTTCAAATTCGAATCGGTATTTGGGTCATTTCTTGGATTTGTGTATATCGAGCTTTATTGCACAATGTAGATAGTGACACCGTCTACTAGCACACGACCACACTCACTCGCGCTTCACCGCGTGGACCCACGGCACTTTTCTGGACTCGTATTCCTTGGTTTAGTGATGTGATTTGGCGTTTGCTTGCTTGGTGTGTCGTTTTTGATTTTGTTGGCTCTGACGGATGATCTAGGATATAGAGTTTTCTTTTTCTCTCTTTCTCTCTATTTTTCCCCTCCGAGCTCCTACTCTCACTCGTCTTCCTCGAGGACGAGGAAGAGTTCAGCTTGGGGGATTTTGACGTGCGTTTATATTTCATATATTCATGCACGTTTCTTTTGTGTTTCTCCGTATTTTCTGCCGTCTTTTATTCGTTTTCTCGTATTTTCTCGTTTTCTTTCACTTTTCTTTGTTTCTCCATGTTTGCAGGAGATTGCCCGCGTAGGGGACGTTTAATGACGATATCTCAAGTCCCCGGAGCACGGGAGGAGTCATGCGTGATCCAGGGGGTCAAACGACGAAGATTACATCTTTCAGCCCCTCACCCGGTCGGTTGGTCATCTCCAACCGATCGGGTGATGCACGCGTGCACCACCCGGTCTCAGCCGGAGCTCAAGTGGAAGTCACCCGACCGGTTCACAGGCCGGTTCAACGGGGGCCAACTCTATGTCTTCTCAAGCCAAATTCCAACCGATCGGGTGACTCTCACCAGATCGGTTCATCTGTAGCTGATGCTGAGGAGTCGAGACACGGGCACCCAACTGATCCCTTCACCCGATGGCGCCAAGATCCAACCGGTCACTCCAAGAACTCAACCGACCGGTTCATATGACCGGGTGAAAGTCTGCCGTTTTCTATTTATTATTTGTAACGGATCACCCGATCGGTTGACTTGTCAACCGATCGGGTGATACGAGATCCTATAAATAGGACCCCTATGGTTCCAGAAACGGGGGAGCTGTTAGTTTTTACTGTTTTCTCCTATTGTGACGGCTGTAATTACTTTTCTATTGTAAGTTTTCGGATCTTTCTTAAACTTTAGTATTATCTTAATTGCTCTACTACCTTCGCGTTCCAATCGTCTGATTATGATTCCAACGGTTCATTTTCGTTTAGATCGCTTTTTAATGAATATTTGTGAGCAGTTCCCAAATCTGGGACTTTGGCAGAAACCCCTTCGGGGGCTCTTCTCGATGCATCCATAGGGTTAGGAAATCGATAGGGATTAGGAATCTAACGGTTACGCGGGGTGTTTCATTGTCATCGGCGGGAAAAAGACCGCATTTGACCGTTGGGCCAAGGGGGAATAAACTTGGCGGTTGACTCCTTAGCCATAGCTCACGCCCTTAGCGTAGACGCCGAATCCTAGCGCGCGGGAGCGGCAGGATGAGACGTTGGGAGTTATCGTTGCGAGCTTAGTGCTCCTGTAATCGATCAGTGTTAATGGACACGGGAGTGCCCACTGATCGAATCCGGGAAGTCCGGTGTATCATCCTGGGCACCGACCGGAATATCGGGCCCATGGGATGCCGGTACCACTTTCAGAGGCAACGTCTCACCATTAGACGCTAATTCCGATCGCCATCCTACCCGTAGGCCGCATCGACGAGGGTCGCTCATTGGAGTGGAAACCAAAGTCCCAGGTTTATTTTCTTATTGTTCATACCTTGCATTCCTTTCCGTGACAACCCATCAACCGATTCGGGCTAGCTCGCCCACGGGGTGATTTTGGTCCTCCTTGACACAAGCACATCCTAGCCTCCCTGTGTTCGACCCCCAAGCCACACTACAACACCGTGCGCTTGCGGTTACAAATATCTAAACCCCCACGCGGGTCCCCGGCCATTTGCGGCCAGCAAAACGGGGGCACACGCCATCATCTCATCATAAAAGGGGACCCGAACCCGGTAAGGATAGAAAAGGTATTCATCTTTGAGCTTGTCGACCACTGAGTAAGAGACAGTAGGTGTCGCATCTCGGACCTCTGAAGGAGCAGAAGACCCATCATCACTGAATGGGTCCCTCGAAGAAATGACAAGCAGACTTTTCCCCTTTACAGGGGCCTCTCCAAGCCCTGGGGGCTGAGTGACTCTCGACATTTCTCCAACATCCCCGGAGGAGGGACTTCCATGATCCTTAACATGCCAACCAAATGTCAAAGGAGACACGTTAATTAAGGAGAAAATTTACCTTGCTCAGACGAAGGTGAAATCATGTAAGGGGCAGGATGGATGTGGAAATATCTGAATGCGAAATGAAAGTTCCGCCTCCTTCTTTAAATTCCTACCACATATAAGTGATAGAATCAATCTGAACTGTTTGATGGGCAACATACTTCAGCATATGATAACATAGACTATTTAAATTCTGTACCATTCTTGGTGCCAGTGTCCTAGGGCATGGAGCTCTGACAGCCAACATTAAATGTGCCATCTCGAATACCGCGCTAGTCCAATCTCTACATGTCACATTCCTCGACTCCGACCACCACATCGGTCCAGCTCGGACAATGGGGGCCAACAATACAACCCCTGACCAGCCTAGAGGCCGTCAAGTCAATCGCGACTAATTGTTTAGCCTAGCATGGCCTTGGGCTCTAGCCCAGGGATCCCCATGTACGAGTCACCATCCTTCCATTCATGACAATGGCCGGATTGACCGTGCATCCCCATGATTACGGAGACTGTTCCTTAAACTAACTGACCATTGATTGCCCATTAACCCGCCATCAATATCAACAGTACAGTATGGAGGCAATAAACGTCGTGAATGCACGTGCATAATGGGAGGAGGGCGTTGACAAAACGATCACCTACAAATAGCCAAACAAAGGGAAGACTCAGGGTCGAATCTTGAATATCTGACACTCAGGTACTGACTGGACCTAAAAGGTGATACTCGCAAGTGTACGAGGTCGACAAATAATATACCCAATAAGTATAGGATCGTATCCATAGAGACAGAACTAATCAACAAACTCACACAAATAGTCAGAGCATGTAAAGAATGGTGGAGGGTTCTAACCACCCTTTGAGGGTGAATGATTGTTTGAATATGTGATTTATCTAAATACCCTAAAGTTAGTGTAATGTCCTAAGGTTTGGATGCAATGGAGAGAAAGAGTGGGGGTGTTGAGGATATCAGTAGGATTACTCGATTGCTCTGCTAAATGTTAATTATATGATAACTCGATCACTCATCCATTTTAAGGTATGAGGATCGGGAAATAAATCAATTAAGCACATATGGGGTGCACCAAAGGTAATTGCTAATTGGGTTCTTGTCCTAATTAAAGCTCATGAATCACTCTCACACCCATTTCAAGGTATGTGAGAGTAGTGCATGTAAGTTGTGTTGCACATCACACAAACACCATTCTGTGGCCCCTTTCGGGTAATGCACGATTCGATAAACGAGTTACAATCCAATTAACAATTTGGGTTATTGGGTGAATTAAGATTCTAAATTACGAAATATGGATTGAAAGGTCTTGCATTCATTTCAAGATATGCAATACCCATTGGATACATAGGTGCAACAATTACGAAGCACCACCGTTCTGTGGCTCCTCCATGGATAGTATCAAATCCAATTAATCACAAGCTTATTTCACCCAACAACATGGATTAACAAAGGGGTTCTGGTAATTAACATTAGCAAGGCAATCAAAACATCCTACATCAATCCAAAACACACACACACACAATGAATTTAGCCTAACATATCAAGAATAGAATAAGCATTCATAGAAATAGACAAAGTTCAATACAAGAAATGAAAGCAAATGTATAATAGTAAGCGAGTTGGAGATTTGTCACCAAATACTAGCTTCCTCAATCATCAATCAATCTCAGCAACAGCAAAAATGAGATTAGAAAACTCAAAACTCTCCAAACCACTAATCTCCTTCTTAAGGAACAAGATGACCTAAAAATAGTAAAAGATTAAGCTCTCTCTTATTACATCTAAATAGTAATGTTTTATACCCCCTAGGAGTTGCATCTCATCCATCCAAAATGTCATCCTACGATCCACAACAACTAGAGAGAAATCGGGTTAAGAAAAACCCATTTCTCGCAACCTAGAATTTGGGCGAAAACCCCCGATCAGTCAACTGCTGAACAAATGCCAGTCAACTGATGACATGCGACTGTCGTTGGTCGGACAGTTTCCTGGTTGGTGGGCAGCGCAGCTTCCAACTGAAGACAAGCGAATGTCTTAAATATTACAGTCGCATGTGTGCTCCACAGTCGACTGTCTTTTGTTCTTTAGGCGCCTGTTGCAGAAATGTCAGATTAACAGTAAGTCGGCTCTTTTTGCTCCCTCAGACATCTGGAAAATCAGGCGACTGATGCGAAAATGACAGGTGACTGTACAATATTACAGTCGACTATTGATCCTCTTGCAGGCGACTATCATTGTGCATCAGTTTCTCTAGCTCCTGCTCTTCAAAGACATGCGACTGCTGTTGTTCGAGCTGTCACCTGTGTGGTTGCCCAGGCGCATGTCATTCCTTCTACATGTGCCTGTTATGCACTCCTCTTCTTGAGTTGATTTAGTCCCCTTTGGGACACCTGAAAAATCCAGAAAAATCCCTAAAAATATAGTAGATATTTATAACGCTTTGGAAAGTGAAATTGTGCCAAAATAAAATCATATGATCACAAATGATGAATCAACATAAATGTGGTTAAGAGAGCAGATTCTATGGATTATGTGCACGGGAGGAGATGATTATGATGTTAAGATATGGAATATTTATTCATAATCACACCCCCAACTAGCGTTTTCCTAGTCCCTAGCAAAATAAGTGACAAATCCCAAAAGACAATGTTGACTCCATTCATGGATTATTGGCGACATTATAGGGTGTTGAAATCATATTTATAAGGGCAAAGTTCTCGAGTCTATACACTCTTCCCTATGATTATAATCTCATTCCTCTTATGCACTCCACCATCTGCACCTAAGCTTAGTATATTCCTTAATATGTCGCAGTCTCCTGATGTAAGATCCTTAGGAACTCTCGAGCTTATGTGATATAACACTTGCTCCCTCAAAAGATCATGGAAATGAGTTATGGTTCAAATTTCATGCATTTACTTAAATTTTATGGCAATATTTGCCTTATTCAAAGCACCATGGCAAAAGTTTATGCCTTATTCAATTGTGCACAAGTGCATTTATTAATGTAGCATTTGATAGCATTCATTTGAGCAACTCCAAATTCCAAGTCACTATCTTAGGATTCATGAATATAAACCTAGCCGAATTTTTAAAATCCCAACGGCTTAATCAATTGATTGTTGATTCCAAGGTTTCTACGTCACTATAGGGTTTCAAATGGATGGTAATTATCATGGGCTTCAAGCTAAAGGGCCAAGTGTAAGCATGTAGAGAGACAATTCATTGCCCTTGGTACATAAAGATACAACACACCCTAATTTGCCAAAATCCACTTCAAGAATACATTAATACCAAAGTTGGGAAGGATCACCACATTTAATCAAAGGGTCTAACAAAAATCTATAAATTGTAGGAATGTTGGTGATAGATGGAAAATTTTTATTTCATTCAATTTATTCACAAAAAGATGGAAAATAATAAAAAGATGCGCAAGAAGTTTCTAGATCCTAGTCCTACACCCCCAACTAAAAATAAACATGGTCCTCAATGTTTGAAGGGTGAGATGACATATATGCATAAAATGGATAAACTAGGGTAAGAAAGCTTTAGCAAGAGTTATTCATTACTACATACTACTAGATAAGAAAGTTTTGGAACGAACATACCTAGTTGGTTCCACCCGACGGTGTTCCGTAAGCTACATGGTGTCCTCGTCTCTACTCCACGGCTCTTGGTAATGCTTTAAGCGTTGGCCATTTACCTTGAATTCATTGCCGTTTTGTGGGTTGGCAATGGTCATCACGCCATGTGGAAACACCTCCCGAACAATGAAAGGTCCAATCCACTTCGAACGAAGCTTTCCGGGGAAGAGATAAAGTCTTGAGTTGTAGAGTAGCACTTTCTCCCCCGGGGTGAATTCTCTCCTCAAAATGATTCGATCATAGGTGCACTTAAGCCTCTCTGTCACGCCCCGCTTCCCAAAAATATGGAGGCGAAGCGTGAGAAGGTCCGCTCAGACTTGAAGCTACAAAGCTGCAAGTCCGATAAGCGTCAATCAAATTTAAACTGCAGGTCCTTGCAACGCGAACGAAACAAAGATAATAATATTGGAATGAGACAAAAGAGATATCTCAGAATATCCATAAAATAAGTTTCAACATCACAGAAAAAGCCACCAGGCTGAATTAAAAGAGAGTCTAAAGGCCCAAACATGGCCAACAAAAGTACAGCGTACAAATCAAAGGTGCCACGCACCAACAACTAACAAAAGGCCTAAAACAAAATAAAGCTCAACAAAGACTCAAAGAATGGTCACCGGTGTCCACCAAAATCCTCCTGGGCAATCATGGACTCAGACTCAGCGTCAGCAAAACACCACGTACTCAGCAACGGTCTCTGGCTCGGGTCTAACATGTGACACCCAAAAGAGCAAGGGGCACATGTCAGCAAGTCTACAAGAGACTTGTGCAAGGAAACTGAAAGTAGGTAAAAGTAAAGCAACCTAGCAGTTCTAGCATGATGCAATGACATGGCAGTTAAAGTAATGAGTGCAACAGGTAAGGTAAAGTAAAGTAAAGTACGAGCATGGCATTTAAACATGGCATGGATGACAAGTATTACATGAATCATTCACAAGACATGTACAAGACAAGGAAAGTAAGCACCTCGTGCACAGAGATTCCGTCTTTTGGCTAGAGGGCTGATCAAGCCACTCCTAAGCTCAAGTGACCGTTTATCCCTACCCCTCCACGTGTATCGAGCCAGGGCCTTACCCCCGAACACGGAATGCTCGCTTCTGGATCACGAGCCAGGAAGTGTTTTTAACAAGTATGGCATAGGGGTGCACCTAGCCGGAAACACGGAAACACGGATTGTACAAGTATTTTGTAGCGTGTGCTACGATGCAACAATCAATTTGGATGACATGTAAGATGCAATGCATGACAGTTAAAAGTGCGTACAGATAAGGAAAGTAAACGTGACAGTTTAGTATGCATGATTTACAAGTTTTAAAGAGTTGGATCTAGCTTCGTTGTCAAGCTAGATCAATTTAGGTGACGGATCTAGTTTCGTTGTCAAACTAGATCAAGTAGGCGTCTAGCCAGCTATCATTTCACTGACTAGTCTCTTTTACGCTGAAAACAAGGAAGTGTCCTAAAAACATGGCCCTACACAAGAGTTGGCAAGTTTCACTTGCCTGGAAGGGGTGTGCTGATAGTCACAAGATCAAGAAGTCCAGTTCTGCCTACGTGCCCAAACACCAATCATCACACCAACCTACAGTCCCGTATTGTTATCTTCAATTTGTGAGTTACCAAGGCAATGAAAAACACAGTTTTCTTAAAAGAAACTCTTCTCTAACTAACGCTAATATATATATATTCTAAATAACAGGTTGCAGTTAATATGAATCAGGGCACAGTTAAAAATAAAGAGAACTCCTCTAATTATAATAATAACCTCAACTAAAATAACTTATAACTTTTTAAAGCTAACTTCTAACTTTAGTAAAACATGATGTATGGTATTATTAACATCTAACCCTAATATATATATTTAAAAAAACATGTAATTATAAAACCCAATTATCAAACTAACTCTATTAACCATATATAACTAACATGATGAAAGAAAACACAGTTTTCATTAGAACTCATTACTAGCTAACCCAAAAATATATATATTACGGTTAACTTAACTACTAATCATAGTATTAAGAAAAACACGGTTTATATTAAAACTCTATCTGAAATGAAGCAACCCTAACTAAGCTAATTACTAACCACTTAACTAACCTTTTAGAGCTATCTTCCACTGCTGTTCGATGCAGGTGGAGGAGAGATCTTGGCGGCTGATGGGTTAGGTCGGGGAGATTTGCGAGGGGGCACCGCAACGAAGGTGAAACGCAAAGAAGAGAAGCCCAGGCTATGGTGGTCGGAGGAACTGAAGGCGGGGTGCAGGCTCTCCTTGGTGATGGCAAGTGGATGGGGCTAGAGGGGAGGTCCGGTGACGGGTGGATAGGGGCTAGGGAACACCGTGCGGTGGAGCGTCGCTGCAGTCGCTACTGCGAGTGCAGGCCGCAGCAGTCAAGATCCGGCGACGGTGGGGTCTTCTTCTGACGGAGCTGAAGGGAGGAGGATGGTCAGGGAGAACGGGGTTCAGTCGGAGGAATCCCAGTCACCGGCGAAGGGCAGTGTTGTGGATGGCCGGGGAGCGTTGCTGGCGGCGGTTCGGCGGGCTTCGCGGCGTCGCTGTTTGGCCGGAGAACACGAGAGGTTGGAGGGCACGTCGGAGGTCAGCTTGGGCTGCCGTGCGAAGGGCTAAGGTCAGAGGAGAAGATCGGAGATCAGGTTACGGCGCAGAGATGCGTTGCAGCGCGCGATAACATGTTGAGGGCGGCGGCTCTCTGCGTTCGTTTGCTGAGGGAAGAGAATAGGGTAGGTTAAAAGTATTGGACCTAGGATTTTAGGTATAGCTTTAGGTGTAGGCTCATGTGATCAATTCGTTTTTAATTTTATAAGGAAAAGTAGATAAGGCTGAAACGTGGGTAGTTGGTGATATGTCTCTAAGATAGGTTTTAAAAGATAGAATCAATTTTTTTTAAAAAACAATATCTCACACCCTCACTATCTCTCTCCCATGTGCGTGAGCTGCTGCCTAGTTAAGATGGGTTGGGCCAAGCCCAAATCTAGTGTAATTTATTATTAGTCAATCATTAGGGATATAATACAATGAAACTTAGGGCTAAAATACAATGGGTTGGGTCAAAAGCGAAATTAGGTCAAACGAAGCACAAAAATTGTGAAATAAATACTGGGGTGACCGCGTCGACGAGAGAAATAAGACAGAGGAGACGGATCACAATTTCGATGACGAGAAACAAAATTAAAATTAGAAAGGCCTTACGACAAAAGTGAAAATCGCGACGTCTCTTCAAACAAAGTCAAATCGTGGGGGAACGACCCGTGAATGACGATCCAAATTAATCCCATAATTTAATATTCTTCGAGAGGGTCACAACGGCATATCACACCATAGGGTTCGGTCACGGACAAAGTCTAAAATGAATACGTGCACGAACAAGGCTACGTGCACGTAAAACGTATAAAGGATACGTGGTCCAAAGGCGACGATAATTCTAAGTTGGGCACACATCGGGGTGGCTTACTAAGGATGCAACCAAGACGCTATGGCCCTATCAACTCAACGACACGACTCACATACCAATCTCAAAACCAATCAGATACTCGAAATTGCTATACGCACAGCCGTATGGCGAATAGCGAGTGCCGGCCGTTACATCCTACCCACCTTAGAATAAAGTCCGTCCTCGGACTTTCTAACATATCTAGTCGTTCTAGTAACTGCCCCAATCATGTCACATTTTAATTCAAACTACGTATAGTCATTACAAGTGCTTATATATGCACTAGGTAGTCCAACATTAACACTACCAACGTGTATATATATATATATATATATATTTTGAAAAGTTAGTAGCAATCTATATTAACAAAACAAATGTACATATAGGGAAGTAGGTTGGTGCAAAGTCAGAGAAGGGATAGGGCACTATATATATATATATTCACGTACGTCATACACTTACACCCATTATAGTTAGTCCAATTCATACACGTATTTCAATCATATATATATAAGCATACATCCCTTATATAACTACCACTTACCTAATCACAAAACAATATTTCAGATACTCATATAAGTATGATCTCATACTAGCAAATACAATCATTTTTCTACGTATAGGTAACTACCTATGCACAAACAAAACATGGGTATACAACTCCCTAATATTCATCCAATACCAAACATCTCAACACATGTAGTCACACCATACCATAATTAAATCCAGTTTCACTATATCTAATATATATTTACTACTACCATATTCTCACAATGTATAGTCATTCAAATACATGCAAATAGTTCACCACGTATTCACATAACATACGGTCCTATAACTGTATTTACGACACGCCACATATACCATAGTCATCAATACCTATAACTAAGCACATACTTACCCGTGCATGGTGCACACCCATACACGCTAACATTTCATTTACGCATACCAATCATACCATTATATATCCAGTACATCTACACACTTAGTTTAGCTAGCACCCATACGTTCACACAGGCAAGTCCTTAGTAATAACTATACCACAAGACCAACACCTATAACTATATACTGGTATAGCGACCCACAATCATGTGCGTAACACAACCAGGCACAAACACTCCTATCACTATACATACATTAAACTTCGCTATATGCAACTACAACATACATAACAATATACTTAGAGTATACCCACTCAAGCTTGAGTGAGACTCGAAACACATAACAGAAAACTTTATATACGTAACACGGTATGTATCCCTTTACTAATACCACTCCAATGTATTCACATCTACCAATACAACCATATACACATTATATGTCAATCACACCTAATATTTAGTCAGGTAATACTCACATAGTCTAATTGCTTTATATACCATAATGATAATACAAACATTAGCACACGTATAATTATAATACACTCCTTAATACATACGCATTCATCGTATAGTCACACCTATGTAACATATATATTCACACTATAGCCTACTACCTATAATTAGTATACCAACACATCTACACATACATAATTAAGATGTGCAATAGTCGTGTATACCTCACGGTATGCACGCATGCAACATCCCGTAAAAGCAAGCAATACCAATCAAAATTATAATCCTACTACCATATGTATATCACCTATATACTCATGCAACAAAACATAACTACTTACGTCTAGGCAGAATAAATTTCTACGTACGGGCACATACTCATACGTACTAACATATGGGTCATATAGGAGGCCTACTCTCTTAACTATACATACACATATTATTATCATTCCTAACATACACATAGCTTTACCAATCATTTTATTTCAACCATTACAAGTATCTCTAACTACATACACTCCATTAGATATTCCAATACTAACTCTTATATACACAGGCATCCCTAGTATGGTATAGCTAACCACACACAAATCTATAAATACTAACACTCAAACAACCTCATAATATCACGAATAACTCTGAGTATGTATATATATATATCACACAATAGGCAAGCATCAATATACTATGGGGGTACACTTATTCAAGCCTACATACACAACTTAGGGTTGACACCGACATTGACGGGCACTAAATCCTAAGCAATAGAGGGAGGGTCGAGGTCGAAAGCGTGACGAGAGAAGGCTCGATAAGCACGAGTTCGGATAGGACGAATACCAGGAGACAGCTTGGTTAGATGAAACAGTGATTCACTGATGAATGTTTAGGTAGAGGAAAGGGAGATGTAGTGATACTTATATAGGATAGAGGAAGGAACTAGCGTAAATAACATAAACTAAAATTCGTGGAATCTAAAAACCGTTGTACTTCAAAAGTTGGAATCCTCGTCTGTAAAGAAATATTTGGAGATCGATAAAACGAGTTGTTCAAAATAAGTTTGAGTCGAATATTTGTAATAAGAGAAAATGGTCTATTGGTTTAAAAAGTCATTATAAAAGGAAGTAAAATCATTTACACGAATATTAAGGACATAGTTTTTAGAAAATATTATACGACAGTAATTTAATATAATTTTTGCAAAAATTTTGGAAATTTAAAGAATGAAATTAAAGTAACTGAAGGATTGAAGCTCGTTTTAAACGCTTTCAAAGTCTTTAAGCCAGGGAACGGAAATTTAAAATGACCAATATTGGAACTACTTTTAGAGGAACCAGAATGTGCAAAAAAAATTAAAACTGGTTTACATAAAACTCTTAGCATACGAGCACAACAAACCTGGTACGGATAAAAATAATTGAAATTCATTTTAGTCTAGAAATTTTTCTAAAAGCATGTATTGGTGAGCGGAAAGATAATAATAACTTAGTAGAAGAATTATAAAAATTGATAGCAAAGTCTTTAAATCAAACCATGGAGGGTCTAAATCAGGAAGTGGTTATGAAATAGTAATTTTACAAAGATTTCTGAAACAGGGAAAACGATGAGCATAACGTCGACTGGCTAAAAACTAAAATCCCAGGTGACTTGAAAAGTATATTAAAAGGAAGCGCGATGTGTCGTTTGAATGGCGTAATAAGAAAGGAAATTATAAGTCGAGTTGGACAAAATAAAAGTACGGTTCAGAATAAAATTAATATATGAAGGGAAGGTGTATTTCCATAGGTACAAAAGCATAGGCTGAAAAATATAATAATCTAGTATTAAAAATTTCGCCAAAAGTTTTAAGAGTTCAAGTCAACGAAGAAGTATAAAACATAAGATATATATATATATTAAAAATTGAGCAAATTTAAACTTAGGGAAAGAGGAAATCGAAAAATACTTTCGGAAGATTCAAGATTTGTGACGGAGAGATTGACGACGATCGTCATGAGGCGATCTCGTGAATCGAGGCATGGAAATTGGTCGGATGATCAAAACATACATGTGCCTAGGATATGAATCAGGAGAATCTATGAGGAAGCTCCTACGGTCGACCAACTAAAGATTAGGAACTAGGCGCTAAGACCTTCTAAAGGGCTGGACGGTAGTGAAATGCGTTCAGCTTGGTCCGGAATCGATGAACCCAAGTGAACGACTAAAGAAATTCTAGAAGTCTAATATGGTCAGAGTTAGACAAAAACCTCTAAGGTAACTCCTACGACGATTAAGTTCATTGCTAGAAGGGAGTCTAACTATCAATCAGAGGCCTCTAACTAGCAAGCACAGACGTCTAACTAAGTCTTCTTACCACCTAGTGACAAAGGGAAATGACTAGGCTCAATGCTTATGACTCGGATGTTGCAATTTATTTAATGGACATTCCGTTATTATCGTTGTTTCGTTAATTCGCAATTGCAAGACGGACCTGCATGGGCCACCAACAAAACCTGTCACGCCCCGCTTCCCAAAAATATGGAGGCGAAGCGTGAGAAGGTCCGCTCAGACTTGAAGCTACAAAGCTGCAAGTCCGATAAGCGTCAATCAAATTTAAACTGCAGGTCCTTGCAACGCGAACGAAACAAAGATAATAATATTGGAATGAGACAAAAGAGATATCTCAGAATATCCATAAAATAAGTTTCAACATCACAGAAAAAGCCACCAGGCTGAATTAAAAGAGAGTCTAAAGGCCCAAACATGGCCAACAAAAGTACAACGTACAAATCAAAGGTGCCACGCACCAACAACTAACAAAAGGCCTAAAACAAAATAAAGCTCAACAAAGACTCAAAGAATGGTCACCGGTGTCCACCAAAATCCTCCTGGGCAATCATGGACTCAGACTCAGCGTCAGCAAAACACCACGTACTCAGCAACGGTCTCTGGCTCGGGTCTAACATGTGACACCCAAAAGAGCAAGGGGCACATGTCAGCAAGTCTACAAGAGACTTGTGCAAGGAAACTGAAAGTAGGTAAAAGTAAAGCAACCTAGCAGTTCTAGCATGATGCAATGACATGGCAGTTAAAGTAATGAGTGCAACAGGTAAGGTAAAGTAAAGTAAAGTACGAGCATGGCATTTAAACATGGCATGGATGACAAGTATTACATGAATCATTCACAAGACAAGTACAAGACAAGGAAAGTAAGCACCTCGTGCACAGAGATTCCGTCTTTTGGCTAGAGGGCTGATCAAGCCACTCCTAAGCTCAAGTGACCGTTTATCCCTACCCCTCCACGTGTATCGAGCCAGGGCCTTACCCCCGAACACGGAATGCTCGCTTCTGGATCACGAGCCAGGAAGTGTTTTTAACAAGTATGGCATAGGGGTGCACCTAGCCGGAAACACGGAAACACGGATTGTACAAGTATTTTGTAGCGTGTGCTACGATGCAACAATCAAATTGGATGACATGTAAGATGCAATGCATGGCAGTTAAAAGTGCGTACAGATAAGGAAAGTAAACGTGACAGTTTAGTATGCATGATTTAAAAGTTTTAAAGAGTTGGATCTAGCTTCGTTGTCAAGCTAGATCAATTTAGGTGACGGATCTAGTTCGTTGTCAAACTAGATCAAGTAGGCGTCTAGCCAGCTATCATTTCACTGACTAGTCTCTTTTACACTGAAAACAAGGAAGTGTCCTAAAAACATGGCCCTACACAAGAGTTGGCAAGTTTCACTTGCCTGGAAGGGGCGTGCTGATAGTCACAAGATCAAGAAGTCCAGTTCTGCCTACGTGCCCAAACACCAATCATCACACCAATCTACAGTCCCGTATTGTTATCTTCAATTAGTGAGTTACCAAGGCAATGAAAAACACAGTTTTCTTAAAAGAAACTCTTCTCTAACTAACGCTAATATATATATATTCTAAATAACAGGTTGCAGTTAATATGAATCAGGGCACAGTTAAAAATAAAGAGAACTCCTCTAATTATAATAATAACCTCAACTAAAATAACTTATAACATTTTAAAGCTAACTTCTAACTTTAGTAAAACATGATGTATGGTATTATTAACATCTAACCCTAGTATATATATTTAAAAAAACATGTAATTATAAAACCCAATTATCAAACTAACTCTATTAACCATATATAACTAACATGATGAAAGAAAACACAGTTTTCATTAGAACTCATTACTAGCTAACCCAAAAATATATATATTACGGTTAACTTAACTACTAATCATAGTATTAAGAAAAACACGGTTTATATTAAAACTCTATCTGAAATGAAGCAACCCTAACTAAGCTAATTACTAACCACTTAACTAACCTTTTAGAGCTATCTTCCACTGTTGTTCGATGCAGGTGGAGGAGAGATCTTGGCGGCTGATGGGTTAGGTCGGGGAGATTTGCGAGGGGGCACCGCAACGAAGGTGAAACGCAAAGAAGAGAAGCCCAGGCTATGGTGGTCGGAGGAACTGAAGGCGGGGTGCAGGCTCTCCTTGGCGATGGCGAGTGGATGGGGCTAGAGGGGAGGTCCGGCGACGGGTGGCTAGGGGCTAGGGAACACCGTGCGGCGGAGCGTCGCTGCAGTCGCTACTGCGAGTGCAGGCCGCAGCAGTCAAGATCCGGCGGCGGTGGGGTCTTCTTCTGACGGAGCTGAAGGGAGGAGGATGGTCAGGGAGAACGGGGTTCAGTCAGAGGAAGCCCAGTCACCGGCGAAGGGCGGTGTTGTGGATGGCCGGGGAGCGTTGCTGGCGGCGGTTCGGCGGGCTTCGCGGCGTCGCTGTTTGGCCGGAGAACACGAGAGGTTGGAGGGCACGTCGGAGGTCAGCTTGGGCTGCCGTGCGAAGGGCTAAGGTCGGAGGAGAAGATCGGAGATCAGGTTACGGCGCAGAGATGCGCTGCAGCGCGCGATAACATGTTGAGGGCGGCGGCTCTCTGCGTTCGTTTGCTGAGGGAAGAGAATAGGGTAGGTTAAAAGTATTGGACCTAGGATTTTAGGTATAGCTTTAGGTGTAGGCTCACGTGATCAATTCGTTTTTAATTTTATAAGGAAAAGTAGATAAGGCTGAAACGTGGGTAGTTGGTGATATGTCTCTAAGATAGGTTTTTAAAGATAGAATCAATTTTTTTTAAAAACAATATCTCACACCCTCACTATCTCTCTCCCATGTGCGTGAGCTGCTGCCTAGTTAAGATGGACTGGGCCAAGCCCAAATCTAGTGTAATTTATTATTAGTCAATCATTAGGGATATAATACAATGAAACTTAGGGCTAAAATACAATGGGTTGGGTCAAAAGCGAAAGTAGGTCAAACGAAGCACAAAAATTGTGAAATAAATACTGGGGTGACCGCGTCGACGAGAGAAATAAGACAGAGGAGACGGATCACAATTTCGATGACAAGAAACGAAATTAAAATTAGAAAGGCCTTACGACAAAAGTGAAAATCACGACGTCTCTTCAAACAAAGTCAAATCGTGGGGGAACGACCCATGAATGACAATCCAAATTAATCCCACAATTTAATATTCTTCGAGAGGGTCACAACGGCATATCACACCATAGGGTTCGGTCACGGACAAAGTCTAAAATGAATACGTGCACGAACAAGGCTACGTGCACGTAAAACGTATAAAGGATACGTGGTCCAAAGGCGACGATAATTCTAAGTTGGGCACACATCGGGGTGGCTTGCTAAGGATGCAACCAAGGCGCTACGGCCCTATCAACTCAACGACACGACTCACATACCAATCTCAAAACCAATCAGATACTCGAAATTGCTATACGCACAGCCGTATGGCGAATAGCGAGTGCCGGCCGTTACACTCTCTTTCACAAGCTTGGAATCGTCGAGCTCCACTAACTACAATTTATGAGAAGAGGGGTCAATATTACAATTAAACTTTTTAATTGCCCAAAAATATTTGTGTTCAAGTTCAATGGGCAAGTGGCAAAATTTTCCAAAAACTAATCGATATGGGGACATCCCTATAACCGTTTGTAGGCGGTACGATATGCCCACAATGCCTCAGGAAGACGCATGCTCCAATCCTTACCGTCTTTTAGAGTATGTTCTTAATCGCTCGATTTGCCAACTCCGATTGTCCATTGGTTTGGGGGTGGTATGGTGTAGAAACCTTGTGTGTCACCCCAAACTTATTCATTAAGCTTGCGAAGAGGCGATTGTAGAAATGTGACCCTCCGTCGCTTATCATAGCCTTTGGCATCCCAAAGCGTGCGAAAATGTTTTCTTTCATGAATTTAAGCACGATAACCGCATCATTGGTCCTACAAGGAATAGCTTCCACCCATTTAGATACATAATCTATAGCAAGCAAAATATATGTGTACCCAAAAGATTGGAGAAATGGCCCCATAAAATCAATGCCCCAACAATCGAAAATTTATAATTCAAGAATATGGTTTAACGACATCATATTTCTTTTAGTTATCCCTCCCCCACTTTTGGCAAGCTAAGCATGACTTACAATATGTATAAGTGTCCTTAAACATGACATGCCAATAAAAACCACAATGTAGAATTTTTGATACGGTCTTTTGGGCGAAAAAATGACCACCACACACACCCTCATGGCAAAAATACAAAACACATTCAAAATCATGGTTAGGTATGCATTTCCTTACTATTTCGTCATTATAATACTTGTAATGGTAAGGGTCATCGAAAAAGAAAGATTTTACCTCAAAGATGAACTTTTTGTAATCTTGGCGAGACCAAGTGTAAGGAGTCTTACCGGTGACCAAGTAGTTTACGATGTCGGCATACCATGGTATTGTGTGGGAGATCGCAGAAAGATGTTCGTCGGGGAACGAATCCTTTAATTGGATGGTTTCCGGCTCCATGCTCATCGTTAACTGTGAAAGGTGGTCGACAACATGATTTTCCACTCCCTTCTTGTCCTTAATGGTGATGTTGAATTCCTGCAAGAGCAAAATCAGACAAATTAGTCTAGGCTTGGCGCCTTTCTTGGAAAGGAGATATTTAAGAGCGACATGGTCGGTAAAGATTGTAATTGGGAATCCCAATATGTAGCTCCGAAATTTCTCCAACGCGAAGAAAACGGCTAAAAGCTCCTTCTCCGTGGTGGTGTAGTTTCATTGAGCTTCATCCAATCTCTTGCTTGCATAATAAATCACCACGGGGACATTGTCCTTGTGTTGTGATGTGTCCTATTTTTTATATTTTCATAGCATCATTTCATTGCATTTCAAGCCATATCCACATCCAAATCCCACATTTTCCTATGATACTGCAATTCTAATGCCATATTCAAGTTTCGGAGAGTTTTCTGGATTTTCAGGGATTTTGGAGGATCCGGGACAACTTTTGAATATGGACACATCCAGCATGCCTGGGAGCCCGTTAGCGAAGCTTTACAGGAGTTCGCCTAGTTTTGGAAGCCTATGGGAGGAGTGGAGAAATTGCCAGGAGTAGAGGAGAAGCTGCAAGAAGATTTGGATTTTTCCCAGGCGACTCGACCGAGCAGAGTAGGCTGCTCGGTTGAGCTGATACACGAGACGCAGCTGATATGCATCCTGCTCGACTGAGCAGTCTGGTGCTTAGTTGAGCAACTTCTATTTTCGAAGGTCCACCATCAAAATCTTGCTCGAACGAGCAGGACTTATGCAACCGAGTCAGCAGACGACTCGACTGAGCAAGACTTGCTCGGGCCGAGCAGACAGAATGACACTTTTTAAAGGTTCCCGATCCACTGACAGACTCGATCGAGCTAGAGGGCAGCTCAACCGAGCAGCTCGACCGAGCAGCTCGACCGAGCAGCCCGACCGAGTAAGCTTCTACTCGACCGAGTCACTGACGCGGTTGTAACGACCGCTTTTCGTTGTACGTTGTTCGTGCACGTGCTTTTGACCGTGCACGTGTTTGTTTTAGACTTTGTTTGTTGGTGAACACTTTTGTGTGATATGCCGTTGTGAACGTCTCTGAGAATATTAAATAGTGGCACTATTTTGGAACGACGTTTCTCGAGTCGTTCTCCCACAATTTACACTTATTCGATGAGACGTGGCGATTTTCACTTTTGACGGGAGACGTTTCTATTTTTAGTTTCGTCGTTCGATGTCGAATTTGAGATCCGTCTTCTTAGTTAGCTCACATTCGTCATCACGATCACCCCGATATTTATTTTATAATTTTTGGAGTTTATTTGACCACTTTTATAATTTTTACAAGTTTTATATTATTTTTAATAATTAATTTATAAATTATTTTCGGCCAAATAAAATTTATTTAAGTTTTAAACGTTTTAAAGAATTTTTGAGCCAATTTCCAGCTCATTTGGACCAGGTCAAACCCTTGGATGAGTTGGAGTAATTGAATTTCAAATTTTAAATCTTTTTAAACTTCTAATCCTATTAGATTTAGCCCTAGACCAAGTCAACCCATCTATACTATATAAGCAACCCCTAGGAAGACCTATTTTCGCAAGAAATTAGCCCTAGCCTCTTCCAAACTCATTTTGGACGTTGCGACGAATCGTCGCAACGTTGCGACGTTCAGCTGCCGCACGACCGAAGGAAACACCGCCGTTCCCCCGCTCTGACCGGTCGCCCCGCCCGCACCCAAGCCGCTCCGCACCGCTGCAGCAGCCCCGCTCTGTTCCATCGACCTGACCGAAGAACTTCCCCGCATCCGCCTTGTCGCCCCGCTCCGCACAGCGCTCCGCTTGTCGCCCCGCTCCGCACCCCGCACGACCGACAGATTCCCTCGCTCCCGCCCGTTGTGACCGAGCGCCCAAGCGCTGCAACGTTGCAACGCTGCCCCGCCCCGCATCCAAGCGCCCGACCGACCCCTCCCTCCGCACCGACCGAGAGCCCCGACCCCGCACCGACCCGCTGCGCTGCACAAGCCCGTTTCCCCGCAGCGACCGACGGAGCCCCCCGCATTTGGCTGAGTACGACCGAGAGCAAACGTCGCAACCCCGCATTCGTCGCACCACTTGCCACCGTGGGCCCCCCAAGTTCTCCAGAGTTATTGTGGGTCCCCCAAAGGCCCTTAGGACTGCTGTGGGACCCACCTAGGTGTGTTCTCTTCGACGACTTGCCGCGTACGACGTCGTCGCACGTCGTAGGCCGTCGTCGCACGTGCGAGCTTTGGAATCTGGAATCGTCGCCCGGGTTGATGCTCTGAACTTTCCAGCGAGGAAATTATATTGGAATCAGGACTTGGAGCGCGTTCTATTATTCCAACCCCCGGTGTCGCTACCCGACGCCGGTGTAGCTTTCGCGTCGTGTTGAGGTAACGTTTTGCACCCCTAGGACCCCCAACCCAATGCATGCTAATCAAGACTAAAATCGGTATTTTCAAAGTATTTTTAGATGTTTTAAATTCACTAATCAAGATTATTAATATGGACTTTAGGCCGGTGGACTTGTGCACGTAGGATAATTGTGATTTTGGACTCATTGGACGGTGTGCTCAGACGTCGTGCTTGCAGGCAAGTGAAACTTGCCAACTCGTGTGTAGGACCATGTTTTTAGGCCACTTCCTTGTTCCTAGCGTAAAAGAGACTAGTCAGTGAAATGATAGCTGGCTAGACGCCTACTTGATCTAGTTTAACAACGAAACTAGATCCGTCACCTAATTGATCTAGCTTGACAACGAAGCTAGATCCAACCCTTTAAACTTGTTGTTCATGCATACTAAACTGTCACGTTTACTTTTCTTATCTGTACGCACTTTTAACTGCCATGCATTGCATCTACATGTCATCCAAGTTGATTGTTGCATTCGTAGCACACGCTACAATACTTGTACTCGTACTACTTGTTTCTGGCTAGGTGCACCCCAAGGCCATACTGTTTAAAACACTTCCTGGCTCGTGGTCCAGAAGCGGGCCTCATGTGTTGGCTAGAAACCAATGCCCGATACACGTGGAGGGGTAGGGATAAACGGTTACTTGAGTTTAGGAGTGGCCTGATCCGCCCTCTAGCCAAAAGACGGAATCTCTGTGCACGAGGTGCTTACTTTTCTTGTCTTGTACTTGTCTTGTGAATGATTCATGTAATACTTGGCATCCATGCCATGCCATGCTCGTACTTTACTTTACTTTACTTTACCTGCTGCACCCATACTTTAACTGCCATGTCATCGCATCATGCTAGAACTGCTAGGTTGCTTTACTTGTACTTTTAGTTTACTTGCACAAGTCTTCCAGACTTGCTGACATGTGCCCCTTTCTCTTTGGGTGTCACATGTTAGACCCTGAGCCAGAGATAGTTGTAGCGGACGAGGTAGTTGCTGACGCTGAGATTGAGTCCATGATTGCACAGGAGGATTTTGTGGACACCGGTGACCATTCTTTGAGTCTTTGTTGAGCTTTATTTTGTTTTAGGCCTTTTGTTAGTTATTGGTGCGTAGCACCGTCGTTTGTACTTTGTACTTTTGTTGGGCATGTTTGGGCCTTTAGTCTCTTTTTCTTTTAGCCTGGTGGCTTTTCTGCGATGTTGGAATTTATATTTATGGATATTCTGAGATTATTCTTTTGTCTCATTTCATTATTATTATCTTGTTTCGCTCGCGTTGCAAGGACCTGCAGTTTTAAATTTGATTGACGCTTATCGGACTTGCAGCTTTGTAGCTTCAAGTCTGAGCGGACCTTCTCACGCTTCGCCTCCACGTTTTTGGGAAGCGGGGCGTGACAGGTTTTGTTGGTGGCCCATGCAGGTCCAATCTTGCAATTGCGAATTAACGGAACAACGATAATAACGGAATGTCCATTAAATAAATTGCAACATCCGAGTAATAAGCCCTGAGTCTAGTCGTTTTCTTATGACACTAGGTGATAAGAAGACTCAGTTAGATGCATGTGCTTGTTAGATAGAGGCCTCTGTTTGTTAGTTAGACCCCCTGCCAGCAATTGACTTGATCGTCGTAGGAGTTACCTTAGTGGCCCTTGTCTACCCCTGACCATATTAGACTTCTAGATTTTCCTTCGGTCGTTCGCTTTTGGGTTCATCGATTTCGGACCAACCTGAACGCATTTCTTTACCGTCTAACCTTTAGAAGTCTTAGCGCTTAGTTTTTAATCCTTAGTTGGTCGACCGTAGGAGTTTCCCGTAGACCCTTCTGATTCATATTCTAGGAGCATGAATGCTTTGATCACCTGACCAATTTCCTTGCCTCGATTCACGAGATCGCCCCGTGACGATCGTCGTCAATTTTCAAACATCCCCATTGCAAAACCTGAACCTTCTGAAAGTATTTTTCAATCTTCTCTTCCACTAAGTTTAATCTTGTTCAAAATTTTAAATATACCTATATTTCATCGTCATTCATTGATTTAAATTTTTTTAAAAACGTTTGTCGGAATTTTTGAATACTAGCTTATGGTATTTTCCCAGCCTATATTTTTCGTACTTATGTAAATGCGTCGCTCTTTCATATATTAATTTTACTTTTGCCCTGCCCAATTCGATTTATAATTTTCCCTCTTATTTGTGTTATTCGAATGATACGTCGTGTTTACCTTAATATACTTTCAAGACACATGGAATTTCAGCTTTCAGCAAGTTGGCTTTTGCTCGTCGTTTTCGCTACTTCAGATTTTTGCAAAATCGCTATTTTCATAACCTCTTCCTTCTTTAGACCCCCTGACTTGATTTTAAAGATTTGCTATTCGACCTTGATAATTCTTATGCTAAATTACTATTATTTTCTTCCGCTCACCATACACGCTTTTGGAAAAATTTCTAAACCAAATTGAATTTCAATTATTTTTATATCCGTGCCAGACTTGTGGTGCTCGTATATTAAGAACCCTGCGTAAATCAGTTTTTTTTTTCATTTTTTTGCAAACCCTGGTTCTCTAAAAGTAGTTTCAATATTGGTTATTTTAAAATTTTCCATAGCCTAAAGTTTTGAAGCATTTAACATGAGTTTAAATCCTTCCGTTACTTGATTTCATTCTTTGACTTTCAAAAACTTTTGACAACACTAACGGATAGAATTTTCTAAACCATGTCCTTAATATTCGTGTAAATAATTTTACTTCCTTTTACATTGATTTTATATAAACCAATAAAACATTTTCTCTTATTATGAATATTCGACTCAAACTTATTTCAACGCGCTTTTTCGATCTTCAAATATTTTATACAGATGAGGAATTCCAACTTTTTTTTGAAGAATGACAGTTTTCAAACTCCGCGTATTTTAGCTTATGCTATTTACCCTATTATCTTTTCTGTATCCTATTTAAGCATCTCTACATTCCCCTTTCCTTCAACCTAAACATCACCATTGAGCCAATGTTTCGTCTACCAAGCCGTCTCCTTGTATTTGTCCTATCTGAACTCGTGCTTATCGATCCTTCCCTCGTCACGCTCTCGACCTCTCTTTATTGCTTAGGCCCTAGGGTCCGTCAATGTCTGTGTCAACCCTTAATTGTTAGTAGACCCTTGGACCTTGTGAGGTAGTCGTAGTGCACGTACCTAAGTTGTGTACGTGGGCTTGAATGAGTGTATCCCCATAGTATATTGATGTTTGCCTCTTGTGTGATATATATATACTCGGAGTTATTCGTGATAGTATGAAGTTGTTGTGTGTTAGTAGTTATAGATTTTGTGTGGATAGCTATACTATACTAGGGATGCCTGTGTATATAATAGTTAGCGTTGGAATGTCTAATGGTTGTGTATGTAGTTAAAGATACTTATAATGGTTGAAATAAAAAGATTGGTAAAGCTATGTATATGCTAGGTGTGATGATAATGGGTGAACATATAGATAAGTAAGTAGGCCTATTGAGTGACCTATATACTAGTACGAGTGAGTATGTGCTCGTAGGTAGATACATATGGTGCTTATATGTAAGTAGTTATGTTTTGTTGCATGAGTATATAGGTGATATACTTATGGTAGTAGGATTATAATTTTGATTGGTATTGCTTGCTTTGCGGGATGTTGCATGCGTGCATACCGTGAGGTATACACGACTATTGCACATCTTAATTATGTATGTGTGGATGTGTTAGTATACTAATTATAGGTAGTAGGTTATGGTGTGAATATATACACTACTTATGTGTGACTATACGGTGAATGTTTGTACTAAGGAGTATATTATAATTATACGTGTGCTGATGTCTGTATTATTATTATGGTATATAGAGTGATTGACTATGTAAGTATTACCTGACTAAATATTAAGTGTGATTGACCGATGGTATGCATATGGTTGTATTGGTATATATATATATATATATATATATATATATATATATATATATATATATATATATATATATATATACATACATATACATATACATATATATAATGGAGTGGTATTGGTATATGTATGAATGCCGTGTTACGTGTATAGAATATTCTGATGTGTGTATTGAGTCTCACTCAAGCTTGAGTGAGTATACTCTAAGTATATTGAATGTATGTTTGTAGTTTGAATATAGCAATGCTTGATGTATGTATAGTAATAGAAGTGTTTGTGCCTGGTTGAGTTACGCACATGACTGTGGGTCGCTACACCAGTATATAGTTATAGGTGTTGGTCTTGTGGTATAGTTATTTACTAAGGACTTGCTTGTGTGCTAGCTAAAACTAGGTGCATAGATGTGCTAGTAATATAATGGTATGAATGGTATGCGTAAATGAAATGTTAGCGTGTATGGGTGTGCACCATGCACGGGTAGGTATGTGCTTAGTTATAGGCTTGATGACTATGATATATGTGGCGTGTCGTAAATACAGTTATAGGACCGTACGTAATGTGAATGTATGGTGAAATATTGGAATGCATTTGAATGACTATGTATATTATGAAATATGGTAGTAGTGAATATATATTAGATATAGTAAAATTTGACTTAAAAATGGTATGGTGTGACTGCTTATGTGGATGTGCTTAGTATTGGATGTATACTAGGAAATATTAGAGGGTAGTATACCCTTGATGTTTGTGCATAGGTAGCTATCTATATGTAGAGCAATGATTGTATTGGCTAAGTGTGAGACTATCCTTATATAAGTATCTGAACTGTTGTTTTGCGAGTAGTAGTTATATAAGGGATGTATGTTTATATATATGATTGAAATACATGTATGAATTTGACTGACTATAATAAGTATAAGTGTATACGTACGTGAATGTATATACGTGTTGGTAATATTAATGTTTGACTACTTAGTGCATATATAAGCACTTGTAATGACTATACCTGGTTGAATTATTATATGACTTGATTGGGGTAGTTACTAGAGTGACTAGCTATATTAGAAAGTCCGAGGACGGACTTTATTCTAAGGTGGGGAGGATGTAACGACCGCTTTTCGTTGTACGTTGTTCGTGCACGTGCTTTTGACCGTGCACGTGTTTGTTTTAGACTTTGTTTGTTGGTGAACACTTTTGTGTGATATGCCGTTGTGAACGTCTCTGAGAATATTAAATAGTGGCACTATTTTGGAACGACGTTTCTCGAGTCGTTCTCCCACAATTTACACTTATTCGATGAGATGTGGCGATTTTCACTTTTGACGGGAGACGTTTCTATTTTTAGTTTCGTCGTTCGACGTCGAATTTGAGATCCGTCTTCTTAGTTATCTCACATTCGTCATCACGATCACCCCGATATTTATTTTATAATTTTTGGAGTTTATTTGACCACTTTTATAATTTTTACAAGTTTTATATTATTTTTAATAATTAATTTATAAATTATTTTCGGCCAAATAAAATTTATTTAAGTTTTAAACGTTTTAAAGAATTTTTGAGCCAATTTCCAGCTCATTTGGACCAGGTCAAACCCTTGGATGAGTTGGAGTAATTGAATTTCAAATTTTAAATCTTTTTAAACTTCTAATCCTATTAGATTTAGCCCTAGACCAAGTCAACCCATCTATACTATATAAGCAACCCCTAGGAAGACCTATTTTCGCAAGAAATTAGCCCTAGCCTCTTCCAAACTCATTTTGGACGTTGCGACGTTCAGCTGCCGCACGACCGAAGGAAACACCGCCGCTCCCCCGCTCTGACCGGTCGCCCCGCCCGCACCCAAGCCGCTCCGCACCGCTGCAGCAGCCCCGCTCCGTTCCATCGACCTGACCGAAGCACTTCCCCGCATCCGCCTTGTCGCCCCGCTCCGCACAACGCTCCGCTTGTCGCCCCGCTCCGCACCCCACACGACCGACAGATTCCCTCGCTCCCGCCCGCTGTGACCGAGCGCCCAAGCGCTGCAACGTTGCAACGCTGCCCCGCCCCGCATCCAAGCGCCCGACCAACCCCTCCCTCCGCACCGACCGAGAGCCCCGACCCCGCACCGACCCGCTGCGCTGCACAAGCCCGTTTCCCTGCAGCGACCGACGGAGCCCCCCGCATTTGGCTGAGTACGACCGAGAGCAAACGTCGCAACCCCGCATCCGTCGCACCACTTGCCACCGTGGGCCCCCCAAGTTCTCCAGAGTTATTGTGGGTCCCCCAAAGGCCCTTAGGACTGCTGTGGGACCCACCTAGGTGTGTTCTCTTCGACGACTTGCCGCGTACGACGTCGTCGCACGTCGTAGGCCGTCGTCGCACGTGCGAGCTTTGGAATCTGGAATCGTCACCCGGGTTGATGCTCTGAACTTTCCAGCGAGGAAACTATATTGGAATCAGGACTTGGAGCGCGTTCTATTATTCCAACCCCCGGTGTCGCTACCCGACGCCGGTGTAGCTTTCGCGTCGTGTTGAGGTAACGTTTTGCACCCCTAGGACCCCCAACCCAATGCATGCTAATCAAGACTAAAATCGGTATTTTCAAAGTATTTTTAAATGTTTTAAATTCACTAATCAAGATTAATAATATGGACTTTAGGCCGGTGGACTTGTGCACGTAGGATAATTGTGATTTTGGACTCATTGGACGGTGTGCTCAGACGTCGTGCTTGCAGGCAAGTGAAACTTGCCAACTCGTGTGTAGGGCCATGTTTCTAGGCCACTTCCTTGTTCCTAGCGTAAAAGAGACTAGTCAGTGAAATGATAGCTGGCTAGACGCCTACTTGATCTAGTTTAACAACGAAACTAGATCCGTCACCTAATTGATCTAGCTTGACAACGAAGCTAGATCCAACCCTTTAAACTTGTTGTTCATGCATACTAAACTGTCACGTTTACTTTTCTTATCTGTACGCACTTTTAACTGCCATGCATTGCATCTACATGTCATCCAAGTTGATTGTTGCATTCGTAGCACACGCTACAATACTTGTACTCGTACTACTTGTTTCTGGCTAGGTGCACCCCAAGGCCATACTGTTTAAAACACTTCCTGGCTCGTGGTCCAGAAGCGGGCCTCATGTGTTGGCTAGAAACCAATGCCCGATACACGTGGAGGGGTAGGGATAAACGGTTACTTGAGCTTAGGAGTGGCCTGATCCGCCCTCTAGCCAAAAGACGGAATCTCTGTGCACGAGGTGCTTACTTTTCTTGTCTTGTACTTGTCTTGTGAATGATTCATGTAATACTTGTCATCCATGCCATGCCATGCTCGTACTTTACTTTACTTTACTTTACCTGCTGCACCCATACTTTAACTGCCATGTCATCGCATCATGCTAGAACTGCTAGGTTGCTTTACTTGTACTTTCAGTTTACTTGCACAAGTCTTCCAGACTTGCTGACATGTGCCCCTTTCTCTTTGGGTGTCACATGTTAGACCCTGAGCCAGAGATAGTTGTAGCGGACGAGGTAGTTGCTGACGCTGAGATTGAGTCCATGATTGCACAGGAGGATTTTGTGGACACCGGTGACCATTCTTTGAGTCTTTGTTGAGCTTTATTTTGTTTTAGGCTTTTTGTTAGTTATTGGTGCGTAGCACCGTCGTTTGTACTTTGTACTTTTGTTGGCCATGTTTGGGCCTTTAGTCTCTTTTTCTTTTAGCCTGGTGGCTTTTCTGCGATGTTGGAATTTATATTTATGGATATTATGAGATTATTCTTTTGTCTCATTTCATTATTATTATCTTGTTTCGCTCGCGTTGCAAGGACCTGCAGTTTTAAATTTGATTGACGCTTATCGGACTTGCAGCTTTGTAGCTTCAAGTCTGAGCGGACCTTCTCACGCTTCGCCTCCACGTTTTTGGGAAGCGGGGCGGACAGCGGTCGACGATAATGCAGGCTAATTTTGGAATTTTTTTGTGGGCTCGTCTGGATGCGCTGAGGGAGCGTGAAGTGTGGATCTGGGTGACGAAATTAGGGGACTCATTCTTTGTATGTTTTTGAATTAGTTTTGAGAGGGAGATGAGATTGGAAAAGAATTGTAGATCTAAACTTAGTTTTCTTTGATTTTGAATTAATTTTTGGGAGAAAATTTACGTGATATTATTCCTGCATCCTGGAATCTGTTGAATCTCTTTGGATTATTATTGGCTACTATTCTTTCTCATCTTTGGTACGTAAGTTATTCATTTCTCACTTGATTCATTTGCTACAATGTTTTCTTTGATAAAAATCGTATGTTTATTCGTCAAAATCATCATGTGTGAGTAGTCTCCTCTAGGGTTGATGGGTTAGCCCTAAGACATTAGGATAGAGATGTAGATCTGGATCTCTAGGTTGTATTGAGAATAAAGGGTAGTATTTCGGGTTATCCATCTGAATCCCAAGGATAACTCGTACTGAGATCATGCCCACGGTCGGTGGAATTAATGAGCTTAAGGAGTATCCTTGGAATTCAAATAGGGAAATTAGTAGATCCTACCAAGGCTCGTGACCATGCCCGGCTCTTGCCTTGAGGGGATCCACCGATGAACTATATCTCTACATTGACGGCTACCGCCATTGCATCAATGAGAGCAACCGAAATACCTCGAAATTCTAATCCACGAGAGTGGTATGAATTGGAAGATAAATTTCCTAAGCCCAACGCAACGTGAAGATCTCATTCTAATATCAACCTCTGACAGTCTTAGTGGTGATCCCTAAGGCCCTAGTTTTCTTTATTATCAAGTCAACAGCACCATCACAACCAATCTTTCCAAACCGACAACTATCTCACTTTGAGACCTAAAAATAATCTGAGACCTCAAATACATTGTCACTGTCCCTGTGGGATCCGACATATTTTATACTATAATTTGACACCGTCCGCCCGCGGATAGAGTCCAGACCTGTCACCTAGGATCCATACTACGCATAGCGACTGTGACATCGCTAGGTGGAATTTAGGTGTAAGTTCGGGGTGCGTCAAGTTTTTGGCGCCGTTGCCGGGGACGGTTACAGTGTATCTCAGTTTATTTTTATTTTTGAAGAGTTTGCTAGCGAATCTTATCATTCCTTACCTCTCCACCCTTTTCATTCTTTTAATTATTACTTTGCTACTGATGGTATTTTTCTGAGCTATCTTGTGCATGATCACTTGCTTTGGGGCTTTTGATAAAGAATTGTTATTCGACCCTAAGATCGATAAAATAGCAAGAGCTCTGAGGGCTTCGAATAGAAATCAGGCACCTTCTGATCAAATGGCAGACACTACCGCCTCTCCACCTCGCACCGGGACCATCCAGGACCACATGAAGCTGAGCTTCGGAAACAATTCTTCTATCTTGAGACCGCAACTGGCAGCAGCTAGCTTCGAGTTGAAGACCGGACACATAAATCTGATGCAGTAGGATCCCTTCCAAGGGCATTCGCATGAGAATCCTAACCATCACATTGACACTTTTCTGGCGAAGTGCGATACATTTAAAGCTAAAGATGTGAGCGACGATGCCATCAAGCTAAGGCTCTTCCCATTCACCTTGAGGGATAAAGCTTCATACTGGCTACGGGCCCACCCGTCCAACCACTTTACTACTTGGGAGCAACTGGCACTCGCCTTTGTAGATAAATTCTATCCACCCTCAAAGACGGTGCGGATCAGAGGGGCTATCTCTAATTTTAAACAGCTTCCGCAAGAATCTCTCTACGAGGCCTGGGAAAGGTTCAAGGACCTTCAACATTAGTGCCCTCATCATGGGATCTAACCCTAGGACGTGGTTCAAAGTTTCTACAATAGGCTGCAGCCCAGCACGAAGATGATAATTGATGCTGCCACGTAAGGCATCCTGCTGGACAAATCGCCTGAGGAAGCCATCGATCTACTTGAGCATATGGTGGCAAATAATCAGCAGTGGAGCGAAGAGCAAACCATTGTCACCAGGACTCCTCGAGGTAAAAGCTGTTAGCCACCTCGATTCTCACATTGAGACTCTGTGTAAATAGGTGGCTAGGATTGAACAACGGTTGGACTCCATCCCAGCAACTACCAGCACCTCTGCTTATCATCTTGCGGAGGAATATGGAGAGCATAGTTATGTTTCCAATGAGGGACATTATGATGGAGCCGAATCATCTGAGTCGGTACAGTATGTCCAAGGAGATGGGTGTAATCAGTGGCAACATCCGGCCGCTAGGAATCATCCCAGATTTTCTTACGGGAACCCAAGTGTAGGGCTGCAACCTCCACAGTTTCAGAGACCACCGCCCCTCCTCAACAACAACAAGGGCAACCACCAAATCAACAGCAGACTTGGTTTAGGCCAGCTGGGCCATATCGACCACCAAGCTATCAATATAACCGCCTGCCTCAGCAGGGCTATGCACCAACACCATAGCGTTCTAATCTGGAGACCACCTTGGAGAAGTTCATGAGCGGACAAGTCAGGTTCAATCAAGACACGTCCACTCAATTCAAGAACATAAACATGTCGCTCGATGAGATGAGGGGCCAGATGTTCCAGATACTCAAGAATCAAGGGAGGTTGCCTTCGCAACCGGAGCTGAATCCGAGGGCTCAAGCAAATGCAGTGGTTTTCGTTACCATGCGTAGAGGACGGGCAACCGACCCTGTTATGGTTCCAGTCGTGAACAAAGAACAAGTCATAGCCGAGGAGGCCACTATTGGTAGTGATAGGGAAAAGGCTCCGGATGAGCCTACCAAGAATGAGGAGAAAACATATTCACCCTCCACCACACCCACAACAATGCCGTCTCCTAATGATGATGTAAGGAACAAGGGAAGCCGACCCCCTCTACCGTATCCGCAGAGGCTAGCTGCGGCTAAAATGGAGAAGAACTATTCAAAGTTCACGGAGCTTCTGAAGGGCATCCAGCTCAACATCCCATTCATGGATGCCATCACAGAAATTCCCATTTATGCGAAGTTTCTAAAGGACCACATCACCGGGAAGCGGAAGCATGAGGAAATAAAGCTTATGGAGGACTCTACCTCCGTTAAAAAGAACCATCTCCTGAGGAAGCTGCCGGATCCAGGAAGCTTCACAGTTCCATGTTCCATAGGAGGCACACCCATCAACCGTGCTTTGATTGACTTGGGGGCGAGCATAAGCTTGATGCTGCTTTCTATATTTGAAAGACTACAGACCGAAAGTGAATTAGAGCCAACAAACATGCCCATACAGCTGGTGGATCACTCGATCACGTATCTGGTGGCATCGCCAGGGACATTATTCTGCAGATAATTCCTGGGTGGTGTGTGCCAGTAGATTACGTTATAATGAATATGCCTGAGGGAGGGAGTTCCCAGCTCATACTTGGCCACCCCTTCATGGTGACGGCAAGGGACTCTCTCATTGAACATATGCAATATTGACTCTCTCATTGAACATATGCAATATTGAAGCCCAATTCAGGCTGCAGAAACCTATGAGGGAGCATGCCCAAGAAGAAAGCGCTAGTTATCTAGAACTCCTAGAAGATGATACTGTAGAAGAGTATGCCACCGAGTGGGTCATGAAGGACCCGATAAGAACGAGTGTTGATGACGACGGTGACCCCATTTACAACAAGGCAGTAGCCGCCTATCTTCATGTGTTGGATAAGGAGCTCAATGATCACTCTTTGCACCACGAGAATCTGGAAGCGATCAGTTATGCCGCCGAGGAAAAGCTTGGAGTGGAAGGATGCCAAATACTGCCGCACGGTATCGTTGGCAAGAACGATGCACGAATCTCATGCGCATCGAATAATCATTGAAGAACCTGAGAAAGTCAAGCTCATGACTCAAAACGAGCGCTTATTGGGAGGCAAGCCAATCTTTTTTATCTTGGATTATCTTTTCCAATTTTTTTGTTATTACTTCATCTATTTAAGAAAACCAAATAAAAACGCTATCTATTTCTCTAAAAATGCAAAATCATAAAAATCTGATGGGTTCTTCCTTTCTACAGGTTGAACGTTAAGGAGCACACAAATCGATGTTTTAAATAGAAGAAAGCTGGGAGGAGAGCAGCTGATTTGAAGAGCAGACTAAAGGAGAAGAGTCACACAGGGGACACAGGTGACTCGACCGAGCAGCCACTTGCTCGGTCTAGTAGCACAGGCACATGAAAACAAGGACGAAATGGCGTTCTATCTGCACGGCCCGAGCATCCTTTGCTTGGCCCGAGTAGACACTGACTCGACCGAGTAGCAGCTTGCTCGACCGAACTAATGATAGCACAAGGAAATATTGGAAAAACGTCGTTCTGTCTACACGGTCTGGGCAGTCCTTGCTTGGCCCGAGTAAACACCGACTCGACCGAGCAGAAGCATGCTCGACTAAGCAGAAGCATGCTCGACTGAGCAAAAGAGAAGATGGATTCAACAGCAGAATGCTCGATCGAGCAGACCCTGCTCGATCGAGTAGATGAGGGAGTGCTCTAAAACTCATTTTAATATTTGTCTGACTCGATCGAGCAGTTACACTGCTCGATCGAGTCACTTTATCCAATTTGTGGGGCCCACTTCCAAACGAGTGAGGTTATTAAAACCCAACTCGATTTGTTTTCGCCCTAAATTCTCTCATTTATTCAAAACTCCCTTGCCCGAGCACCAAACCCTCTACCCTACTCGACCCACTCCGCCGCCGACGTCCTCCCTTCATCTGGTCGCACCGTCGGTCATGCCGCAAGTCCGGTCAACTCCCTCCCTCCCTCTCTCTCTCTCTCTCTCTCTCTCTCTCTCTCTCTCTCTCTCTCTCTCTCTCCCCCCTCTTTCCTCCGCCCCTTTTCCCTCTTCCCCTTTTGAATCGTCGGAGCATCGTCGCCGGTGCTGCCCATGCCGGTGGCGCCGCCCATCGTAAAATCCCCTCCCTCTCCTCTTTAAACACCCCCATTCACCCCGCTGCTCTAGCCCCTCCCCTATCGAAGCACCCCGCCGCCGCTCTAGCCCTCAAATCTGCCTAGGGCAACTCCAACTGCTCAATCGAGCATGAATGATGCTCGATCGAGCAACTAGAAACCCCATTCCCCATCGACGCTACTCAACCGAGTAGAATCAGTGCTCGGTCAAGAAATCCACAATCCTATTCCGACCTGCTCGATCGAGCACTATTGCTGCTCGGTCGAGCAAACCTCAGCAACAACTCTTCGCACCTACGTTGCTCGACCGAGCAAGGCTTGTGCTCGGTAGATCAAATGCACACATCCCGTGTTTATTTTTCCATCTCATCCTCTGACATTATATTTGCTTCTATTTCAGGTACGATTCGCCTATGTCAGAGGACACGTCACAGATTAGCTTGGGGGAGGTCTTCGATCAGCAGCATTTCGATACCTGCTGTCGCATTTTTGCTGCGATCACTTTGTCGGTACACTCTTTACCCTTTTTACCTTTTTACCGACACTCCAGCTTGCATCTTCCACAATGCCTTGTACTAGAGGGTCTCCCACACCTCCCCGTCGTGGGAAGAGGAAAGGCCACCGGTGCCTCCTCTTCTCGACCCCCACGACGCCCTCGCCGTGCCACTACCCCCACCTCCGAGGAGGAGGACGTGGGCGATCCGTTGTCCGTGTCCGACTCTTCTCCCCCACGTCACACACACACACACGTCACTTCCGCCCCTATCCCCACTACTGCACCTACCGCCCCTCACGCACCTCCTGATGTTCCCGCCGCACTGCCGCCAAGTGTGCAGACTTTCGGTATCACCTTCCGTGATGACGCACACCGCGACCGCTTCGTCAGGTTGTCGTAGCTTCGACTCGTTTCCACACTATTTATAGATGTCCCCACACTCTGATCCTTTAGACTCCTACAGTGAGTCCATTGGCTTTACCGCACTATTGGGTTCGAGCGACTCTTGGCTGTCCACGCACCCACTTACACTTGCCTCACCCTGGAGGCACCTAGGCAGGTGATGGCATCACTTTCAGGCTGATGGATCACAACTTCATGATGACATATGCCATGATCCTCTCCCACTTCCACTTCCCAGCCATCCCTGACCCCCGACTACGACCTAGCCACGTTCGATGCCTCAGCTTTCTGGCATCGCATTTCTAGTCTGGACCACTACCACCTGAGCCGGGCACATGCATCTTGCATTGTGCATCCTTGCCTTCTCTACGCGCAGAGACACCTCGCCACCACCATTTTTTGTAGGCCAGAGGTCGGGACCATGTCCCTACCCAAGCTTTCCCATGTTATAGGCATGACCCGACCTATGCGCTTCCATCCCGATGGCTCCCTCCGCCCTTTTGTACTTTCTGACGTAGCCCACTGGCTGTGTCATCGCCTTTTGCAGACCACCCACACTCACTACTCCATCGATATCTGCTGCGATGGATTCTTCACCATTTTTGCACTGATGCTAGGTATCGTTCTTGATGATGACCTACTGACCCCTCTTGGCCCCACCCGCTTGACTTTTGGTGTGCTTGAGCACATGCATATCATTAGGCCTTATGGAGCCCATCACTGGACATATCTAGTTGGCACCCACCACACACCCCACCTCGTCCTTCCTGCCCATCACCTTACCACCATAGAACCTATCCAGCAAAGCTGGATGATTGATAGGGTTCACCCACTTCCAGCACTCTACGTACTCAAGCCCCGAGAGCTCCCATCGCGGTAGTCGCCGACGACCGGGTTCCTCGCTCCTCCGAGTACAAGGAGCATGACCAGGCAGTCATTGTGGCCACCCTTCCAGCTCTGCCTGTGCACCCACCACCCTCAGGAGGCACTTCTTCCTCCACCTCTGTCTCTACCACCTCCTCCACTGTCGAGGCCTCGGGGACTGTCACCACCTCTTGCCCCTTCGCCCCTGCCTCTGTCTCCTCTGTACTCGTGCCTGAGGGCACTGATATTATGTCTGCTCCTGAGCCTACTGCTCTAGACTTTCCGAAGCAGGAGCTAGCCGTCACCCTTGATGTGTGTTTATATTTTACATATGCACGCACGTCTTCTTTGTGTTTTTCCGTTATTTTCCTCCATCCCGTATCCATTTTCTCGTGTTTTCCAGTTTTCTTTCACTTCTCCATGTTTTCATGTATTTGCAGGAGATTGCCAGTGTAGGGGACATATAACGAAGATATCATGAGTCCCTGGAGCAACGGGAGGAGTCACACGCGATCCAAGGGATCAAACGACCAAGATTGCCATCTTTCAGCCCCCAACCGATCGGTTGGACACAGCCAACTGATCGGGTGAAGCACGCGTGTCCGACCCAGACGGAAGCTGAAGCAAAGAGACGATCAACCGACTGGTTCAACGACCGGTTCATCTCAACAGAGTTCTCGGGAATTTGGAGCTGAATTCCAACCGATCGGGTGACATCTCACTCGATCAGTTCATCTGTAGCCAATTCTTCCAGAAGACACCCGGAGAGCTCAACCGACGTTCGCTGACCGTGCCAAATCGACGGAACTAACTGCCTATTTTGAGATCGATTCCAACCGATCGGTTGAATGTTCAACCGATCGGTTAACCTGATGCCGCAAGATCTAAACGACGACCCGGAGCTGCCAACCGATCGGACCAAGCGAGCTGGTGAATCGATGCCGAAGCACCGTAGCAGCTCACCCGATCGGTTGATACTTCAACCGATTGGGTGAAGTCGTTTTCTATATATAGTTGCATAGGTTTTGAGAAAACGGGAGCTTTTGATATTTTTCTGTTTTTCTCCAATTGTGACGGCTGGAATTTTATTCTTATCTGTAAGTTCCCCGATCTTTGTAAAAATTTAATATAGTCTTAATAGCATTTCTACTACCTTGTTTCAATTGCCTGATCATGATTTTTACGGTCGATTTTCATTTAGATTGCTTTTTAGCTATAATG
This sequence comes from Scilla litardierei, assembly GCA_030789695.1. NCBI lineage: Eukaryota > Viridiplantae > Streptophyta > Magnoliopsida > Asparagales > Asparagaceae > Scilla > Scilla litardierei. The sequence continues at coordinate 73,748,904 of CM061131.1, forward strand.
TGTGAGTTGTTCCCAAATCTGGGATTTTGGTGGAAACCCCTTCGTAGGTTATCCCTAATGCGTCCATAGGACTAGGATTTCGATAGGGACTAGGAATTTAGAGGTTACGCGGGGTGTTTCATTGTCATCGGTGGGAAAAAGACCGCCTTTGACCGTTGGGCAAAGGGGAAATAAACTTGTCGGTTGACTCCCTAGCCATAGCTCATGCCCTTAGCGTAGACATCGAATCCTAGCGCGTGGGAAAGGCAAGATGAGATGTTGGGAGTTATCATTGCGAGCTTAGTGCTCCCGGAGTCGGTCAGTGTTAATGGACATGGGAATGCCCACTGACCGAACCCGGGTAGTCCGACGTATCATCCTGGGCACCGACCGGAATATCGGGCCCATGGGACGCTGGTATCACTCTTAGAGGCAACGTCTCACCACTAAACCCTAATTCCGATCGTTATCCTATCCGCCAGTCGAATTAGTGAGAACACACGATAGGGTGGAAACCGAAGTCCTAGGTTTCCTTTATATTGTTTATCCCTCGTATCTTTATTCCGTGACAAACCAACGATCGATTCGGGCTAGCTCACCCATAGGGTGAACCGGTTCCTCTCTGACACAAGCACAACCACGCCTCCCTGTGTTCGACCCCCAAGCCACACTACAACACCGTGTGCTTGCGGTATAAATATTTAAATCTGGTATCCCCAATCTTATTGCACACTTGCATTCACAAATCACGGGGACGTCAAACTTTATGGCGCCGTTGCCAGGGAGGCAACGTGCTTGTTATTTTAGGACCTATTAAACCCTTGAGTCTAGCTCATATCCCTATCTCGCGATAATTTTCGCATTCTACTTTTTCATTTTTATTTTCTAATTTTTATTTTCTATTTTTATCTGTTTCTATCCCACACTTGCTTCACGGGTGTTAGTTGCTTTTCATGCACAGGAATACAAGGAGTCTTGACGACTTGATTCCGGATCACGACTTGATTCCTATTGAACCGAAGATAAATGCCACCCTGAGGCGTCTAAATGCAGAGATGCGAAGAAGAGAAGAGTCTGAAGCCATGGAGGAGAATACCCCACCGCATAAGTCCCTGCTGGAATACTCAATACCATCCATCGGGTCCACCTCCTCCATCCAACCTCCTGCTATTACGGCACAGAGTTTCGAGCTCAAGCCGTCGCTAGTGACGTGGATCCAGCAGGATCAATTCTCTAGGGCACCCATGGAGAGCCCTATTGAACATCTGGACTTCTTCTTAGAGAAGTGTGACACATTCTGGATTAAAGGTGTCACAACTAAAGCGATCTGACTGAAGCTAGTCCCCTTCTCTCTGCGGGATAAGGCCAAGCAATGGCTTAGGGGAAAGGACCCGAACACCTTCAACACTTGGGAGAAGCTCTCGAATGCATTCTTGACTAAGTTCTTCCCTCCGGGGAAGACGATGAAGCTGAGGAGTGAGATCTCCTCCTTCTCCCAAGCCAGCTATGAGTCCCTGCACGAAGCTTGTACAAGATACAAAGAGATGCAGCGAAGATGCCCTCATCACGAGCTTCCAAAGTGGCAGATTATAAATCTGTTCTATAACAGATTGAGGGATGACTTGAAGTCTTCGATGGATGCCACGGGTAGGGGGTCCTTTATGTCTAGAAGTGAAGAAGATGCCGGCAACATTCTAGAAAACATGGCATCAAACAATGAGCGGTGGTGCGATGAGCGTGCCACGCCCAGATCTGGAGGAATTCATAGAGTCGAGGACGTGAAAAAGTTGTCTAGAAAATTCGATTTGCTATCAACCCAGATCTCAGCGTTGATGGTAGGGCGGGTGGTGCCAACACCCAACAAATAGCGGTGGTGGAAGCTGAAGTCCTGTGAGACTTCGAGGGTGGTGATATTTCACCATCGGTGGATCAAGCTAGTGCGCTTTTCTTCAACCCGACGGGTAATGCGCCATATCCACCAAGGACTAGCTCGAATCCGGTTTATTCTCCTAATAACCGAAACCACCCTAATTTGAGCTACCGATCACCTTATCAGTCGCCTCAACAGCAGCAACAGCAAGTATATCAGCCGCCTCAACAGCAGTAACAACAAGTATATCAGCAGCCCATGCAACAGCAGCAGCATCAAGTAGTTCAGCTGCCTATGCAACAACAGCAACAGTATCAGCAGCAACAGCAGTATCCCCTAGGAACCATCAGCCCATGCAGCTGCAGCAGCTGCCATATGGCCAGCATCGTGTTATCTCCCCGGTTGAGTCCCTCTTGACTCAGTACATTACGAACCAGGAGAAGATCAATTTGAAGCTGGAAATGGGGCATATGGCTCTCACTGACCAAGTAACCCAGCTGGGGTTACAGGTGGCGAACCTTTAAAGGTCTCAAAATCAATTGCCGCCACAACCGGAAGTAAACCCAAGGGGGGAAATCAGACTTTGGCACTAACGCATGATCATGCAAATGTGTCCGCTATCGTCTTGAGAAGCGGGACACAAATTCCTAAAAGAGTGCCCGCCAAGGAACCTGAAGCTCCGTTGGTCGTAGAGAGACCAATTGAAAAATCAAATGACGATGGAGCTTCGTCACCAAAGATTACGACTCCGAAGGGAGTCCCTGAAGAGGATACGAAGAAAGACGATGAAGGGAGCCTGAGAGTTTTCAAGCCAGTTGTGCCTTTTCCACAACGACTTTTCCGAGCAAAGATAGATGAAAAATACGTCAAGTTCTTTGCTATGGTAAAGGATTTGAGCTTGCAGATCCCATTCCTCGAAGCCATTGAGACAATTCCCTCCTACGCGAAATTTTTAAAGGATTTGGTGACAAGGGGTTCCTGGAAGGAAAAGGTCGTTCTCACGGTGGAATGCAGCGCTCTCATTCAGAGAGAGAATCCGCCTAAGCTAAAAGACCCGGGAAGCTTCTCCATTCCTTGTTCAATTGGGGAAATGAAGATCCATCGGGCGCTCGTGGATTTGGGAGCGAGTGTCAGTCTAATGCCCATGTCACTATACAGGAGGATAGGGATGGGATACCTGGAGCCCACGGGTATGACCCTTCAACTAGCTGATCGATCGGTCAAATATCCGGTGGGAATTATAGACGACCTTCCTGTTGACGTCAGTGGAGTGCAAGTGCAGGTAGTTTCGTAGTGATGGATATGCCCGAAGACACTCATACTCCCATCATCCTTGGACGGCCCTTCATGGCCACCACTGGCGTGCTGATAGATGTAAAGAAAGGGAAGTTATCCCTTAATGTGGGCGACAAAAAGGTCGAGTTTGACTTGGGGTTATCTATGAAGCACCCCCGGATGAACCTGTTTGCCATATGCTAGACAATGAGTAAGAAAGAGCTGTGGAAGCTGGGGCCTGGGAAATTCTCTCGAGGAATCCCCCCGACAGCTTGGGGGACCTTGAAGAACTTGTCGGTCTGAAGAAAGAAGATGTTGCTGGAGAAGCGGTTGTCCCACATACGATCCCTCCCGGATTCCAAAAAGATCCTCCGACGAGGAAAAAAGGGAAAGAGCCCATGGGGCTTACCAGTGATGAGATTCGGATCTTAAGAAGAGTGGACGTAGACGCCAATATAAGGGAGAAGCCCCGGATATCATCAACGGAGGGAGGATCGTCGAAGTGGTCTTTTTATCGCCGTTACCAGCACCGGACACCACCGCTCCAAAATCTGAAAGAATACCAAGCATTGGGCATCACCCCCGTCCACCTTGAAAATCATCTACGGGCTTCGAGTAAACAACGTTAAACAACAGCTCTTCATGGGAGGCAACCCATGTTCTAAACTCTCATCTTTATTTTTAGGATTATTTTTAGCTTTATTTTTCCTATTTTGATAAATAAATCCAGCCACGGGAACTTTCGTCGAAGGACTTAGGCCATTTTTGGACTTTTGTAGGAAACAAGCCCCCAACCGATTGGTTGATCCCTCAACCAATCGGGTGGGACGTATCAGAAAGTGGCCTATATCTGTTCATCAGCGAACCGGTCGGGTGGAGCAAGCAGAGACCGGGTGGCTGATCGTGTGAGAACGGCTGAATTCTCGGGAAATTTGAGGATTTAATCAACCGATCGGTTGATAGAAGCAATGGTCGTGTGACTTACCGGGTGAGCTGCACAGAACTTTCGAGAAAATCGTGAAGAGGCCAACCGGTCGGTTGAAATCCCAACCGATCGGTTCGACCGTAGACACTTTTCAACAATTTTTTCGAGATAATAACCAACCGATCGAGTGAAAACTCACCCGATCGGTTCAACTTAAACCCTATAAATACCCCCCCCCCCTCCTTCACCCGTTCATTTCCCCTCACCCGATTTCGAATTCCCATCACCGTTTCGACTTCCCCACCCCTCAATCGGCCTCTTTCTTCCCCCCAAACGACCTCCAACCTCCATCAATCGATCTTCTCATTCTCTCCTCCCCTCTCTCCGTCGATCCCCCTCTCAATCTCTTTCATTTGACCTAATTTTTGGCCCAACTTCCCCCAATTTCGAAAAAATTGTTGAAGAGACGTGCCGCGGCTTCACACTCCCACTCATTGCGCTGCGTTGGGTGATCTACGAGCAAGGATTAACTACGACACTGGGTAACTTCGCTCCTTAGCTCCACTTTCATATTTGCCCTATCACTATATTTTTGCTCAAATCGCCATTGATTGTGTGCATTCGTCATATCTTGCATTCACTCGCATGCACACACTATCATGGCCAAGGATCAAGATAAGGGTAACGATATCATGCGCGAGGAGGGGTCGTCTTGTAAGAGACGAAAGACCACACGCCCACCACACTCACACCCTCCTCCTACACTGCCTGCACAACCCCAACCCAAACCAATTATCCCAGCTGAGGACCCAATGATGGGCCCACGTGGTTACCGTTTTTTGAGTCAAGTACAAAAAGATTTTTATCATAGACTCGATGCATGGGGACACCTAACGATATCATCCACCAAATTTGCCCATGCCCAAATGCTTATCGATCTCGGTGTGTTCACCGAGGTCGAGACTCTCTTCGCCAATTTAGGATGGATAACTTTCCTGAACGCCACAGCGGTATCCTACCCCTCCCTCACACTCGAATTTCTATCCTCCCTTAAATGTGAGTCGGGGTCAATCGTCATCTTCCGCGTCAGAAACCAAACTATCCGTACCCACATTGATACAATCAATAACATTTTTGGTTTCCCCATCTTTGGGAACGATGCTATCCTTCACTCCGGATACCACCGTGATTTTGACGTCGATCAATTTTGGTTTCGTCTAACCTTACACGACCATTATCCTCGAGGGAAGGCCAAGGCCTCCTCCCTCATTCACCCCGTGTTCCTTCTGGCCCACCGAATCATATCTTGCACATTCTTCCCAGGGATGAGTCTGGTACCGTGACCATCCCTGATCTTTTTATTTTGTGGGCCATCATATTTGATTTCATTCGCGGTGATGACGGGATTGCTTTTGGGGCCCCTGTCATTCCCATTCATGCCGGCGATTGGCTTATTTACAAACTGCTTGACATTAGCCGCGCCGACAAATGTATGTTTTGTTGCGGGGGCCTCATTACTATCATAGCTTCATATCCTCAGTTCAATGTCGCTACTCCCAGAGATTTGCCTTCTACCGCAGGACCTCCACGTATAGATCTTGATGTCATGCGGCACATTCACATGATTAAGCCCCACCCCGACGGTCGTTTCACTTTTTACTACGGACACGCTCCTTATACCATTCTGCCCAACCCCACTCGCATGCCTATCCAGCTTGTGGCAGATTGGACATTCCCACCTGACCCTGAGTTTTTTTGGGGGGGTTACGTCTTCCATTTCTCCCGGGCGCACCCAGATCACATCCCATGCCGCCCACTTAGGCCAGCAAGATATTCCTGTGTCCTGAGGAGACTCCGGGGCTGGCCCTAGTAGGGTCATCCCGGCTTCTGTCCCCATCACCACCGTCACCATCTCTCCGGTCCGTACCACCATTACTTCCTCCTTCCGTCGAGCCACCTCTTCTCGCCTCGGTCTCGAGGCTGAGTTAGCTACATTGCGTGCTGGTGCATCCTCTTCAGCCTCCTCGGTCCCATCCTCTTCCATCTTCACTCACCCATGTTTCCTCGCACTTGAGAGGAACGTGGCCGCCATCCTCCGCATTCTCACTCACATTTACAGACCTCCTCCACCCACACCACCCCCCCAGCACCACCTTCTCCCCCTCGACGATCTTCACCTACCCCATAACATTCATCACCACATCCATTTCCCCCTAGGCGATCATCTCCTCCCATCACCGCTTCCATCCCCACCATTTCCTCTACACACACCGTTTCTGACCCACCACCTCCGCCACCGTCCACTTCCCTCACCGCATATGTGCACTGCAAGAAATTGCAGGTGCGATCTCGATCACTTCCCATACCATCCTCTCCACCACCTACCCCCGTACCTCTCCCATCCACTACCGCATTGTCGCCATTTCACTACCACTCACGATCATCACCTCCACTCCACCCATTATTCACACCTACACCACACACACCCATCCATCACCTCGATCTCTTTCTCCACTTCTCTGCACACCCATCACCTCTCCCGTCCCATCCCCTACATCTTCTACCGAGGAGGATGAGGATTCGTCCTCTCCTGCATTTTGATCTGTTTCCTTTTCTTTTCCGATCTTCCCCCTCGCATATTTCCGCATTTTCATGATCATATCATTTCGCTAGCATTATCATGTCTAGCTTGGGGGAAGTCATTTTTTATGTGTGCTGTCGTGTGATGTTTTTATGGTGTGCTTGTTTATATATGTCGTGTGGTGTGATTTTCTATCTTTTACTTTCTGTTTATATGTCGTGTGGTGTGATTTCCTTTATTTTTCAGTTTCGTATGTGTGTTTTTCTTGTTTTTCATTTCTCTTTGAGTCGGTACATATTCCCCCCCATTTTCATTGCCCTCCAGTATTTACTTCTATTGCATTGAGGGCAATGCAAGTTTCAGCTTGGGGGAGTCGCACTTCGTGCGGCATTTGCCTCTTTTTCTTCGTTTTTTGGGTTGTTTTCATCGTGTTTTTCTTTTTTCTTCTTATCTTTTGTTCTCTTTCTCCTAGAGATGACCTCATTTGATGAATTGCCACAAAATCACACGCACACCTAGCATAGCTTCGATTTTCACTTTCATAACCCTAGGAAGCCGAGTCCTCTTGCATTTCACGCTTCGTGGGACCACTTTGCTTTTTTGTGAGTCGTGTGTCGTGCTTAGCTGTTTGGTGTGCTTCTACTTTGTGATTTTGATTTATATACCTGTCATGGGATGACCCCTAGATTATCATGCTTCGATTTGAATATGTGGTATTTGCTTCCCATGTCTGCTTCTATATGCATGATACATTTTATATCGTATGCTTCATTTCGCATGTGTCGGGATTCCACAACTAGGACTAGGATAACCCATTTAGCCTATGCTCTGATTAGCGAAAAAATCTCCTTTGCCCAAGTGTTTAGAATCCGATTTCTTTTTTATTTTTACTTGGTGCAAATCCCCTCGTCGTGTACCATTCTCCCACTTGGGAGAGTACACATGTATATATCCCAAAAGCCCAAAAATCCAAAAAAAGAGAAGAAAAACCCAAAAAGAAAAGAAAAGAGAAAAGAAGGAAAAAGATATGTATATGCCAAAAATCCAAAAAAAATACAAATACCCAAAACCAAAAAAAATGTGTGAATATTTACCTACCTACCGAGAATAAATGGAAGGCGAGAATTTGCTCTGAGCGTTCTACTCCACATCATCTCAACCTCCATCGTTTTTGAAAACACTTGGAATAGGGACTTTCTAGCTATTATCTGGGCAATAGTGAGGTGATTTCCTAGTCTCTAGCTGTGGAGTCCCTGACACATGATACACTTTGATTCTTACTCTTCTCATGCATGCTTGAGCTACTATTCACCGCTTATTTTAAATCGAATCAGTATTTGGGTCTTTTCTTGGATTTGCGTATATGGAGCTTATTGCATAATGTAGATAGTGACACCGTCTGCTAGCACACGACCACACTCACTCGCGCTTCACCGCATGGGCCCACGACACTTGTTTGGACTTGTTTTCTTTGGTTTAGTGTTGTGATTTGTCGCTTGCTTGCTAGGTGTGGCGTTTTTGATTTTGTTGGCCCTGACAGGCGATTTAGGATTTTGATTTCTCTTTCTCCCTCTTTCTCTCTATTTTCTCCCTCCGAACTCCTCCTCTCACTCGTCTTCCTCGAGGACGAGGAAGGGTTCAGCTTGGGGGATTTTGACGTGTGTTTATATTTTACATATTCATGCACGTCTTCTTTGTGTTTTTCCGTTATTTTCCGCCGTCCCGTATCCATTTTCTCGTGTTTTCCAGTTTTCTTTCACTTCTCCGTGTTTTCATGTATTTGCAGGAGATTTCCAGTGTAGGGGACATATAACGAAGATATCATGAGTCCCCGGAGCAACGGGAGGAGTCACGCACGATCCAGGGGGTCAAACGACCAAGATTGCCATCTTTCAGCCCCCACCAGATCGGTTGGACACAACCAACCGATCGGGTCATGCACGCATGTCCGACCCGGACGGAAGCTGAAGCAAAGAGAAGATCAATCGATCGGTTCGACGACCGGTTCATCTAAACAGAGTTCTCGGGAATTTGGAGCGAATTCCAACCGATCGGGTGACATCTCACCCGATCGGTTCATCTGTAGCCAATTCTTCCAGAAGACACCCCGGAGAGCTCAACCGACGTCCGCTGACCATGCCAAATCGACGGAACTCTCTGCCTATTTTGAGATCGATTCCAACCGATCGGTTGAATGTTCAACCGATCAGTTCACCTGATGCCGCAAGATCCAAACGACGAACCGGAGCTACCAACCGGTCGGACCAAGCGAGCGGGTGAATCGATGCCGAAGCGCCGTAGCAGCTCACCCGATCGGTTGATACTTCAACGATCGGGTGAAGTCGTTTTCTATATATAGTTGCCTAGGTTTTCAGAAAATGGGAGCTTTTGATATTTTTCTGTTTTTCTCCTATTGTGACGGCTGGAATTTTATTCTTATCTGTAATTTCCCTGATCTTTGTGAAACTTTAATATAGTCTTAATAGCATTTCTACTACCTTGTTTCAATTGCCTGATTATGATTTTTACGGTCGATTTTCATTTAGATTGCTTTTTAGCTATAATGTGTGAGTAGTTCCCAAATCTGGGATTTTGGTGGAAACCCCTTCGTGGGTTCTCTCTAATGCATCCATAGGACTAGGATTTAGATAGGGACTAGGAATTTAGAGGTTACGTGGGGTGTTTCATTGTCATCGGTGGGAAAAAGACCGCCTTTGACCGTTGGGCAAAGGGGGAATAAACTTGGCGGTTGACTCCCTAGCCATAGCTCATGCCCTTAGCGTAGACATCGAATCCTAGCGCGTGAGAACGACAGGATGAGATGTTGGGAGTTATCGTTGTGAGCTTAGTGCTCCCGGAGTCGGTCAGTGTTAATGGACATGGTAATGCCCACTGATCGAACCCGGGCAGTCCGGTGTATCATCCTGGGCACCGACCAGAATATCGGGCCCATGGGACGCTGGTATCACTCTTAGAGGCAACGTCTCACCACTAAACCCTAATTCCGATCGTTGTCCTATCCGTCGGTCGAATTAGTGAGAACACACGATAAGGTGGAAACCAAAGTCCTAGGTTTCCTTTATATTGTTTATCCCTCGTATCTTTATTCCGTGACAAACCAACGATCGATTCGGGCTAGCTCACCCATAGGGTGAACCGGTTCCTCTCTGACACAAGCACAACCATGCCTCCCTGTGTTTGACCCCCAAGCCACACTACAACACCGTGCGCTTGCGGTATAAATATTTAAATCTGGTATCCTCAATCTTATTGCACACTTGCATGCACAAATCACGGGGACGTCAACCCTTCCACCACTTAGGGGCCTACTAGCATCCTTGCCTATCTCCATAGGATCCCTTTCACCTACCTCTGGCTCCACTTCCACACACGCATCGACCGTAATCACTGAGAGCATCTCGATTTCTGTCCTCACTTCTGAATCGACAACTGCTCTACCTTCAGCCACTCCCACTGCTGAGATCCCATTGAGTTCACCCTCTCCGACCTTTCAGCATATGCATCGTGGATTATCTCCACAAGGCCGTTTTACGAGAGTGGTGTCTCACGGTTCTCGTCCTCCCCTCGACTACCGTACCACTGACGCTCGTTTGACCGTGTTGGAGGTCTCGACTTCTTGCCTTCGACGGGATTTCGACACCTTCATCCGCTCGACACCCACCCACCAAGAGAGAGTTGAGGCAGACCTAGCCTCTATCATAGCCTACTGCGGACACGTTCCCACCTCCCATGATCCTAGCTCACGTCCCTCCACCCATGCCAGCCCCTGACTCGATCGTTGCACCACTCAGTGCCCCACATTCTCAGGCTTCTGCAGGGCCTACTTCTTACACACCTGAGTTGGTCACCACAGTTGAGTCCACTACTGCTATTGTCCTTTTTTCAACCACCGACGTGCCTGGTCCATTTCAGGGGGACCCGTCACCACCTCCAGAGGGTGGTGCCCCTGCTTGATGCTGTCCCTACACACTTTTTGCTTCCCTCATATTATATTGTGCACATCTGTCTTTTCGGGGCCCTGTTCTTACACAGCTTAGGGGAGGACCCACCACGCATCATTTCACGCATAAGCATCATCTTTTTATCATTGCATCATATCACGTTTTATTTCTTCTGCACAGTTTTTATTTCTTCTATTCCTTTTCTATCCCCTCACCCACCCACCCTTTCTAGCATCATCTCCCGCATACTAGCATTTTCTCAGCAGTGAGGACACTGCTGGGTTTAGCTTGGGGGAAGAGCGCTACCGCTTTATTTTTCATTTTCTTTTATATTTCCTTCCTGTTTCCCCTTTTTACTTTACTTTTCCACCCATTTTCCACCTTTTTATCTTTTTTCACATTCAGCATCACGTTTTTCACTTTTTGCCATGCATGCATGCATGTTCTCATTCTCTAGTTTTCTCCGCCCTTCTTCTTTTTGCTAAAGTTGTTCTGCATAATGATACTTCTCATAGCCCTCAGTTGCTACTCACGGTGCTTATATTTGATGACATGCTATTTAGAGTAGTTTCAGTTTTACTATCTATATGCTTGCATATTCTCTTGCTGATCTCTCTAATTTAATGCCTGATATGAATTGAAATTGAATGCATGAAATAGTATCTAGTATGTGCTTGTTGGGTAATGCACCTAGGTTCACGCATTATTAGAACATTTGGAGCACATATTCGCTATCTCATTCACTTCTGCTTGCATGCTTGATATTATTGTGCTATCTCATTCACTTCTGCTTGCATGCTTGATATTATTGTGCTATCTCATTCACTTCTGCTTGCATGCTTGATATTATTGTGCTTACTATCGCATGTTTTTCCGTATTCATTAAGATGAATGAAAATATCCATGCTAGTTATGAGTTTAGTTAGAGTATTATCCTATTGAATCGTTGTGCACCTCTGATGAGTGAACCAAGTGATATATTATTTTCCTTCTCCACATATCTTTATGATTCTCTACATATCATTTGGTTTCACCCCCTACAGCTACTTTTACCGCATCTTACTTCCCAAAAATCCCAAACGAAAAAGATAGGTTCTAAATAAAATGAAAAAAATGTGAAAATAGAAAAAGAAAAAAAAGAAAAAGGGGGAAAAAGAAAAAGGGAAAATCCCTTTATTAGAAGCTATTACAAATACTTGGGAAAAGACAAAAATTTCCACATCCTATTCCTAGATGCGACGCCTCGAGCTAAGCTTGGGGGGTGAACCAATTGATCATATGAGTGAGTATTACATTAGAGTGGAGACGGTGCACACTGGGGAGATTCGATAATGCTTGAACTTTACAAAATATTTTAGTTTCGGAATTTTTCATGATTCAAGGTGAATATCTGAATAACATGATTCCTTTCCATTCTTTATTGCATGTTGGTGTGATTTCTCTATGCTCCACTTGTATCTATTGATTGAAAAGTGCATTGCTAACACTTTTTATACTAGACTCTATAGATTGCATGAGATTCATATGAGTTGATGGCATGATTTTAGAATATCCCTGTTTTTGCCTTTATTGCATGCTAGCCATGTGATTAGTATGACTTGAAAATACCATTAGCATGTGTTTTTACCATTCAAAGCATCGTGATATACTGCTGAGGCTTGAGATCTGATTGAACACTTTAGCACCCCCCCCCTCCATCTCTATTCTCTTTTACTTCCTTTTTGTTTATCGCCCGGCATACCTAGTATTCGTCTTCCTCGAGGACGAGTAAGAGGTAAGCTTGGGGGATTTTGATGTGTCCATATTTTCTATCTTTTCATAGCATCATTTCATTGTATTTCATGCCATATCAGCATCCAAATCCTACATTTTCCTATGATGCTGCAGTTCTAACGCCATATTCGAGTTTCGTAGAGTTTTGTGGATTTTTATAGATTTTGGAGCGATTTGGGACCACTTTTGGATATGGATACATCCAGCATGCCCGTGAGCCCGTTGGCGAAGCTCTACAGGAGTTCACCGAGTTTTGGAAGCCTATGGGAGGAGTGGAGGAAATTGCAAAGAGTAGAGGAGAAGCTGCAAGAAGATTTAGATTTTTCCCAGGCGACTCGACCGAGCAGAATAGGCTGCTCGGTCGAGCTGATACACAAGACGCAGCTGATATGCATCCTGCTCGACTGAGCAGACTGGTGCTCGGTCGAGCAACTTCTATTTTCGAAGGGCCACCATCAACATCCTGCTCGAACGAGCAGGACTTATGCAACCGAGTCAGCAGGCGACTCGACCGAGCAAGACTTGCTCGGGCCAAGCAGACAGAATGACACTTTTTGAAGGATCACGCTCCACTGACAGACGAGACTGAGCAAGAGGGCTGCTCAACCGAGCAGCCCGACCGAGAAAGCCTCTGCTCAACCGAGTCACAGACTCGGTCGACTACAATGCGGGCTAATTTTGGAATTCTGGATGCGCTGAGGGAGAGTGAAGTGCGGATCTAGGTGATGAAATTAGGGGGCTCATTCTTTGTACATTTTTGAATTAGTTTTGAGAGGGAGAGGAGATTGGAAAAGAATTGTAGATCTAAACCTAGTTATTTTTTATTTTGAATTAATTTTTGGGAGAAACTTTACGTGCTATTATTCATGCGTCCTGGATTCTGTTGAATCTCTTTGGATTATTATTGGCTACTGTTCTTTCTTACCCTTGGTACGTAAGTTATTCATTTCTCACTTGATTCATTTGGTACAATGTTTTCTTTGATAAAATCGTATTTTTATTCGTCAAAATCATCATGTGTGAGTAGTCTCCTCTAGGGTTGATGGTTAGCCCTAAGACATTAGGATAGATATGTAGATCTGGATCTCTACATTGTATTGAGAATAAAGGGGAGTATTTCATTTGATCCATCCGAATCCCTAGGATAACTCGTAATGAGAGCATGCCCACGGTCGATGGAATTGATGAGCTTAAGGAGTTTCCTTGGGATTCAAATAGGGAAATTAGTGGATCCTACCAAGGCTCGTGACCATGCCCGGCTCGTGTCTTGAGGGGATCCACCGATGAACTATATCGCTATATTGACGGCTACCGCCATTGTGTCAATGAGAGCAACCAAAATACCTCGAAATTCTATCCCACGAGAGTGGTATGAATTGGGAGATCAATTTCCTAATCCCAATGCAACATAAAGATCCCATTATAACATCAACCTCCGACAGTCTTAGCGGTGATCCCTAAGACCCTAGTTTTCTTTATTATCAAGTCAACAACACCATCACAACCAATCTTTCCAAACCGACAACTATCTCAATCTGAGACCTAAAAATAATCTAAGATCTCAAATACACTGTCACTGTCCCTGTGGGATCCGACATCTTTTATACTATAATTTGACACCGTCCACTTGCGGATAGAGCCCAGAGCTGACACCTAGGAGCCATACTACGCCTAGTGATTGTGACACCGCTAGGTGGAATTTAGGTGTAAGTTCGGGGTGCGTCATGTTGTCCAAGCACGACGCCAACCGCATAGTCACTAGCATTGTACATAATCTCGAAGGGTGTCGTCCAATCTGGCACCTGAAAAATAGGTGAACATGTAAGTAAAATTTTCAACTTCTCAAAAGCAAGTTAACAATCATCATTCCAAGTAATATCCACATCATTTTTCAAAAGCATGCAAAGAGGTTGAGATATTGAGCTAAAATCTTTTATGAACCTCCTATAAAAACTGGCAAGCCCAAGAAATGATCGAATATCTCTTACGCAACGAGGAGTGTGTAGCTTTTCTATTACCTCGATCTTGGCTTTGTCAACTTGCATACCTTCTTTGGATACAATATAACCGAGGACTAAGCCTTCTGTGGTCATGAAATGTCATTTCTCCCCATTCAAGAGAAGGTTTTCTTCGATGCACCGATTTAACACCAAAGCCAAGTTAGATAAACAGTTAGTAAATAAGCTACCATACATAGAGAAATCATCCATGAATACCTCCACAATCTTTTCAACCATATCATGGAAAATTCTAAGCGTACAACGTTGAAAGGTTGCGGGGGCATTACATAAGCTACATGGCATCCTCCGGAATGCAAAAGTGCCAAAGGGACAAGTGAAGGTGGTCTTCTCTTGTTCTTCGGGTGATATTTCAATTTGATAATATCTGGAGTAGACATCAAGGAAGCAATAATACTCGTGTCCGGCCACTCTCTTTATGATTTGATCTAGAAATAGGAGATGGAAATGGTCTTTACGTGTCTTAGAATTAAGCTTCCTATAGTCAACGCACATGTGCCATCCCGTGGTGGCTCACATGGGGACTAACTCATTGTTCTCATTTTTAACTACCGTTAGCCCCGATTTCTTAGGGATAACTTGAATGGGGTTAACCCATCTACTATCGGCAATGGGGTATATAATACCAGCATCAAGAAGCGTAAGGATTTCACTCTTCACCACTTCCTTTTGGTTAGTATTTAACCTACGTTGCATCTCTCTAGTGGGTTTGGTGTCATCCTCTAAGTAGATGTGGTGCTTACAAATTAGGGGATCAATACCTTTAATATCGGCAATTGTCCAACCAATTGCCCCCTTATGAGTTTTAAGCATTTCAAATAATTGCATTTCTTGCTCATTAGAGAGTTTAGATGATATTAACACGGGGAATGTGCCGGATTCCCCAAGAAATGCATACTTCAAATATGGCGGCAATGGCTTCAAGTCCAATGATGGGTGCTCCAGCTTCGATGGCCTTTGGTATGGCTTGTCCAGCGGTAGCGGCTCAAAAGATGGCATCCACTTAGTCACCGTGCCAACTTTCTGCAAAAAATAATCGGTGTCAATATTTTCACAAAAATGTTCAACAAAATTAAGTGCTACAATAAACTCCGCATCAAAATGCTCTTTAACTAGAGTCTCAATAATGCAAGCATCCTCAAACTCACCATCCCCCGATGGAAACTTACAAGCATTAAAAATGTTTAAGTCAAGGTTCATGTTGCCAAAAGAGATCTTAAGTTGACCATCCCTATAACTGATTATAGCATTGCTTGTGGCTAGGAATGGTCTACCTAGGATGATGGGGGTTGGTGTCTCGGTTTGAGGTCCAAGAATGTCCAACACGACAAAGTCCACCGGGTAGTAAAATTTGTCCACTTGGACAAGCATGTCCTCTATGCTACCCTTGGGGACCTTGATGGATCTATCGGCTAAGTGGAGAATAATGTGTGTAGATTTCAATTCTCCGAGTCCTAATTGCACATACAAGTTATATGGAAAAATGTTAACACTCGAACCTAAATCAAGGAGGGCTTGCCCTATCTTTTTGGTTCCTATGATGCATGGGATTATAGGTGAGCAAGGATCCTTGTATTTAGTAGGAGTGTTATGTTGCACAATAGCACTAACTTGTTGCATTAGGAAGACCTTTTCTTAACACTAACATTCCTCTTAATGGTGCACAAATCTTTTAAAAATTTAGCATATGCGGGAATTTGATTTATTGCATCAAGAAGAGGAATATTAATTTGACATTTTTGAAATATTTTGCGGATTTCGGATTGAAACTTATCTTTCCGTGGAGGTTGAAGCCTTTGAGGGAATGGTGCGGGAGGAATTTATGGTACGGGCTCTTCAATGATGATCTCTTCGGAGTGGTTGCCTTTGTCCGTTCTTCCTTCTTGCACCTCTTCATTTGGGGTGGCTTCATTCTCTATAACTATCTTCGCCTCGACTCTCGGTGGCTCCAGCTTCTCAATTTATCGCACACTCCTCAAAGTTGTCACTGCTTGACAAGATTTGACGTTGCCCCCCCAATGACGAATTCATGTTGGGGTTGGGGAGTGCTTGTGCCGGGAGCTTGCCCTTCTCTAGAGTTGCCGCAAGATTTTGCCATGTTATCGTTGAGTTGCTGAATTGTTGTTGGTGTTGCGCCTAGGTTTGTTGTAGTTGTTGCCATTGTTGAAAATTGTCTTGATTTTGCGTCGTTTGCATTTGGAAGAATTGTTGCAACGTGTCGCTCAAAGATTGCACTTGTGGCTCATTTTTTTCATCCCTCCTCCTTTGGATGCCTTGTTGATTGTTGTTGTTGAAGGGGGTGGAAGATACGATGGTTGAGCTTGTTGTTGTCTTTGAGGGCCCCAACTCAAATTCGGACTACTTCTCCAACTCGGGCCTTGATTGTTGGAATTGTTGTATCCTTGCCCTTGGTTGGAATTTACCACATAATTTACTTGTGTGTGGTCTTGAAGTACTTCCTTCGCTAGCGGTAGGTTGGGACATTGGTTAATACCATGGTCTGCGCTACTGCAAAGGTTGCATAGACCTTCATTACCAACTGTCACGGCCTTCACTCCTTTCAACTGTAACCCCTCAAGTCTCTTGCAAATGAGGGCCTCCATTGTTGCTTCTAAGGCTTCCTCTTGGGTCGATGTAAGGAGACCTCCATAGGCCAAAGGTTGAGGTAATTCTCCTCTCAGATTCGGGAGTCGCCTCCCAACTTCGTGCATTCTCAGCTATGGATTCTAAATAATCACATGCCTCCTCCAGTGTCTTATCCAAGAATTCTCCGTTACACATCATTTCCACGAATTGTTTCATGGATGGGATGAGTCCGTCGTAAAAGAAACCAACGAGATGGTATCCATCAAATCCATGGTGTGGACATGCTAGTAGCAGCTCCTTGAACCTTTCCCAAGTGATATCAAAGCTTTCGTTTGGCTTCTGAGAAAAGTTTACCATTTGCCGCTTTAATCCTTGAGTCCTGTGTAAGTGAAAAAACTTTTTCAGAAATTCTGCTTGCATTGCCAACCAGGAGTTAATAGTATGAGGAGGTATAGCATTAAACAAATTTTTAGCTTTATCCTTTAAAGAAAAAGGAAACAGTTTAAGATAAATGGTTTCATTACTAGCCTTCCCATCAGAACATGTGAGGCAGACATCTTCGAAATCCTTTATATGTAAATAAGGGTTCTCCCTTTCTACACCATGAAAAGTGGGGAGAATTTGAAATATCCCAGGTCTTGGGCTAAAGGAATTCGCATCGACTGGAAGCACAATGCATGAGCCGGTAGCAGACCTACTCGGTCTCAACACATATCTCAAACTTCGATCACCCTCATTGTGAGAGTGATCATCCTCAATATGATTGGTGTTGTCATTACCGTTGGTGTTGGTATTGTTATCGGCCATGTTTATGTTTCTTACTAGTCCTTGTGTTCGAGTAGTCCTTAACCACATGAGCTAGACAATTGAGCTCAAGCCAAAACTTTCCAAGATTAACCTAATTTTTATAGTTTTGATGATTATATATATCGAAAAATGATATCGGATATCCACAATGAATATAAACAGTAGAATGGACAGATCTCACCAAATTTTTACGACAAAAACCAAAGTGTGAAATGAAGATATGTCGTCCCTGGCAACGACGCCAATTTGCTTGACTGGACCTGAAAGGTGATACTTGTAAGTGTATGAGGTCGACAAATAATATACCCGGTAAGTACGGGATCGTATCCACAGGAACGGAACTAATCTGCAAATTCACACAAATAGTCAGAGCATGTAAAGAATGGTTGAGTGTTCTAACCACCCTTTGAGGGTGAATGATTGTTTGAATATGTGATTTATCTAAATACCCTAGGGTTAGGGTAATGTCCTAAGGTTTGGATGCAAGGGAGAGAAAGAGTGCGGGTGTTGAGGATATCAGTAGGATTACTCGATTGCTCTGCTAAATGTTAATTCCATGATAACTCGACCACTCGTCCATTTCAAGGTATGAGGATCAGGGAATAAATCAATTAAGCACATATGGGGTGCACAAAGGTAATTTCTAATTGGGTTCTTTTCCTAATTAAAGCACATGAATCACTCTCACACCCATTTCAAGGTTTGTAAGAGTAGTGCATGTAGGCTGTGTTTCGAATCACACAAACACCATTCTACGGCCCCTTTCGGGTAATACATGATTCGATAAACAGGTTACAGCCCAATTAACAATTTGGATTATTGGGTGAATTAAGCTTCTAAATTACGAAATATGGATTGACGGGTCTGGCATTCATTTCAAGGTATGCAATATCCTTTGGATACATAGGTGCAACAATTACGAAGCACCACCGTTATGCGGCTCTCTATGGATAGTATCAAATCTAATTAATCATAAGCTTATTTCACCCAACAACATGGATTAACAAAGAGGTGCTGGAAATTAACTTTAGCAAGGCAATCAAAACATTCTACATCAATCCAAAACACCCACACAATGAATTTAGCCTAACATATCAAGAATAGAATACGCATTCATAGAAATAGACAAAGTTCGATACAAGAAATGAAAGCAAATGTATAATAGTAAGAGAGTTGGAGATTTGTCACCAAATACTAGCTTCCTCAATCATCAATCATTCTCAGCAACAACAAAAACGAGATTAGAAAACTCAAAACTCTCAAAACCCCTAATCTCCTTCTTAAGGAAGAAGAAGACCTAAAAATAGTAAAAGATTAAGCTCTCTCTTATTACATCTGAATTGTAATGTTTTATACCCCATAGGTGTTGCATTTCATCCATCCAAAATGTCATCCAACGATCCACAACAATTAGAGAGAAATCGGGTTAAGAAAAACCTGTTTCTTGCAACCCAGAATTTAGGCAAAACCCCCCGATCAGTCAACTGCTGAACAAATGCCAGTCGACTGATGACAGGCGACTGTCGTTGGTCGGACAGTCGCCTGGTTGGTGGGTAGCGCAGCTTCCAATTGAAGACACACGACTGTCTTGAATATTACAGTCGCCTGTGTGCTCCATAATAGACTGACTTTTGTGCTTCAGGCGCCTACTGTAGAAATGTCAAATTAACAATAAGTTGGCTCTTTTTGCTCCCTTAGGCATCTGGAAAATCAGGTAACTGATGCAAAAATGACAGGCAACTGTACAATATTACAGTCGACTGTCGATCCTCTTACAGGCGACTGTCGTTGTGCTTCAGTTTCTCCAACTCCTGCTCTTCAAAGACAGATGACTTCTGTTGTCCGGGCAGTCGCCCGTGTGGTTGCCCAGGCGCCTGGCATTCCTTCGACAGGCGCCTGTTATGCACTCCTCTTCTTGAGTTGATTTAGTCCCCTTCGGGACACCTGAAAAGTCCAGAAAAGTCCCTAAAAATATAGTATACATTTATAATGCTTTGGGAAGTGAAATTGTACCAAAATAAAATCATATGCTCACAAATGATGAATCAACGTAAATGTGGTTAAGAGATCATGATTCCATGGATTATGTGCACAGAAGGAGATGATTATGATGTTAAGATAAGTAATATTTATTCATAATCTGGTACTCCTTCACTCTCAATCTGCTTCCACCTAACATATTTCTTCCTCCACATAGCTCGGCCTGAGAACTAGTGAACGACCTCCCAACAGGTCAAAATCAGTTCCACAGAGTATCCTTTTTTCACGATCTCACTTAAGCATCGGAGGGGATTTGGTCGGAACCTAGATTCGCCCCCCACCCCCCGACGAGCTTCCTCTCTTACAGACTAATGATAAGATCATTCGAACGAATCTTCTCTCGGCATCCATTGTTCGACCGAGAGCCCTCTCATCCCAGGGTCAGCTCGACCGATGCCTCGAAGGTTGGACACACCTACCATGTTAGCTGCAACCTTCGAACTTCACTTCTTCAATACCCGTGGTGAGAAAACACCTTGAAACAAGAAGTAAGACCTCACCAACCTATGCAAGGAACTGTTCAAAAGGAAGGTGTTGTGCATGTCTTAACTGATGGATTTAAAAGGCGAGGAACATCACATCTTGGAAAGGATTATAACTTCATTATGATGAGATTATAGCAAAAGCCTTTACTCATGCTAAAGAAATGTTAGCTAGCAGATGCTCGACGTGGGCATCCTGAAACTGAACTTTGATGAATCCTTTGGGGGATGGGGATGTTTGTGTTATATTTATAATACGAGATTATGAAAGGAAAAGGAGAAATTGAAACAAGGGGGCTTTGGGAGTAATTAATAGCACTCCATCATATAAGTAGCTCAAGGGCTTGATTTGGAATGAAGTGAGTCCCTTATCATAATTAGCATTCTCATAGAAGACTACATGGATGCATGGGAGTTTTCATTGTAAATAAATATTGCTAGATATACTAATTAGTAAATGTGGAAGCATGGAAAATACAAAAAATTTCAAAACTTAACAAAAATGTAACGGCCAGTATTTTTAGACGAGTTTTCGAACGTGCGTACCGGTATTTTTCTTTCTATCGTTCGGATAATATTTTTAGTCCGTACGTTCTTTGCTACGAGTCGATGCGAGCGCGTCTCTGTTTTCATTTTTACAGTGTCGTCATTAATTTACCATCAAGTTTAACTAAAATAGTTTGACTTAATTATCTTAGTAATTACACTTGCTAATCACTGTAAATATTTTACTGATTACTTTAATTATTCCACCACTTTAATTAAGTTACTAATTACTTTATTACATTTAATTTTACTTAATTACTTAATTACCATAATCTCTTACCTTTCACTACAAACAACAAACACGTTTGATAAAACCAGGTTCCTCCCCCTAATATTCTAGTCAACAGTTACATTAATATCTATCCTAATCTTGCCTAACCTATTTGACTAAAATCCATTGTCTGCTTAATATTTCAAAACACACACTCACGTCTCTTTTGAAAACAGAGACATCCCCCTCGGATTAGTCAAGAGTCACATTAATTCCCATCTCATACAAGCACGTCTCTACAAACACACGTCCTAATCTAATTAAGATTGGGTTGACAAATGAGATAGGGTGTCCCCTGCTAATCTTATTAAGCTAGACGTTTCCTCCACTGCTAAATCAATCTGCAAATCCCCTTAAGAACAGGATGTCTTCTCCACTGCAAAAACCATTCTGCAAACCCCAAATCAGCCAACCAAAACACCATCGTCTTTCTCAACCATTCTACAAACAAAACTCCTCAAGATTAACCAGCAATAATAAAACCCAATCTCTCAAGCCCTCAAACAATCAGCCCCAAACCTCTTCTTCCCCTTCCTCACTTCCCTCAGCCCATCACCCTCGCCTGAGCTGCACACGCCCTCGCCTGAAGGGAGCCGCCGCCGTCGCCTGGACTCCCGCCACTGGAACGCCGCCCGCCGTCGCCCAGGAAGCCGCCCGTCAGCCCCTCCCTGCCGTCGCAAGGTGAGAAGCCCTCCTCCTATTTGTTTTTCGCATGAACCCTTGTGTGCATCCCTTGGCTGCCTGCAATTGATAGAAACAAAAAAAAGGATAATGAAGAAGGGGACATGAGAGAAAGAGTGACAGAGGGTTGAGTTAATTAAAAAAAGGGCAAGTGGCAGCCTATTAAATAATAAAGGAGATGTATAAAATATTAAAGGAAGAGAGTAAGAGAGAGTTTGGTATTAAAATAATGCATGAGTAGGTGTAGAGTAAGTAGTGTTATTAATTGAAATATTAACATGATGATAACCATGTCATTAACTAGTAATAGGATGATAATATTAATTTAAATAGTTAGTGTTAACTTTAGTAGCTTGTTGTTAGATGATATCAGAATAAAATGAGGCATATCATATTAGTGTAACACAATATAAACATCACCCTAGCCAGAGAACCCGATAAAATTAGATGAACCCACTTTAAGGATTAACTGGATATTTTGACTTATCTCGTAATATATCTAATTCAGTGATTTGTCTAACCAAAACAGAGAACCAGAAGTACCAACACATAGTACTCGTCAAGACGAACCCCCACGACAACCGTTACCACCGGAAACAGGCAAGTGAAACTTGCACAGTAACTTGTTTAGGCCATGTTTTAGGCCATTTTTGTAAATTGTGTAAAAGAGACTAGGCGATGAAATGATAGTCGCCTAGACGCCCTTGCTAGATCTAGCATGACAACGAAGCTAGATCCGGCACCTTTACCATGCTATCTTTTTATGCTGTCATGTCACGTTTACTTTCAATTAACTGTACACACTTTAACTGCTCATTATCATGTCATGTCATGCATCAAATTGTTCTATCGTGATTGTGTAGCACATGCTACAATAATTGTAACTATTGAGGCTAGGCACCTGCTTTGTGGGCACAACCCTATGCCAATAACACTTCATGGCTCGTGATCCAGAAGATGGGTGCCAGTCCATATACACGTGGAGGTGTTGGGTTAAACGGTCGCTTGAGCGTAGAAGTGAGCCCGTACAGCCACTTCAGCCAAAAGACGGAAACTCTGTCCACAAAGCAATAAAATCAGTGATTCTTGAATCGTGAAATAGTGTTTTCGTAGTTTCTGCTACGACGTGCTTGATTGTTATCATTTTGTTCATTTAATTGTTGCACTCTTCAAATGCCATATCATATCATTATGTTAGAACTGCTAGTCACATTACTTTTATTTGTACCTTGCACGAAAGTCCTCCGCCTTCTTGGGAGACTTTTGCTGACATGTGCCCTTTTCTCTTTGGGTGTCACATGTCAGGTTTTGAGACAGAGTAGGTAGCAGAGGACGAGCAGTTCGTTGACGCTGAGTTTGAGGTCCCTGCAGAGACTGAGTTCGAGGACATTGGTGACTAGTCCTAGACTCACTTGGAGTTTCCCTTAGTTGTTGCTTTTAGTAGTTGTTGTTAGGATTCGGTGCGTAGCACCTATCTCTCTATGTTTATGTTTTGGCCATGCTTTAGGCCTTTGTTCAGACTCTGTACTTTACTTTATGACTATCTCTGTAATGTTTTGAATAAAAATCTGTGGATGTTGAATGTTGGATAATTTTATTTGTCTATCCCTCATTATTATTATTATTATTGTTTCGTCGTAATGCAAAGGACCTGATAATGGATTAAATTACTAGACGCTTATCAGATTGTAGCTTAACGGCTCCAAGTCTGAGCGGACCTCTTCACGTCTCGCCTTCCATACTTGGGAAGCAGAGCGTGATAGATTTTAGTGGTGGTCCATGCAGGTCCTCTTTGCATCTGCGAAATATCGGAACAACAATAATGATGACAACATCCATTTAAATATTCGAAACATTCAAGTCATAAATTGAGTCTAATCAGAAGGTTTTCCTTGTCTTAGATGGTAGGAAGACTTAGATAGACGTCCAGGTTTGATAGTCAGGCGCTTTCATTGAGACTTAGTTGTACTCGTCTTAGATTACCTTAGTAGTCTTCCACCCAGCCCTCACTATATTAGATCCCTAGAGCTTTTCCTTTAGTCATTCGTTCAGTCCATTAATTTCGGGCCAGCAAAACAAAATTTTGATACTCTTAGAACCCTTCCTTGAGACCTCTATTACAATCTAGTTCATTAGAAAGTCTTAGTGCTAAGTTCTCCTGATCTTTAGTTGACCTACTAATTAGGCCCCTGATTTTTATTATTGTTCCTAGTCCTTACATCGCTATGTTAATGACCATAGAATTCCATCATAACAGATTCACGTAAATTAATTCCCCGTCGTGTTTACATTTTAACCATTCAACTCCCTCCTTACTCTCGACCCAGGTGATCTTCCTGACAGCCATCATTATCCTTTGAATCACTCACATTACTATACAAATTCTACTGTCAATATCCTTTTCATGGAATTTCTCGCCCAGTTTAACTTCTTTAAAAATCTTTAATATATTTACATAGGCCTCATATTTTTCAACTGACTTAAAATTATTCTTTGATTTTGAGTTTCCTTCGCTGAAAATGTTTAGTCACTAAATTTTTAATGATTTCTAATCTATACCATCCTATTTTACTTTCTACATATAGAGATCTTTATCTTTAAACATTTTGTTGATGGCAAGCATATAAATGATAAGCTTCCTTCAATGGACCATGATCCGGTCAATTTGTGCTTGGCTAAGTTTGTTGGATCACCCTAGCTAGACTTGGGGTAAGTGATCCTGGCTTAGTCACTTCCCTGGCCGTGTCCGCTGGACCGCAAGGACGTGAATCATGATTATGTATGGCATTTTCTTTCTTACTATACTACAACAGATTTCAAAACAACCGACCATATACTAATTTTAAAAAACTTTTTATGCTAAATAAAACTTCAACTATTTCAGTGTATTAGTTCTGTATTCATCGTATTTATACTGTAAAAATTTTTGTAAAAAAAATCTATCTCCATTTACAAAACCAACACTACAACACTATACCCATGACTCTTTCGTCTATTGCTTATCTACTATTTTAACTTATACCACCTGCTCACTATCCTTATATACGTTATTGGGATATTGTTATTTTTTTACACATACCTCCAATTCTCCTATTTAATCATTCACAACCATTTCTATGCCACCTGATCAAGATAACTCTTGTCACGACCACTGATTTGATACCACTATTCTACAGACTAAGTCGAGCCTACTCGAACGCGATAGAACGGTATAATAATGAGCGGTCTTAAATTACTACTGGACCAGTGTCTAGAAAGGAATGGGAAGAGGGTTGGTCAACCAAAGGACTTTTCCTGTGGTCAGACAAGTAACATGTGCCTTCAAGCCCTAACTACCTGGCTGGTTTGGAAGTTAAGCTAGACTTCTTATTATTAGGCCAGCCTACACTATTAGATAGTTAAGCGACGTTTGTTTTCCTCATGCTCGCTCATTACTTGTCCTTTATAGTGTTACTGTGTCTACCTGGTTATCTTACTATCATCATCACATTGCATGTTAGTTAAAACATTGTTGCTACCATATGTTATACCACCGTCGTTACGTTTTGTATTTACACAGTCACCCTTACTTTATACATTACATGCACTTTACTTACCACACTTGAGCAGCCACAAGTACTTTACTTTCCGCTCGTATATGCTTATCTGTTCTTACCTCTTATACCTGTAAGATCATCTTGCTGATCAAGCTAACTCCATATCCTTGCCTCACCTGAACCCATTCGTTGCAAACTTGATTCGTTACATCAAACAACTCTGTATCCTACACTATCTCTTGGTTACACATTAGTGCATCTATTTACTTACTTTAGCGAGATTAGTTTTACATTTGCGTTATAACCCTTTTCTTTTTTAAAATGTTATTCTTTTACCTTTATTTCTATCATCAATAGTGTTGACTTTTGTTATGCGTTATGTTGATAGGATGTTAGATATGATTATTATTATAAGGGGATTATAATTACGGATAAGAGTAGTTGAGATGGTGTAAGATGTAGTTGTATTAGTTGATATGAACACCAAGAACTTAGAAAAATCCATTTACAAGAAGAGAGATAGAATGATGTGTTCAAGAGTTATATTTCACATTTGGATATACCCATACATAATGGCTTTAATAGGATTCCATACTATGAATAGTGCACAGGAAGACGAGTACATTGCGGATTTGGAATTCATAGTAGTAGCAACTGAGGGTAACTTTATAGATATTACATGAGTTATGATAACGATGATGATTAGTAGAGTATGTATACTTCATTGTACGGATAGGATGATGGAGACGTCGGAAATAATATGATATGTTGATACGAATGGATAGTTGCATAAATTGATCTAAGTTGCTTAAGATTCAATAAGAAATGATGAGATGTGATTTAATGATTTGTTAATTAAGATGTTTAAACTTATGAATTGTCACGATGAAGAAAGAGTTGGGAGCATGATAAATGTTGATGGTATATGGTGATGTATACTAGGCGTATTTGTATTTGTCTTCGTATGTTAGTAATTGGTATAGCACCGGTATATCAATGGATTAATATAAGAATAAGATTAGAATTGGGATTTGTGGATGTCACAATTAAAGTACTACAAGTTAGGATACATTACGGATGGACAACCGATGAGGATATACAGTTTTTGGAGAGGTATAAAGGATATCGTACATTAAAGACCCTAGAGAAGATGTTACTATAGCAATGATGAGCGAAGGAGTAAGGAAATTAATTAGAAGTATTGGTTGAGGATAGTTGGTATTTTCCCTTTTCCGAGGTTGCCTTGTTTAGAGTATTAATTGTTTAAGGCAAGAATTATGAGATAGAAAAAAACAGAAAGAGAAAGTATTGGACCTGTATTTGAGTTTAGGATATACTTATAGTTGTAACATTATTCGGTGACGAGACGAGAAGTGATGGTTTATTTTAGGAACACTAGTTTGAGGTTATGAGTTTAACAACTAGTGTGTTAGAATATTGGGGTTGCAGTTGGTAGTATTTTATTATTCATCACTCATCCTCATCCCTGCACATCTTGGGTAGCCATCCCCAGCCTTTTCACTTGCCCACTAACAGTTAAGGCCATCAATGGTGCTTAGTCATCTGAACCTCTTTTTGAAACTCAATCTTAACCACATCACTTGTGTCTTTTCCTAACCAATTTCTTTTTCTTCGTCTCGAATATTTCAGGTCATAATTTACCTCATAGAAATACGAGAGCGTTATCCATACTTGATTCATACTCAGTAGTTGATAAGAATTCTGAGGACGGAATTTTTCTTAAGGTGGGTAGAATGTAACGGCCAGTATTTTTAGACGAGTTTTCAAACGTGCATATAGGTATTTTTCTTTCTATCGTTCAGATAATATTTTTAGTCCATACATTCTTTGCTACGAGTCGACGCGAGCGCGTCTCTGTTTTCGTTTTTACAGTGTCGTCATTAATTTACCATCAAGTTTAACTAAAATAGTTTGACTTAATTATCTTAGTAATTACACTTGCTAATCACTTTAAATATTTTACTGATTACTTTAATTATTCCACCACTTTAATTAAGTTACTAATTACTTTATTACATTTAATTTTACTTAATTACTTAATTACCATAATCTCTTACCTTTCACTACAAACAACAAACACGTTTGATAAAATCAGGTTCCTCCCCCTAATATTCTAGTCAACAGTTACATTAATATCTATCCTAATCTTGCATAACCTATTTGACTAAAATCCAATGTCTGCTTAATATTTCAAAACACACACTCACGTCTCTTTTGAAAACAGATACATCCCCCTCGGATTAGTCAAGAGTCACATTAATTCCCATCTCATACAAGCACGTCTCTACAAACACACGTCCTAATCTAATTAAGATTGGGTTGACAAATGAGATAGGGTGTCCCCGGCTAATCTTATTAAGCTAGACGTTTCCTCCACTGCTAAATCAATCTGCAAATCCCCTTAAGAACAGGATGTCTTCTCCACTGCAAAAACCATTCTGTAAACCCCAAATCAGCCAACCAAAACACCATCGTCTTTCTCAACCCTTCTGCAAACAAAACTCCTCAAGATCAACCAGCAATAATCAAACCCAATCTCTCAAGCCCTCAAACAATCAGCCCCAAACCTCTTCTTCCCCTTCCTCACTTCCCTCAGCCCATCACCCTCACCTGAGCTGCACACGCCCTCGCCTGAAGGGAGCCGCCGCCGCCGGGATTCCCGCCACCGGAACGTCGCCTGCCGCCGCCCAGGAAGCTGCCCGTCAGCCCCTCCCCGTCGTCACAAGGTGAGAAGCCCTCCTCCTATTTGTTTTTCGCATGAACCCTTGTGTGCGTCCCTTGGCTGCCTGTAATTGATAGAAACAAAAAAAAGAATAATGAAGAAGGGGACAGGAGAGAAAGAGTGACAGAGGGTTGAGTGAATTAAAAAAAGGGCAAGTGGCAGCCTATTAAATAATAAAGGAGATGTATAAAATATTAAAGGAAGAGAGTAAGAGAGAGTTTGGTATTAAAATAATGCATGAGTAGGTGTAAAGTAAGTAGTGTTATTAATTTAAATATTAACATGATGATAACCATGTCATTAACTTGTAATAGGATGATAATATTAATTTAACTAGTTAGTGTTAACTTTAGCAGCTTGTTGTTAGATGATATCAAAATAAAATGAGGCATATCATATTAGTGTAACACAATATAAACATCACCTTAGCCAGAGAACCCGATAAAATTAGATGAACCCACTTTAAGGATTAATTGGATATTTTGACTTATCTCGCAATATATCTAATTCAGTGATTTGTCTAACCAAAACAGAGAACCAGAAGCACCAACATGTAGTACCCATCCAGACGAACCCCCACGACAACCGTTACCACCGGAAACAGGCAAGTGAAACTTGCACAGTAACTTGTTTAGGCCATGTTTTAGGCCATTTTTGTAAATTGCGTAAAAGAGACTATGCGGTGAAATGATAGTCGCCTAGACGCCCTTGCTAGATCTAGCTTGACAACGAAGCTAGATCCGAGACCTTTACCATGCTATCTTTGCATGCTGTCATGTCACGTTTACTTTCAATTAACTGTACGCACTTTAACTGCTCATTACCATGTCATGTCATGCATCAAATTGTTCTATCATGATTACGTAGCACACGCTACAATAATTATAACTATTGAGGCTAGGCACCTGCTTTGCGGGCACAACCCTATGCCAATAACACTTCCTGGCTCGTGATCCAGAAGATGGGCGCCAATCCATATACACGTAGAGGGGTAGGGTTAAACGGTCGCTTGAGCGTAGAAGTGAGCCCGTACAGCCACTTCAGTCAAAAGACGGAAACTCTGTGCACAAAGCGATAAATCAGTTATTCGTGAATCATGAAATAGTGCTTTCGTAGTTTCTGATACGACGTGCTTGATTGTTTTCATTTGTTTCATTTAATTATTGCACTCTTTAAATGCCATATCATATCATTATGTTAAAACTGCTAGTCGCATTACTTTTATTTGTACCTTGCACAAAAGTCCTCCGCCTTCTTGGGAGACTTTTGCTGACATGTGTCCTTTTCTCTTTGGGTGTCACATTCAGGTTTTGAGACACAGCAGGTAGCAGAGGACGAGCAGTTCGTTGACGCTGAGTTTGAGGTCCATGCAGAGACTGAGTTCGAGGACACTGGTGACCAGTCCTAGACTCACTTGGAGTTTTCCTTAGTTGTTGCTTTTAGTAGTTGCTGTTAGGATTTGGTGCGTAGCACCTATCTCTCTCTGTTTATGTTTCGACCATGCTTTAGGCCTTTGTTCAGACTCTGTACTTTACTTTATGGCTATCTCTGTAATGTTTGGAATAAAAATCTGTGGATGTTGAATGTTGGATAATTTTATTTGTCTATCCCTCATTATTATTATTATTGTTATTTCGTCGTAATGCAAAGGACCTGATAATGGATTAAATTACCAGACGCTTATCAGATTGTAGCTTCACGGCTCCAAGTCTGAGCGGCCTATTCACGTCTCGCCTTCCATACTTGGGAAGC
The DNA here is from genome assembly GCA_030789695.1 of Scilla litardierei. Classification (NCBI taxonomy): domain Eukaryota; kingdom Viridiplantae; phylum Streptophyta; class Magnoliopsida; order Asparagales; family Asparagaceae; genus Scilla; species Scilla litardierei. The sequence continues at coordinate 73,778,731 of CM061131.1, forward strand.
AGGGCGTGACAAAAAACAAGATGCGCTACAAATATCATGAATTAAAATGCTGAAATAAAAACCATACCTTGGTTCAGATATTTTTTTGCGATATTCCTTGATCCAAATCTCTTCAGTGAAGACCCTAAGCTTTTCCACCAACCAGGCAGGTAGAAGATTCACCTTGATGATATAGCCCGTTCATGATCCATGAGTCCTCCATGAACTCAAACTTGCCCCCCCACGTGTTGCTAGTGTGAGGGACGAAGAGAAGAAGAAAAATCTTTTAATTCGAGAGAGAAAAATTCTACCTCTAAAGAGTCTTCAATTTCCCCCCTTGGAGATCTTGGATGCTAGGATCTTAGTTCTCATGAATACAGATTTGTTTGGTGCATTGAGGAAGGGAGAAGAGAATCCCTTAATATAGTGCCTGATATCCTCCAAATCTTAATCGCATTTGGTATTCGATTTGGAACCAAACTCTAACTCTAAACACGTAAATAAAAGAAAGCTTATTCATGAACTTTTTTATTCTCTTTTGGATTCTAAATTTGAGTCAACATCTTATCCCAAACTTATGTGGAATCAAATAACTCTTGGGATTACTAATACGAGTCGAACTCTATCTTTTTGGTTAATTGTTGACTCTTCAGCTTGGTCAAACCCAACCCAAAACCTCCAATCTTGTACCTTAACTTGCAACTGCACATGTCACTGGATGACAGCCAAAGGTGTTGGGAGATGGGTATGCCTCGAGGCAATTCATCTCTGTGTACGTGTACAAACGTCTTGTTCAAAATAACAGTAACTTGTTCGGTAAGAATTTACCTAAATTAATAATAATGTAGTCGACATTAGAACTTAGGTAATGTCCTGAGACTTAATGTGAGGTTAAACAAGTATCGAAATGAGGATCTCGATGATGGGAAATTGTTTGACCACTAGTAGCATAAGTATAAAATCGTTCGTGGTCGTAGATGTTTTGAGAAAATATATTGAAACATCGGATAGACCATTGTGTCTTTATCTTCACCGTTGAGTGGTGAGGATCTTATGGTCGTTTGACTTGGCAAAGTCAAAGACGGGACACAGATGCTCATTGAAAAATGAGTTCACTAAACGACCCAACGAGAATTATCACATGGTTAACATAACAAATCTATCAGTGATAACTCTCTGTGATGATAGGCTAGTTGGTCCTTAGACTTGAGGTCATTGTACGAACCTGTACATGAACAGTGTCACGTAGATCTCTGACCTAGTTTCGAGGCAAGGCCTGTCTAAAGGTCTTTGGTTGGGTTACACTTGAAGCGTGCGAGGAGAGTAATGACCAAGAGAGAATTCGTCTCTCCCATTATGGGTAGTTAGTGTCGCATATGTTGGTTCAGTGTTTAGTGAAAAACTTTGGCCAAAGTATGTTGGAAGACGTCTAACATTATTTGACTAAAGACTGATGTAGACTAACCAAGTTCAAGCTATTAGGTTTGACAGTCTGACTGTAACCTAGGATTGACTAGTAGACATAGTTTTGACGAAGGGACTAAAACTACGGTATTCATTACGAACACAGTAGGGTGGTCCCGACAATACTCATGTCAATATGTTAACCATATAATTATAATACACAAACAGGAATGGCGCCTGCTGCTCGTGGTCACTGCCATCTGGGGTTTCGAGCCCTACCAGTAGTAGAGTCAGGCTGAGGGTCTCACACATCGTGAGACCTTCGTCAAGTAATAGATAGAACTAAAGGAGTTTATACATTAGATGTATGGGAATTTTTTAAGTCGCAAAGAGGTTACGATATAAGCTTTAGAATATTTAGGATGTGGAAATTACATTTGATGCAAATGTATTTTAATCGGTCGCAAAATGTTTGTAGGCCTATTTTATACAATGAATGCATAGTAAATTGTTACCTGGATGACGGGAATGTCCCGGTCCAAACCCAGGTTCAAACAGCGTCCAAAAAAACTCCAAACAAAGAAGTTAGAGACAAAACAATGCATAAAAGAGGGTAACCCAAAAGTTGGGCCGGGCGCACCCAGCTCAGCCCAGGGGGCAGGGCCCGCCTACCCAAGCTGGGCAGGTCGGGCCCACCTGAATTGGCGGGTGCCTGACCTACCCAGTGGGCTGGTGCCTGCCTTATGGTCGGGCACCCGTACCTGCAGCAGGTGCACCCAGGCAGGCGGGCGTGCCCGAACTGCAGGTGGGCCCTGCAGGTGGGGCCCACCAACGGTTTTCTGAAACCCTTATTGTGGCGGCTGCAGTTTTGTGCGAAAAATCAGATGTTTGGATAACTTTGTACTATCGTTTGAGGGGTCAAACTGTAGAGGAATATGCCCTCGGATCATTTGTATTTGATGCAAATGATAATTTAAGCCTAGATAGGGACTAATTTGCATACGATGCAAAAGAGATTAAATGTGTCTTAAATTGTTTAAGACTATATTTAATTAAATAAACATGTTGAAAAGGTTACCTAGATGACGGGATCTTCTCGCTCTAAACGCATGTTCAAACCGCGTCAAAAACGGAGTCCAAATGCACAAGTTATAGCCAAAACAAATCAGCCCAAACTGTTGGGCTGAAACCAGTGAAAATGGAGGCCCACCAAGCCCGAATTTTCTGGTTAGGGTTTTTTTGAAACCTGTGATTTTCTTAACCGCTACGTTTCTGAGAGAAGCATGACATTTGGCAAACTTTGGACAATAGTTTGAAGGGTCAAACGGACTCGGATTGACGAGCCGTTTTTTCCTACGCGTTCATCGTTGAACCCTCTTCGATTTGGTAGGTTGTACCAACATTGAAGCTCAACGGTGAGGGAGTTAAAATTCGAGGAAGTTTTCCCTTTGTGAAAGGCAAACTAACTTGATTTAATTAATCCTAAATTAATAGTCCCACCTCGGTTGTGGAGAAAAGGGGAGAGTCAGCCGCCTCTATAAATAGAGGCACTCCCCCTTCCTCATAACTCGTCCCAAGCTCTAGATCTGAGTGGCTCTCGTAAATGTTGGAGCACGCTCGGATCAAAGCTAAATTAATATTTCTCCTCTCCATATATTTCTGCCTTGCTCCTAAGGGCTCTAGCAAAGCCGTGAAGCGGTTCGGATTCAGATCTGAAATCTAGGCGGAGGTTTCACTCGCGTGAAACTTTCTTCGGCGCATGGTTGGCTCGGTGACACGGGATTGATCGCCTCGGGATGCGGAGCGGTTCAAGGAGCAGTTCGGGGAGCGGTTCTAGGAGCGGCTCGGTGTGGGACGGGAGCGGTTTGGAAGACGGTGCGGAACATCTCGCCTGCTCCAGGGTTGAGATTCCGGGTATGTGTTTAATTAAGCATTAGTTTAATTTAATCGCAGTAGGCTATATCCTTCTTGGGATGGTCAGACCCATCCCAAGTCGGCATAGATCTTGGGTTAGGGTCTTAGACCTTAGGGTTAAATGTTAATTTGTCACTCCCCGCTTCCCAAAAATGTGGAGGCGAAGCGTGAGAAGGTCCGCTCAGACTTGAAGCTACAAGCTGCAAGTCTGATAAGCGTTAATCAAATTTAAACTGCAGGTCCTTGCAACGCGAAACGAAACAAAGGTAATAATAACGAAAAGAGACAAAAGAAACATCTCAGAATATCCATAATAATAAATCTCAACATCGCAGAAAAGCCACCAGGCTAAAAGAAGAATCGAAAAGAAAGTACAAGAGACTGAAAAGAGGCCTAAGGCATGGCCAACATAATACATAACATCAACAAGAAAAGAGAGGTGCTATGCACCGACAGCCTAACAACAACTAAGCAGAAAACAACCACAGCTAGAAGGAGCTCTAGGACTGGTCTCCTATGTCCTCGAACTCAACACCTGCAACCTGTTCGTCCTCGACGACCAACTCTGGCTCACAATCTAACATGTGACACCCAAAAGAGAAAAGGGGCACATGTTAGCAAGCCTACAAGAGACTTGTGCAAGGAAACTGAAAGTAACTAACAACCTAGCACTTATAATATTAAGCAATGACATGACAGTTTAGTTTGATGCATCAGTTTAAAAAAGAGAGACAAGCACGCACGATGTAGCGAAAGCTACCAATTCACTAATCACTTATCACTTATCACTGTTTATCACTTAGTGCATAGAGAGTCCACCTGCTGGCCAGCTCGTGGCTCAGGCCGCTTATCTCTTATCACTAATTATCACTTAGTGCATAGAGAGTCCACCTGCTGGCCGGAGTGGCGGATCAGGCCAACTCGGGCTCAGTCCGCTTATCTCTTACCCCACCCATATGTGTCGAGCGTTGGGGTTTCCAACTAACTGCGCTCGCTTCTGGAACACGAGCCAGGAAGTGTATTTCACTTGGCATAGGGGTGCACCTAGCCTTATTTATCGAGCGTTGCGGTTTCCAACTACAGGGCTCGCTTCTGGAACACGAGCCAGGAATATAAGTATTGTAGCGTGTGCTACGCAATCACGATGAATAATCAATATGCAATGCCATGAACAGATATTTGCGTACCGTTAATAGGAACTAAACATGACAGGCAAGGATGCAGGGATGATATGAACAGATAATTGCGTACCGTTAATTGAATTTAAACGTGACATACAAGCATGATGAGAGTGACGGATCTAGCTTCGTTGTCAAGCTAGATCAAAGGCGTCCAGACAGCTATCCTTTCACTGTCTAGTCTCTTTTACGCTAAGCAAGGTAATGGCCTAAGACGCGGCCCAATTCAAAAGATAGCAAGTTTCACTTTCCTGAAATACGTGTCGGTATCACAATACTCAATGTCCAATCACAGATGCACAAATTTCCAGAGCTCCCACGCTCGGTCCAACAATCAGCCTACAGTCCCGTATTATTAAGTTGGATTAGTGAGTTACAAAGCAGTAAAAGTAATGGTTTTTAATCTTGAATTAACATGCGATGGTTGGGGTTCCTATGGTGTAGATCTTACCTCAACACGACGTGAGAGCTATACTGGCATCGGGTAGCGACTTCAGGGGTTGGATTCTGGTATTGTGTAAAGTAACGGTGTCGGCCCGGAAACGGTAACGGGGCGCGAAGGAAGCGTGCCATAACTGCGACATGGATAGCAATAATAAGCTATCAGTGGAAAAATAACATCAACCAGTATTTATATTAGCCAACCTTATACCATATACTAATATATAGCGTATATGTATTGCTAGCTAACTCATAATATAACAGTACCTAAATCATATGGACTAAGGCATTTTTATTATAACAGGGCATACTACAAACTTAACCCTATTAACATCCTGGTATGTGGATTTACTAAGATAATATACCCTGCATATAATATCGCTTAGTTAATAATCCAACTTACAACAAAATACAACAAGGCGCCTTAAAACTTTTCTCCGAACAGAGGAGGGAGCTCTGCAAGCGTGGTGGCGCCATGATAGCAGCGGCACTGCTGGGTTCCGCTGCTCGCTGCAGCGGCTGCCGGGGAGAAACAGCGACTAGGCGGCAATGTCGCGCATGCTACGGCCAAGGGGAAATGCTGCCGCACGCGGACGGCGTCAGCAGCACACTAAGCGGCGATCAGCAGCTCGCCTAGGCTGAAGATCCAGCGACTATGTCATCACGCCTGGGCGGAGCACGGCGGAGTACAACAGGGGAGGCCGGCGCTGCTGTCAGCGTCGGGGAAAGCCCGGCGATGCCGCTGCCGTGCGATAGGAGAGGGGAGCCGGTGAGAGGTCCGGCGAGGCTGTGTAGATGATGGTCAGGGTCGGGGGCTTCCGGGGTTGCAACGCGGAGCACGGGCGGCCACGGCGGTCGGGATTCGGTCGGGGGAAAGCCTAGGTCGCCGGCAAAGGTTAAGAGGTCAGAGGTGATGGCTACGGTCGGAGGCGCGGGGGTGATTTGGTCGAAGAAGTAGAGATGCGGCGCTGGGGTTCGGGTTGCCGCAGCGGGGGAAATGAGGATGGAGGCGGCGGTTTTGATGGAAGAAGACGCGATGTAGGGGTGGCCTCGTGAAAGTTGAGGCTGTGGATAAAAGCAGGAGGCGACGGCTTCTTGTGTTGGCTGGGAGAGGGGGTAACCTAGGGTTATTTGTAAATAGCTAGGGTCAGTAGAGATGTCCTCTAGGGTTAAAAAAAATGTAGGAGTGCAGCTGCTATAGTATCCTATAATAAGAATTGCATTAAAGTTGTATTATAAAGTGACAAGTGCTAGGCTATCCTATAGGATGAAGGTCAGTACGCACATGGGTCTCCAAGGGTTTGATGCTAGGTTAGGGTTATATTGCTTTGATTAGAAAAATTGTTATAAATGTTGTGAATGGAAATAACCAGAGTCGGTTAGGATTGCGGGTATCTTAGAGATACACCCATATCTATGTATTCGATGTATCTACTCTCCTACCATGCCTATAAATAAAGGGATGGGGGTTCCTCCCCCAGTAGTTGATTCATAACACGTTATCAGCACGACTCTAAAAATTTTTCTTTTCCAAAAAATTTTTTCTTTCCGTTCGTTGCGAAGGCGAAGGCGAAGGCGAGATGGGAGATCCACGAGCGCGGTGCAAGGCTTCCTCCATCAAGGGTCGTCATCCGCGTAGGGCTTCGAGCAACCGTCGCTATATCCAGAGGACGGATATAGAGGTAAAAGTACTAAAAACGATACTTTTAATCATACGTATGATTGCCCCTCCCCTAGATCTCACAAGATCGTCATGGGGATTCATCGTCGCCTTGAAAACGACGGATTATTCATCCCAAAAATCAAATTTTTTTAGGGATTTTGGATTTTTTCTCAAACCCTACATCAACCCCCGCCGGCGGCCTCGCCGCCGGCCCCCCACCCCCCGGCCACGCCGTCCCCCCCATAAGGGGGGGGGGGGCGCAGCCGCCGCACCCCCCCTGCAGGGGGGGCGGCGGCGGCCCCTGCCGCCGCCCTCCCCTGCAGGGGGGTCGGCCGCCACCGCTCCCCCCTGCAGGGGGGGCGGCGGCCCCCGTGGCCGCCCCCCCCCCCCCCTCTGCAAGGGGGCGGCCCCCGCCGCTCCCCCCCGCAGAGGGGGGCGACGGCCCCCGCGCCGACCGTCCCCCCCGTAGAGGGGGGCAGCGGCCCCCTGGCCGATTCCCCCTCTGCGGGGGGCGGCCCCCTGGCCGCGCCCCCCCTCTGCGGGGGGCGGCCCCCGCCGCTCCCCCCCCGTAGCGGGGGGCGGCGGCCTCCGCTGCGCCTCCCGTTCAGGGGGGTGGCGGCGGCACCCCCCCACCTCAAAACCCTAACACCAAAAAAAACCAGAGACATCTGTGGGCCTGAAGCCCACAGCAGATCTGTGGGCTTCAGGCCCACAGATTTTCACAAAAAAACAGATTTGTGGGCCTGAAGCCCACTGCAGATCTGTGGGCTTCAGGCCCACAGATTCCCAAAAAAAATCCTATGGGCATGAAGCCCATAGGTCGACTGCGGGCTTCAGGCCCGCAGGCTGGTTTATCTGAAGAAAAAAAATTGGGGGAGGCAAAGGCCTATAAACTCGCCTCAAAAGGCAACTTGTTAGCCTAAAAATTAATTTAAAAAGGGGATTTAAGGCCAAAATATTCGTGAAAAATCACGGTAAATTACGGGACAAATATCGGACAGGCGAGGACTTTTTGGGGATTCTTGGGGGGCTTTTGGGATGATGAGGGAAACTTTTTCCTCTGACAAAGAAAATGTTTATTTTGGGCTCTTAATCAATTTAATTGATTAAACCCATTCAATTTACAACCTTTGCATTGTAATGATTTTTTCTGCAAAAATGATATTTACATGCTTTGCATCTCTGGTATATTCTGTTGGATATTATATGCGTGGTTGTGCATTGTATTTAAAAATTAATAATTAGGAAGATCCTGCGACCGCTCTGCCGTTAGTAACCTAACCTAACGGTGTATAACGTTGCCCAGTGGTCCAATAATTATTAAGTGTTTAAATTATTTATCCATCTCTGTGAATAGTAAATGCCTGTGATGCCTGTGATGAAAATGTCTGATGAAAATGTTGATGAGCACAATATTTCTGCATGAATTGCTAAATGTGGTTTTTGGATCGGCCGTTTAGTCCCACAGTTTATTTCCCGCACTTTTCTTTTATTTTTGAGAGAAATTGTAGTGAGGAATTTATGTAAATGTCAAAGAAAGAAGACCAACTTCCATGAAGACGGAGGCCACGCTTGAAGATGGAGATATCATATAGGACCCACTGGGTTTCCAAAGTTGTATTTTCATTTTTAAAGCTGCAAATTTGTATAATTTGGACTGTGGACTTTTGGACTCTTTCTTGTGGGACTGGCCGATCCACACATTTAGTTTTTCGTTAAATATTGCCTCCGCATGAAAATGTTTTCCCTGATTAATTATTAATTCATGCATGTTTGTGCTCTGCTAGATAAATGGCTAATATTGCAAGCATTAATTTCGAAGTACTGGAAGCATCAGGTAGAAACTATCTAAGCTGGCAGCTAGATGTAAGGTTTCACCTGCGGGCAAAGTCCCTCATCGCTGCTGTGACTGAAAAAGAAAATGTTAGCGATATAGAGAAGGCGCAAGCCATCATCTATATTCGCCGCCATGTGGACAAGACCTTAAAGGCTGAATACCTTACGGTCGAAGATCCACTTGAGCTATGGGCTGCCCTTGAGGACATGAATAAACATCAGAAAGATGTTATACTCCCAAGGGCACGATATGAGTGGGAGGACATGAGACTACAGGACTTTAAGTCCATTGCTGAGTTCAACTCAGCACTTTTTAGCATGACCTCACGCCTGAAGTTGTGTGGTGAGAACGTCTCAGAAGATCGCATGCTGGAAAAGACGTATACGTCCTTCCATGAAGGAGATGCGATACTCATGCAGCAATACCGTGAACACAGGTTCACCAAGTATTCTGAGCTGCTGTCATGTTTAATCATGGCTGAGCAAAACAGAGAGCTTCTTCTCGCCACTCACAATATGCGCCCTCCCGGCACTGCCCCCCTATCAGAAGCTCACCATTCCTCTTCCTTCAAAAAGAAGAGAGATAATAAAAGAAAAGAAAGACCACAGAAGGGGGGTCAACAGAAAAATGCCAATGGCCATGTACAACAGCAGCGAAATAATGACAGAAAGCGGAAGTTCACGTGGCACAGAAATGACAAAAATGATTCACCCCCACCCAAGAGGGAATGGGAAGACCAGTGCCATAATTGTGGCATGAAAAGCCACTGGTCCAAAATGTGCCGAACTTCGCAGCACTTCCAGGATTTGTATAAAGAGAACAAGAAAAATAAAGCTGAAACAAACCTGATGACCTCTGATGCTCCAGTCAAGTTTCCAGCTGACAACTTCGAAAATGATGACTTGCTTGATTAGCCTTTATTTTTATCTTAGCAATTTGTTCTGAGAATAATTTATGAGAGCATTTTAATTATGAAATTTGTTCTGAATGAAAATGATTAGTAGACAATAAATGAAAATGTTTATCTGAATATGCATGTGCCTAACGATTCATCTTTTAATAGATGAAACTGCTCTCATAAATAATTAGTAGACAATAAACACGTACGATCTCTTTCAATACAAAGCCCAATATTAGGGCTATATTGAAGATCCAGGGAATGCAACAATGTTGCCCCCAAATGACACAAAAATAAAGGATGCACTAATCCCTCCGAATTCCAAAAGAAACTTTCTAAGTTTCAAGGACATCCGTTTCAACGGATTCCACTTGGAAACATCAAAAATAAATGGAAAAAAAATTACCGTATGCAACGTCTCAAGAAAAAGGAGTAAAATCCACACTTGAACGTTTTGAGAGCCTTATAGGCCTCCACCATACGAAGATTCGGAGAAAGGAAGCAGAATTAAACGGAGCACCTGAAGTGCCTGACATCAGACGAGTTTTTACTCCGGCATGATGGACATGGCCACCCTGGATTTGTGATGATGCATCGCATCTTATCCTATGGGTATGACTTGAAGAACCAGAAGATTCTTCAGAAGGGAAAAAATCCCTCGCATCCCTTACTATAAGGGAAAACTAATCGCAAGGCCAACTACACAATAAGTTGAAAAAGAATCTCCACGCTTCCTCAAAAAGAATACAAGGAGATAGATGTGGATAAAATCCACCACCCCTAGTGGGCTATTTCAGTACTTCACTATACTGATAAATGCATCCTCAGAATATTCGTACGTGTGTCTACTACAGACCCGCAACTTAGCTTTTCCAAAGCTATTGGCACAAAAATAAAAATGTTGCGGGCACATTTCCCAGACAATAAAATGTTGTAAATAAGTCTGGTTAATGCTGGGAAATATACCTCCCAGTCTTTTCAAGAGTACTGCCAATCAACGGGAATTGAAAATGAACATACAAGTGCCGTATGTTCATACCCAAAATGGGTCGGCAGAGTCACTGAAAAGTAGACTCCAATGAACTAAACGTCCATTAAATCCCGATTGCCTATGGATGCATGGGGACATGCAAACTCTGCATGCTGCATCGTAAATGAAAATAAGACCCTCTGGAGGTCAGAGTCTCCAATGCAATTTGCATATGGAATGCCACCGAACATTTCTCATCTGAGAATCTTCGGTCGCGCAGTCTCAAATCCCCATTGCACCACCAAAGAGGACCAAAACGGTACTCAACGTCGCCTAGGTATCCATGCAGGGTTTGACTCACCCTCACTTATAAGATACCTAGAACCCCAAACGGGGGACGCATTTAAGGCACATCTTGAAGACTGCGATTTCGATGAGACGAGTTTCCCAAAAATATGCCCAGATACTAGAAAATCTGGAGCGAAGAAAATTATAACGTGGGATACAAAAAGTTTGACCCACTATGATCCGGTTACAATACAATGTGTAAATGAGATCCCGAAGATCCCCACATACAGAACACTGTCTACCGGAATCACTTACCGACAACCAGAAGATTGTCGGATCACACATCCCTGCTGCACAAACTCCAGCTAGGATTGACATCCCCGAGAATGGATGCAATCCACCAGCAGCAGAAGTGGCTGATCCTCAACAGAAAAGAGGCAGACCACCAGGCTCCTAGGACAAGAAACTCCTGGAGACCTTAAGACAATACTACCACAGGACAATGAGCTCCTGTCCACACCATCACCCTTCCCGGAATCCACTGCAGAGGAATTGCCGGGAAAAAGTGAAATTAAGTAAATGTTGTACGTACTAGGGAGGTGTTGGACAGATAGAACATAAATTGTCGACAATGTATTCACGTATCATATTGCCATATACATCGTAATGGCGATGATGTTTATAAATTATCGTTCCACACTCCGTTGCTAGAAGGCAAACGTAGAGATTGGCCAAACGTGGAACGTGACAATAAAAGATGAGCTGGACTCACTTATGAAACGTGAAATGTTTGGACCTGAAGTCCAGACACCAAAAGGTGTCAAACCTGTGGATAAAACAAAGTATTGCAAACATAAGAAAAATAAATACAAAATCGTATGGTATACGGTACAACCTATAGCCCAAGGAAAATTTCGCTGAAACTAGGGATCGAACAAATTCAAATGAGCATGTCTCATAAATGATGCATCAGTCTCCCTAAGTTATCAAAAGCGAATACCTTACGATTTGGCGAAGGAAAATTTTGGATATGCCGTTATTGGATGTTGTGACGGCATACCCTCGTGGATATCTTGTAAAGATAACTTCCACATTTTCTTAAAAGCCCTGAATAGACTTCGGGACGTCTATTCAAATGAAGAAACAATAAGTATAATAAATAAATGTACAACCAAGAGAATCACTTGACAAGTCAATGATTCCTACTAAAGGTTGTCTTTGCATCTGTGCAAAGAACAGGATTAAAGATCTTAGTTGTAGACAACTAACATCTCATCGGATCTCCTGAAGAGAAAACCGAAATAAATGTACAAGCCTGACTTTTAAACATGAAATAAAAAGACCTAGGCAAATATAAAGTCATGGCTCATAGAATCCTGTTACAAACGTCCAGAAGTGCGTTGGAGATATTAAAAGGACCATTGTCATCCAAAGTACACCTACGGTGGTACACTTACTGGATGAACAAAAAGAACCCTTCCGATCGCTGGAAGAGGGGGAGGATATAACTGGTCCTAAAGGCCCTTATCTTAGTGCAATCATGCACTCCTGGCTAACTGCATGTGTCCCGGTATAGCGATTGCAGTAAACTCATTAGCCAGAGATAGTTGGCACCTAAAAAGGGCCATTAGACCTGAGTTAAGACTTCTGCGCTTCCTCCAAGGGTCGAAATATTTGGACTTACAAAATGTAGTAGCATCCTCCAATGTTTATGCAAATGCAGGTTTCAGGTCCAGTCCCTATGCTGAGAAATCACAGAACGGGTACCCACAGTGGGATGGCCATCCCCTGTAGATCTGCAAAGCAACTTATGAAGGCAACATCATCCTATCATTCCGAGATCCTCACCATTCCAGAATCACACCAATGGTGAAATTAAGGACGCCTGGTGGTACATCACATCCCAGTGACGACTGGGATAGAGGCTGGTTCTGTGGAGCTGACCATATAGTCTGAAGACCACATCAGAGGCGACGAAACTTAGGAACCTCTTCAGAGTTTCTGGATTTAGCAGCTGCTTAATGGTGATAAAATTCGTAATCTGTGAACATTTTCGGAATATTGTAAATAGGAGTGATGAGATAAGCCTACGAGATCTGAAAGCCTAAGAGCTTTTACAGATCAGGGGGAGTTGACAGAATTTGTACTCTTTTCCCTTAGCTATGGTTTTTCCCACTGGGTTTTCCATAGGCAAAGGTTTTAACGAGGCAAATCACATCAACTCTGGATCCTGAAGTATCCACCCCTCTGTGACGCTCAGAATCCAGAAGTATTCATGAGCAGAGTCACTTGTACAAATCAGGGGGAGTTAAAGAGCATTTGCACTCTTTTTCCTTAACTATGGGTTTTCCCACTGGGTTTTCCATAGCTAAAGGTTTTAACGAGGCAAACCTCACCAACTCAGGATCCTGAAGTATCCACCCCATGTGAGACTCTTATTACGGTCAGAATCCCGAAGTACTCTTGAGCGGAGTCCACACCTACGGCTGGATAAGGGGGAGTGTTGTGAATGGAAATAACCAGAGTCGGTTAGGATTGCGGGTATCTTAGAGATACACCCATATCTATGTATTCGATGTATCTACTCTCCTACCATGCCTATAAATAAAGGGCTGGGGGTTCCTCCCCAAGTAGTTGATTCATAACAATAACATATTATTAAAGAGACACTTCACACCCTCTCTCTCTTCCATGCGTGAATAGTGCGGCCAAGGCATAGGCAATGGGCTGGGCTTCGACATTAGGGAGTAATATTACTATTATGAATTATTAGGGACAAATAACTCGGTTAAACTTAGGGTTAACAAATAACAGTTTGGGCGAAAAAGGAAAGTAGGTCAAATGAAGCCCAAAAATTGTGAAATAAATACTGGGGTGACCGGAACGACGAGAGAAAGAAGACAGAGAAGACGGATCACAATTTCGACGTCGGACGACGAAACTAAAAATAGAAACGTCTCCCGTCAAAAGTGAAAATCACAACGTCTCATCGAATAAGATTAAATTGTGGGAAAACGACTCGAGAAATGTTGTTCCAAATAGTGCCACTATTTATTACTCTCTGAGACGTTCACAACGGTATATCGCATCAAAGTGTTCACAAACAAACAAAGTCTAAAATAAACACGTGCACGGTCAAAAGCACGTGCACGAACAACGCACAACGAAAAGTGGTCGTTACATCCTCCACACCTTAGAATAAAGTCCGTCCTCGGACTTTCTAACATATCTAGTCGCTCTAGTAACTATCCCAATAATGTCACATTATAATTTAACCCACGAATAGCTATTACAAGTGCTTATATATGCACTAGGTAATCAATCATTAACACCACCAGCATGTATGTATTCACGCACATTATACACTTATACCTATTACAGTCAGTCAGTTTCATACATGTGTTTCAATCATATACATATACGTACATCCCTTATATAGCTACTACTTACCCAGCACAAATAATAGTTCAGATACTCACATAAGGACAGTCTCACACTAGCAAATACAATCGTCGCTCTACGTGTAGATAGCTACCTATGCAACAAGCAACCATGGGTATATTACTCCCTAATATTTCCTAGTATACATCCAATACCAAACACACCGACACTTGTAGTCGCACCACGCCATTATTCAAACAAGTCTTACTATATCTAATACACATTCACCATTACTATAATTTCACAAATATAGCCATTCAAAGTGCATGTAAATATTTCACCATATCTTCGCATCACATACGGCCCTATAACTATACTCACGACACGCCAAACATATCATAGTCACCAAAACTTATAACTAGGCACATACTTACCCGTGCATGGTGCACCCCCATACACGCTAACATTTCATCCATGTATACCAATCATACAATTACAAACTCAGTACATTGACACGCTTAGTTTAGCTAGCACACATACGTTCACACGGGCAAGTCCTTAGTAAATATCTATACCACAAGACCAACACTTATAGCTATATACTGGTTAGTGACCCACAATCATGTGCGTAACACAACCGAAAATAACAATCCAAACATTATACATACATCATCCATCACTATACACCAACCACATACAAATACACCCACGTACATAGAGTATACCCACTCAAGCTTGAGTGAGACTCAAAATCATAGCAGAATAATTCCATATACATAACATAGCATCCATACATATGCCAATACTATCTAATGCATACACGTCTACCAACATAACCACATACATATCTAAATGTCAACACCCCTAATATCTAATCAGGTAATATCGCATATTTCAATCACTTCATATACCATGATATTATTACAAACATTAGCACACCTATAATTACAATATTTCCCCTAATAAATACAGTCATCGTATAGTCACATACATGTATCATATATTCATACCATATCCATCCATCTATAATTGGCACACCAATACACTTACTTCATCCATTAGTTAAGATATGCAATAGCCGGGTATACCTCATGGCATACACGCACACAACATCCATAAAGGCAAGCAATACCAATCAAAATTATATTTCTACTACCACAGGTATATCATCTATATACTCACGCAGCAAGAACATAACCACCTACGTCTAAGCGCAATACGTAACTACGTACGAGCACACACTCATGCGTACAACACATAGGTCACATAATAGGCCTACCCACTTAACTATACGTACACCTATTATTATCACACACAGCATACATATAGTTTCACCAATCATATTATTTTAACCATCATAAGTATCTCCAACTACATACACTCTATTCAGACATTCCAATACAGAATCTTATATACATAGACGCCCCTAGAGTGGTATAGCTATATCCTCGCACATATCCATAAATATTAACACACTTACAATTTCATAACATCATGAATAACTCTGAGTATGTATATATCACATAATAGGCAAACATTATCATGCTATAGGGGGTACACTCTTCAAGCCTACATACTCAACTCAGGTACATGCGCTACGACAACATCACCAAAAGTCTAAGGACCCACGACTAAACTGGCGCGACGTAAATAACGGCAAACACTAGTGGAATAACTAGGCAGAAGGAAGGAAACCAAGATTAGATGGCGTAACGAAACAAGATCGTAAAAATGGGTCCAGGCAGGGCGAGGACAAGGAGGTAAATAGATCAAGTGGAACGGAGATACAATTGTGGATGTTTAGGCGGGGAAGAAAGACGTAAACATTACTCTCATAAGTTTTCGGAAATGGTACATGAATAGCGAAAGTCAAAAACACTAAAAGTATAAAACGGTCATATTTTGAAAAGCTGGAGTTCTCCTCCGCATAAACGATATTTGAATATCGATAAAATAAGTTGTTCGAAATAAGTTTGAGTTGAATACACATAATAAGAGGAAATGATTTATTGGCTTAACGGAAATCATTATGAAAGGAAGTAAAGCGTTCATACGAACATTAAGGACGTAGTTTTAGAAAATATTATACGGCAGTGATGTAACAATGTTGACAAAAGTTTTGAAACGAAATTAAATTAACGAAAGAATTTTAAACTCGTGCTAAATACTTTCAAAGTCTTTAAGCCAGGAAACAGCTTAAATAATCAATATTGAAACTACCTTTTAGTGTAACCAGGATTTGCCAAAAGAAGTCGTTTTACCAAAGCTCTTAACATACGGGCTAATGAGCCTAGCACGGATATATAAAAATATTTGAAGTTCTATTTATCTTGGAAGAGATTTTAAAGTGTGTATGCTATGCGATTAAAATGGATCTCATAGTTAGAAAAATGGTATGTCGAATTTTCAAAATAGTAATAGAGTCTTTAAACCGAAATGCGAAATTATAGATTAGAAAATGGTTACGAGATATCAATTATAATTACAACCATTAGACTCCGAAATCTACAAGGAATTTGACTCAATCGAAAAGTGAGAAATTTAAGTATATACGTAGCGGGTTTAAAACAAAATTTAAACTTAGCGAAAACTTTAATAATGGGTAATCGAAAAATTAACTTTAAAAGAAATTAAGCCTAGTGAATGGGGACATTCGAAGGATCAACGATTATCGAAACGTGGTGGTCATGGGAATCGAGGCAAGGGATTTGGTCGGATGATCAAAACATAAATACGCCTAGGTTATGACTTAGGAAAATCCACGGAAACTTCTACGGTCAACCAACTAAAGGTTATGGAACTAAGCGCTAAGACTCCCTAAGGGCTAGACATCGATGAAATGAGTTCAACTTGGTCCGAAATTGATGAACCCAAGCGAGAGACCAATGAATTCTAGAAGTCTATCCTAGTCAAAGCTAGACAGGAACCACTAAGGTAACTCCTACGACGACCAAATCAACTCCTAGCGGGGAGTCTAACTAACAATCAGGGGCCTCTAACTAGCAAGCACGGACGTCTAACTAAGTCTTCCTACCACCTAGTGACATAGGAAAACTACGAGACTCAAGGCTATAAACTCGGATGTTGCAATTTATTTAATGGACATTCCATAGTTATTATCGTTGTTCCGATAATTCGCAATTGCAAGACGGACCTGCATGGGCCACCACTAAAACCTGTCACGTCCCGCTTCCCAAAAACGTGGAGGCGAAGCGTGAGAAGGTCCGCTCAGACTTGAAGCTACAAGCTGCAAGTCCGATAAGCGTCAATCAAATTTAAACTGCAGGTCCTTGCAACGCGAAACGAAACAAAGGTAATAATAACGAAAAGAGACAAAAGAAACATCTCAGAATATCCATAATAATAAATCTCAACATCGCAGAAAAGCTACCAGGCTAAAAGAAGAATCGAAAAGAAAGTACAAGAGACTGAAAAGAGGCCTAAGGCATGGCCAACATAATACATAACATCAACAAGAAAAGAGAGGTGCTACGCACCGACAGCCTAACAACGACTAAGCAGAAAACAACCACAGCTAGAAGGAGCTCTAGGACTGGTCTCATATATCCTCGAACTCAACACCTGCAACCTGTTCGTCCTCGACGACCAACTCTGGCTCACAATCTAACATGTGACACCCAAAAGAGAAAAGGGGCACATGTCAGCAAGCCTACAAGAGACTTGTGCAAGGAAACTGAAAGTAACTAACAACCTAGCACTTATAATATTAAGCAATGACATGACAGTTTAGTTTGATGCATCAGTTTAAAAAAGAGAGACAAGCACGCACGATGTAGCGAAAGCTACCAATTCACTAATCACTTATTACTTATCACTGTTTATCACTTAGTGCATAGAGAGTCCACCTGCTGGCCAGCTCGTGGCTCAGGCCGCTTATCTCTTATCACTAATTATCACTTAGTGCATAGAGAGTCCACCTGCTGGCCGGAGTGGCGGATCAGGCCAACTCGGGCTCAGTCCGCTTATCTCTTACCCCACGCATATGTGTCGAGCGTTGGGGTTTCCAACTAACTGTGCTCGCTTCTGGAACACGAGCCAGGAAGTGTATTTCACTTGGCATAGGGGTGCACCTAGCCTTATTTATCGAGCGTTGGGGTTTCCAACTACAGGGCTCGCTTCTGGAACACGAGCCAGGAATATAAGTATTGTAGCGTGTGCTACGTAATCACGATGAATAATCAATATGCAATGCCATGAACAGATATTTACGTACCGTTAATAGGAATTAAACATGACAGGCAAGGATGCAGGGATGATATGAACAGATAATTGCGTACCGTTAATTGAATTTAAACGTGACATACAAGCATGATGAGAGTGACGGATCTAGCTTTGTTGTCAAGCTAGATCAAAGGCGTCCAGACAGCTATCCTTTCACTGTCTAATCTCTTTTACGCTAAGCAAGGTAATGGCCTAAGACGTGGCCCAATTCAAAAGATAGCAAGTTTCACTTGCCTGAAATAAGTGCCGGTATCATAATACTCAATGTCCAATCACAGATTCACAAATTTCCAGAGCTCCCACGCTCGGTCCAACAATCAGCCTACAGTCCCGTATTATTAAGTTGGATTAGTGAGTTACAAAGCAGTAAAAGTAATTGTTTTTAATCTTGAATTAACATGCGATGGTTGGGGTTCCTATGGTGCAGATCTTACCTCAACACGACGTGAGAGCTATACTGGCGTCGGGTAGCGACGTCATGGGTTGGATTCTGGTATTGTGTAAAGTAACGGTGTCGGCCCGGAAACGGTAACGGGGCGCGAAGGAAGCGTGCCATAAATGCGACATGGATAGCAATAATAAGCTATCAGTGGAAAAATAACATCAACCAGTATTTATATTAGCCAAGCTTATACCATATACTAATATATAGCGTATATGTATTGCTAGCTAACTCATAATATAACAGTACCTAAATCATATGGACTAAGGCATTTTTATTATAACAGGGCATACTACAAACTTAACCCTATTAACATCCTGGTATATGGATTTACTAAGATAATATACCCTGCATATAATATCGCTTAGTTAATAATCCAACTTACAACAAAATACAACAAGGCGCCTTAAAACTTTGCTCCGAACAGAGGAGGGAGCTCTGCAAGCATGGTGGCGCCATGATAGCAGCGACACTGCTGGGTTCCGCTGCTCGCTGCAGCGGCTGCCGGGGAGAAACAGCGACTAGGCGACAATGTCGCGCATGCTACGGCCAAGGGGAAATGCTGCCGCACGCGGACGGCGTCAGCAGCACACTAAGCGGTGATCTGCAGCTCGCCTAGGCTGAAGATCCGGCGGCTATGTCATCGCTCCTGGGCGGAGCACGGCGGAGTACGACAGGGGAGGCCGGCGCTGCTGTCAGCGCCGGGGAAAGCCCGGCGATGCCGCTGCCGCGCGATGGGAGAGGGGAGCCGGTGAGAGGTCCGACGAGGCTGTGTAGATGATGGTCAGGGTCGGGGGCTTCCGGGGTTGCAACGCGGAGCACGGGCGGCCACGGCGGTCGGGATTCGGTCGGGGGAAAGCCTAGGTCGCCGGCGAAGGTTAAGAGGTCGGAGGTGATGGCTACGGTCGGAGGCGCGGGGGTGATTTGGTCGAAGAAGTAGAGATGCGGCGCTGGGGTTCGGGTTGCCGCAGCGGGGGAAATGAGGATGGAGGCGGCGGTTTTGATGGAAGAAGACGCGATGTAGGGGTGGCCTCGTGAAAGTTGAAGCTGTGGATAAAAGCAGGAGGCGGCGGCTTCTTGTGTTGGCTGGGAGAGGGGGTAACCTAGGGTTATTTGTAAATAGCTAGGGTCAGTAGAGATGTCCTCTAGGGTTAAAAAAATGTAGGAGTGCAGCTGCTATAGTATCCTATAATAAGAATTGCATTAAAGTTGTATTATAAAGTGACAGGTGCTAGGCTATCCTATAGGATGAAGGTCAGTACGCACATGGGTCTCCAAGGGGTTGATGCTAGGTTAGGGTTATATTGCTTTGATTAGAAAAATTGTTATAACATATTATTAAAGAGACACTTCACACCCTCTCTCTCTTCCATGCGTGAATAGTGCGGCCAAGGCATAGGCAATGGGCTGGGCTTCGACATTAGGGAGTAATATTACTATTATGAATTATTAGGGACAAATAACTCGGTTAAACTTAGGGTTAACAAATAACAGTTTGGGCGAAAAATGAAAGTAGGTCAAATGAAGCCCAAAAATTGTGAAATAAATACTGGGGTGACCGGAACGACGAGAGAAAGAAGACAGAGAAGACGGGTCACAATTTCGACGTCGGACGACGAAACTAAAAATAGAAACGTCTCCCGTCAAAAGTGAAAATCACAACGTCTCATCGAATAAGATTAAATTGTGGGAAAACGACTCGAGAAATGTCGTTCCAAATAGTGCCACTATTTACTACTCTCCGAGACATTCACAACGGCATATCACATCAAAGTGTTCACAAACAAACAAAGTCTAAAATAAACACATGCACGGTCAAAAGCACGTGCACGAACAACGCACAACGAAAAGTGGTCGTTACATAATTAGATTAACATGTTTATTTTTCCGCTGCTTTTCTGTCTATGTTCCGTCCGACTTAGGACGGGCATATAGTTTTTGGCCCTAAGGGTCCCAGAAAACCCTTCAGTGGCATCAGAGCTTGTTGAGCTTGAGTACGGGTTCTCGGGTTATGAGCCGACCCGAAGTAATCGCTCTTACCTTACCAAGTCCCGATAAGATGGTGATCTTATACTGGGTTGGGCATTGTCGAGAGGCATGCTGTAAAACAAGTTTCTGAGGTATCTTGTGACGGGTCTAGGGTGCCATGGATGATGGGCCTTAACAGCGTCGCAATGATATCAGAGTGATACCCTTCAGTGGTATCAGAGCATGGTCTGTGTTACGATCTAGCCTACGATTTTATTAAACATATGAAATGCTTTTAAATACTTTTAAAAATGTTTTTAAAGTTATGAGATAAATTTTAAAAATGTTTTTGATGTTTAAAAATCAATGTGATAAATTTTTGAATATGAAAATTTTTAAATGACGTTTTAAAATTTATGTGATAATTTTTAAAACTAATTTTAAATATTTTAAAATTTATGCGATAAGTTTAAAGTGCCTAAAAATTTTATATGATAAATTTTTAAGCATGAAAGTTTTTAAAATGATGTTTTAATGTAATACCCCGTTTCCATATGTACGCGTATTTATACGTATTTTGGCGTAAATGCGTATTAGGAGTATTCTCGTATTTTTTCTTTAAATATTTTGTTGTAGGAATTATTTTTAAAAGATTTTAAACTCATCTTTTGAATTTAGTAAATAGGAGTATTTTGATGAATACTTGTATTTATGGTGTATATGGTATTTCAACTTGTATTTTTATTTTTTGCAAAATACAAATTCCAAAATTGTTTTACCATGACACCTTAGCTTATTAGGTGTCATCTTGCTAATTAAGAAGGAGACACATGGCTTAGACTTTGACTAAATGAAAGGATGAGAGGATTTTAGGGAGACCTAAAATCTAGGCAAAGAAAAAACAAAAAAAACAAGAAAATCACATATTCTCTCACTCTCCCTCTCCTTCCCAATTCTGGCCAAAATTTTGTATCCCCCTCTTTCACTCATTTGCTTCATTTTTCTCTCCACCAAGAACTCTTCCAAGCACCTCTCTCATTCCTCATCATTCCTCCATCAAAATTCATCTCAAAAATCATCCCAAATCCATCTTTAGAAGCCAATTTGGAGCTTGAAGATTGGAGATTGAAGAAGGAGGCCCAAGAATTCTTCAAGGACTAAGAAGGTCCAAAGAAATTTTGGAGGACTTTGGAGGTAGAAATTCCTTTCACTTAGGTAGAATTTAGTTTTAGGACAAGGAGAATTAAGTTAACTTTTTCATGCTGAAATTTGATCCAGAAAAACTGAAACTTTGACTAAGTGCTGGGGTTAATTGGCTAATGGGAATGCCTTGGAAATTTTATATGTTGGGTATCTCATTGTTATGAACAACTTTATTTTTGATAAATTTTCCAAATTATAGTCGTATGATTTTATAAAAATTAGAATATGCAAACTGGTGTTTCAATCAAAACTGTTCTGAAATTCCAGTATTTTTATTCTCTGTTAACCTGAGAATATCTCCCAACGTAGATAAAAGAAAAATCTAAAAAAAAATATTCATGTAGATCTCGACGTCCTACCCCAACATCATATAACATATGATATATGTTCAATTCAAAATGTAGGAGAAATATGACTTCTTCTGTAACTTGTCCAATTTCTGGCAGTTTTGACACTTTGTATTAAAACCAAGATTTCGGCCACAATTCTTATTGAAATTAGATGTTCTAGGACATTTTGGACAACTACTCTTCAAGATGCACAATACCTAATTTTTTATTTCATCCATATCTGCTTGTAACTGGGAGAAAAGCACTGATGAAGTTGATGCAATGTTTCTGTTTTTTTTGTATTGTCATCATTTACTAAACTGATCACAATAAATCATCCATATCATATTATTTTCTGAAATTTGGTATGGCAATGCAAAACACCCATATCTACAACTTTCGTGAAGGGACCAGAGACAAATTCTGACTGTAGATAGGCTAAAAGTGATATTATTTCGGCTGTAACAGTTTTGACAGGTTCATATGCTAATTTTGCTTAGTACTTATCAAGGTGTTGTTTTGTTTGAAGTTAAGTTTGTTTGTGCTAATCATGTTCTCAATGACATGCTCTTGATACATGTAATTATGCAGATGGTTCATGAAATATTCGTTATGTTAATAATGTTTAAGTTCAATTTGTTTATGCTTTTGTGCTCACATTAGTATGTTCATAAATGAGTTTGTGATGATATTCCATGCAATTCTTTAATTGAGGAGATGATGATGATGATGATGATGATGATGATATTTGTTAAAATTTGGTTAAAAGCGGTATTCAAGACCGCTAGATGATTCGTTGACAAACGAAGTAACATCTTAAAAACTGAGAGTGAGAATGAGGAATGTATCAGTCCTCCTAAAGGAGGGTGACACGGGTTTGGGGGAAAACGGGTAAACTTTAGGAGTTAAGGCGCGGACGTATGAATTATGATTTCTCGCCCGATGTGTTGCCCCCAGAAGGGGAGTTGGAGAGGGCTAGAGAGGCCGCTGGTGTACTCGTGATGCACCATGACAGTAACTGATGGTTTCCTCCGTTTGTCCGACAGAAAAACCGAGCTGGTCTCGCTCCAGTACCTTGCCCCCATTCGGGTACGGACTTACGAGAGGCCCCCTCCGGTGCCCGTGTTGCTGGTTGGGGTACCACTTTTTCACCCACCCTGGGTGAAGTCCGCCTCCTTAGCGTCCTACGGTTTACACGGGTTCCAAATATGTGAATCAACAACTTATAGTAATTGTCTTTAATTTATAAATGTTGTTATCTCATGTCTCCTGACTTTTGTTTACTTTAATGCTGCTATCCCATGGTAATATGTTCTTATGCTTCCTTTCAATATCTGAATTTCATAATATGGTTTACATGCATGTTTTGCACGTTCTCATAACTAGGTTCGCATGTTGGAATGTGATTACTTTTATGCACCATGAACCTTACTTGTTAGACCACCCTTCCTAGATAGACATACCAATTCTAAAACTGGGTCCTACTAGAGTGTTAGGAGTTTCTACTGGGTCACGCGTTGACGTGTCCCCGTTGACTTTCAGGTCATGTGAGTTGGAGGTTGGAGATAGCGTCTGAAGCTTTGGAGTTGGTGATCTGTTGTAGTATTGGGTGGTGGGGGGTATGATGAGAGACTTGTACTTTTGGTGTTTCTTTTTCGGGTGGACCTTTGTACTTAGAGTTGTGAATATGAAGATGTTGGTGTATGTATAAGATGTATCAATGTATTAATAAAATGAATATTGTACTTTTGTTATTTTCTCAGTGTTTTTATCTGTGATGGAGTTTTACTTGTACTTCCCAGCATGTGCGTAGTACCTACGGTGTTCTTCCTACTCTCTTCTTGCTTTCTTTCTACGTAACACTCGCCTCTTCGGGAATACCTGATACGGATTCGTACTTATCGGGTATCCCGGAGAGCGGGTCGTTACATTTAATTTTATGAGATATTTTAAAACTGATTTTAAAGGTTAAAATTTTTATGCGATAAATTTTTTAAAGTAGCATGCAAATTTGTGATTTTAAAAACAAGTTTTTATGAGATAAAAATAAAATATTTTTAAATCATATTTTAAATTTAAATGTTAAATTTATGTTTGCATGCTAAAATTATTTATGTGATAGACATTGTTCTATTTAAATTGTTAAATAGTTGTACACTTTTATTTTATGCGATAAAATTAGTGTAATCTTATGTTAATGGCTATGCATAATCTTGTCCCTTATTTGATAACACAAGACAACCCATTAGGTTAGCCATTAAGAAATGATTAAAATTTATTACTTGAATTTTAATGACATGCTATGTTTTAATAAAACTTTTAACAACCCTTTAAGACCTAATTCATGATTAGGGTAGTCCTTTTAATGAATCTTAATTCTAATTGTTATAATTAATTCTCATTAAAAGACTTCGCTTTTGGCGTTGTTAATAAAGTTTATTAAAATCCTAATAACGATTAGGATAGCACGTGAACCTTATAGTTGATAAGGACTTAATAAAAGTTATTAAACAAATCCTAAAATTTTGAATTTAAGGATTCAACTAGTTGATAGGATTAATTAGTTGTTAATAAAAGCTGTTTAGTCTATGGCACACATATAAAAATGACAAGCTTCATTCAATGGACCATGATCCAGTCAATAAGCTTGGCTAAGAGTTTTGGATCACCCTTTAAGGGATAGTGATCCTGGCTTAGTCAATTCCTTGGATGTGTTCCACTGGACCGCAATATCGCGAATCATGATTGTATGACACCCTGGACTATATCTAAGTCAAATACGTTAATGATCTTATTAAAGATTAATCCGTATCCCTCCTTGATTTTGGAGCTTGGTAACTCAAAGAAGACAATTATAGTTGTTGAGTCTCCTCAAGCTATGACATGTTTATCTTTAAGGAACAAACTCCAATATACATGTGATGTAGTCTAGACTTGACCCAAATCGATACGTCGGGTCTCCTGGAGCATCGATCTAAGTCAAATCTGGAAACGAAATCAAGGGTCTGACTAGACCAGTCATTATGATTTGTTGAGTCTCCTCAAAATCATAAGTGACTATGGGTAAAAAACGATAGGGAGTCACATATGATGTGATTGACTAAGAGTTAGTCTACCAATCATGGAACCAATCAACTTGTTGAGTCTCCTCAAGGTTGTAAGGTTCAGGATGATTGGATCCCTCTTTCACTAAATTTTAAATATTTTAATTCGATTAAATCATTCGTTATTAAGCTTTGAAACGATCGTAAAAATAGTGGGAGGATATAGATAGATGAATGCCAATCTACCTATATTTAATATTGAACATATGCTAAACTAGGGCAAGACTATGTTTACCGAAGGAATCAAAATATAATTTTTAATGGAATTAGTTAATTGGTCAAATAGGTTGATTAATTGAATATCAAGTTAAATTCTAATTGTTAGGATTAAATTATACTCTCGTTGACATTAAAATGACCTTATAAAGAACAGACTTAAGAAATACGATTTCATTAAGTTCTGGGTCCAACAAATAAATTCACGCTACATGTCACCCGTCTCTATATGAGGCAGCTTGAACATATATGATATTCGAAATATGTTTCTCCCTACAACTTGTCGAGCTACCCTCAAGGTTGTAAGGACAAACAATTTTGATCCGCAAAGTTCGAGAATTCGATCAAACTGTTTGAGTCGAATACGAGTGCATGAGCGGTGCAAGACTATGTATCCCAACCGGATCTTGAGACAAGCAACTTCTTGAGCTACACTCAAGATTGCAACTCTTAGGCGTTTAGATACATGAGATGCATGCATAGCTATTTATTTATGTTGGGCTATTTAATATCTAAATGTGATTTAGAAAAGGAAGAAGGCACTCCAAAAAGTCAATTGAGAAAGTAAGTTTATTTTTATCATTAGTAAAGGCATAAGTAGGAGGAAATGAAAATGTGACATATTCTGATGTCACGATTTCATAATTATTGTTATACAAAAGGTTAACACATTTTGACAAATGTCGTCACATTGCTTCTGAAGCAATGAGTAATATGTATAACGATAATATATATATTTAATGTTAATATATATAAATACACAAGATAGTAGCAAACTTATATGGCAAAATAGACTAGGCCGTATCGAGAGACTAAGCTTCACTAGTCACATAAAGAGAGGTCTGACCTCTCGTATTATGAAGTCTGCAGACACTTGTGAGTCTTATCCTCTTAGATATAATGGCCGAAACCCATCTGTAAGACAGTGGGAGAATGAGTTGTCGAACTCAGTCTGGTACATACTGATGTACCCGAGTCTAGATTAACCAAAATAAGTTATTCGTATATTTTATTAAGACACGTGTTCTTGATGAAACACAAGTCTGATAAAATAAAGAATGAAATGACTAAAGTATTTAAGCTGATTCGATTAGATCGAATGGTCAAATACTAAGCTACATAAAATCTTGCGCAATTAAAAGAAAATGTGATTTTCTCTCAGGTCAAGTCTGTTAACACATCGGTGTGTTAAAAGGTATGAATCACACTTATTTAGACCTGGTGTGATCCATTGTTAGTGACTCTGAGTTAAGTCCTCCTTCTGGGTTAAGTCCCAGACGGTAATGCCTAGGTTTTGATAATGTTCTATGAGGACATATCAATAAGATAATCGATCATTAGGAAGTTGTATAATTACTCAAATCTCGTGAGACGAATTGTCGAGTTAGACATCATAACTGATGATGACTTAATCAACTTCCGGGATGAAATTCGGAGTAGTAACTCCGATTTAAAATTTGATGCAATCAGAATATGTCCGTGTGCGTAAATAAATTTTGGAATTTAGTTTACGTGCCCAAGGAAAATGTTTCCTCATTTTCTGCAAGTAAATCTTTAAGTTGAAAGATTAGGAGCAGAAAGGAAATAGTGAAGTACAATCATATTGGTCGAGAACGGTTTTCATCTTAATTCCTATAAAACGGATTATAATGAAACCGTTTTCCGCCAGCAGATGTGTACAGAACTACTCGGACCAAACTCGATGTAAACGCTTAAGTTGACCATGAAATTGGAGCATTCACTTATAAGTTCGTTTTTCTAAATATGATTTAGACGGACCAAC
Source organism: Scilla litardierei (assembly GCA_030789695.1). NCBI lineage: Eukaryota > Viridiplantae > Streptophyta > Magnoliopsida > Asparagales > Asparagaceae > Scilla > Scilla litardierei. Next base: position 73,805,971 of record CM061131.1, read on the forward strand.
TTATATGAATTAACCAGAAAGTTTTCAAGGTCAGTGGGAGCGTATAAATTACATGCGAGGCATCAAAGGGATGGAACATATATTTTGACAAAGTGATCAAAAAAAGTTTGATACTTTATCAGAAATAAATATGAGCCATTTGAAATGACCAGTAACCAAATTTAAAGATTATTATCGTAAGGTACGATGAATGATTCGGGTTCAATATTACATATTTAACCCCCCATTTAGCCATATTTTGTGCTAAGGTGATGCTACATTGTTCTCTAATTCATACGTATTTTCTACACATTTATTTATTAGAGAAAACACTCTATTTGAGCACAAAACAGCATTTAACGATGAAATTCTGCAAATTTTATATTTTTCCTAGCTTGGTCTCGATCTCACAATTCCAACGACTATTTATTTGTATTTTTCTGAGATCTGTGCTAATTACTGTGTATTTTTGAATGCAGAATACAATTTAAATGGAGAAATACGCTCGAAAATACGGAAATACGGTCGCCACCCAATCAGCATGTGCCACGTGGCGGCCATCCGCCGCTTCCCGCCGTATCCAACGTCTCACAGCAGTGGGCGACGCGAAAATCCCTCAGCCGTTCGATTTCGATCGAACGGCCGACATTTCGCCCGCTCGAAACACAACGAAGCAGCGCTGTCGTCATTTAGCTCCATGTGGCGGCCATCAAAAATATCCCCGCCACATCGAACGGCCCCGAATCATCCCGCACTCGAAATCATTTTCGAACGAAGGCTGGCGTCGTGGCACCATCGCAACGGTTGCGCTTCGATCGAACGGTGCGAAGTAACACCGAGTCGAAGACGAAGCGTTCGACGAAGCAGCGATTTCTGAGGACACGCGTCACCATCTTGTCGACGCTCGCTCGAATCGAACGGCCGACGACGACCCCGACGTGATCTCGGATCGAAGAGCGAAGAAGCGGAAGGATCCGCATCCAATGACACGTGTCAGCGTGTGGGTTAATCCCGCTTGATCGGACGGTCACAGTTTGATCCGATCGGGATTTGCGGCCCAGATCAGTTCGGGTGCGGGTTTTTCAAACCCAATAAGCAATTTAAACCCGCAATCTTATTATATAAGGTATTCCTAGGGTTTTTGAGCGTATTCAAGCAGATTGGGGCGTATTTTGGGCGTATTGGAGGCTCTAGGAGCCGTATTTTCCCCCTGAAAAATTCTGTAAAATTCCAGAGGCTTGTTTTATTATTTTCAGAGAGTTTGAAGTCTTTTCAAGGAGAATTGGTGATATATTTCTTAACTTAAACCCCTTATTTGATGCTTTTCTACCGTATTTTGCTATAATCTTGACGTATTTTGCTATGAAAGTTGATTATTATTGCATGATGAGTAGCTAAATCTCTGTTGTGCATGGTATGGAGTAGTTAGGTGCTATGATTTGTGTTAGTTTGGTTGTATTCCATGTGCTAAATCGTTAAACGTCGTTAAAATTGTAATCTTTGTTCGTAAATCGACTTTTTCAGATTCCAAAAGAATTGATTTAGTTGATGATCGCCCCAAAAGGGTGAGTTTTGATCTCCCCAAAAGGGAGTTTCATACCGTAGTGTTGATCTCTCCAAAATAGAGTTTCATATCGTATTATAACTTTAGCGACGATCTTTTTGAATATTGTGTTTGAACCCCCAAAAGGGCATCTTCCGATGAGTTGCTCCCAAAAGGGGAATTCATTGCGTTATACCTATCAACCAAATTAATACGAATCGTTGATCCTAATGAACCCATACCATGTGCATACTTTTTATAGATATTTTCAGACACGATTTTCTATGTTTATATTGTTCACGTGTTCACATCACTATCACCGTCATCATTGTTGAAGTGGTTAGTTTCTTTTCGTAGGATTTCTATTTGATTTGAATTGTGGTTGCAACAGATTTCTTCCCGTGGATTCAACATCTGGACTCCCAAATTTTACTACTTGTACGGACTCTTGCACTTGAGAGAGAGCACCTTTCGGAGCCCACCAAGTTTTTGGCACCGTTGCCGGGGAGGAATGGTTTGTGACTACGGTTTATTTCATTTAGAGGACCTTCGGTGAGATCTTTCCACTTTACTGTACATAAACTTTTTTATTTTATTTTAATTTTTTTTAAAAAATGGAATATATGAATTTCTATTGCACGAACAATATGTATGATGCACGGTATGCTAATGCACACAAACATAGGATGGAAAAGCTCAAGATTGTAAATTTTAATCAAACTGATTGTGAAACTTTCTTTCAGGCCTGGAGGAGGTTCACAGACATTATATCGAGCTATCCGCAGCATGGGTACACAAATGAAGAGCTTATGGCGTCCTTCCTAGATGGACTACAACCATAGCTACAGGATTTTTTGGGAGTCATGACGCCGAAGAGGCGTGGGAATACATGGAGTCTCTGCAAGAAAGTGAAGAAACCATGAAAGCGATTTCAGAGTGCGATTCAATGGAGCCTTCGTGCCTTGATCAAGAAGAGCAAAGCGTAGACGTTCATTTGCAATACTTGAAAGAGGAAGCTTACCTGATTATTCAGGCACAGGAGGCCACATCCCTTCAATTCCAGGAGAATTTTCTTGCTCGGAGCCGGCAGATTCAAAAATCTATTGAAGATCTTAATTTGATTGCCACTTGCGTATAAGAAGGTAATGCTTTTGAAACTCAATTTAAAGAATCTAATACGAGTTTATCTTCTATTGCAGGAAAATCGAGCAAGCCATGTCACGTTGAGGACACGAATATAAATATACACATGGCAGAAAGTGTGTGCAAAAGAGAGGACGAGCTAGCAATTTTGGATGAACGAGAGGAGGAGACAGCTAGGGACAAGGGTCTTGAGATTATCGCCATGGAGCCAGAACCATGCCCTCCTCCAGTTTTGTCCCAAAATCATTTACCCCTCTCCCCATTGATCGAGCATCGTACAAAGAGTAGTGCAAATCTTTCAGGGAGTAGTCATCAACTTGCTTTAATTTCTTTCACTTATTTTGATGACTATATTTGCAATATTTTTATTGCGAAGAATCTTAAATTAATTTGGACTGACATACCTCATCTCTCGCAGGACATTGGCAAACAGCTTATAGAGATGCTTGGAGTTGTGTTGCTGGGGTCCAAATTAGTTTTTGGAGGAAGAATAATCGCCGAGGAGCGCAAGGAGCAAATTGAACAACTTCCTCCACCATCAAAGATTTGGGATCCGCCATTTGATCACGGTGTGTTCTTTCCAGTAGTGTAGTTTTTACATGCTTTCTAGGTTGCTTGCTTGAATAAACTCGTACCTCTTCTGACAATGAGGACAATGTCCATCTTTAGTTGGGGGGTGTGTATGAGACCTTAGTTTTTTTTTGATAAGAATAAATCACCAAATCTCATCATTTAAAACTCCTTCATATGCCTCAAATACGGATGACTACGCATTAATTAAGTTCTAAAATTTGTTTATGGCTTGATTAAATTATTTTTCCTTCATGGAATTACCATTAATATGTTATTCATGAAAACTTTCTGTTACGCCTATTTGACCGAGACCCCAAAAGACACGAGCCCAGGAGCCCGACTACTGGTCGAAGGCCCACCTGCATCCTCAAGCCCATTCAACAAAGGCCCTGTAAGGGATCTTCTCGAATGTCGATCCGACCCGGCCCCGATAACCCGCTGGACACTCACCCACTCCTGCGAAAACCGTTCCCCCGAACGCGCGACCACTAAATGGCGGTAATGGGGAGGTGCTGGAATGGCGAAGAGAGCGGCGGCGAGGGGGCGGATTGATGGGGCACGATCGAGGGCGGGCGTGGGACGTGGGCCAGAGGCAATCACGCAGGGAGCTCTACAAAAGGGCTCGGAGGACGACGAAGAAGAGGACCGCATCTCAGGTAACAAAACCTAAGGTACTCCATCAACGACCTCGTTCCCCCAATTCATCTCCTTCCTCCCCCGCTCGCGCCGAGAGACGCCGTTACGATCTCCTCACGAGTCGAACCGTCTCCGCCGGGCCTCCTTTCTCAGATCACTATCTAACTTAGGCATCGGAGGGGATTTGGCCGGAACCAAGGTCCGGCCCCCTGACGAGCGTTCTCGTCTACGCAGGTGGACAGCTGATCAACGGGCCGAGGCTACCCCTCGCCCCTCTCTGACCACTCGATCGACTGGATAGTGAGGCTTCCCCTCACCGTTGACCTGCCGAGGCCAAGCACGCCCTACCGAGGCCGAGCGTCTTAGTCGGGTCCGAGATTCCCCCTCGCCGCCCTTCGGCCGTGCATCTACCCGGGCGACTGAGGCTACCCCTCGTCCCCCTCCCAGCCGAGGCCAAGCTCGTCTATCCGAGGCCGAGCGTCTCAACCAGGGCCGAGGCTTCCCGTCGCCCCTTCTGCACCAATTCGAAGCCCCCCAAGGGACCCAAAGCGGGCCCCTTGACCACATTGACCGGGTTCTCCACGGTCAACGCTTTGTAGTGAGAAAACACTCTGAAACATCTGGCGCTGTCTGTGGGAACCTGAAAATCATCCCACAATGCAGAAAACCACACCAACAATGGCACGAGCCTGCAACGGAAGGAAGCGCATGCCCCCCATCCCGGAGGAGGGGAATGACGCATCGAATGGCAACACCGAGGACATGCCCGTTGGCGACCACCATGCCCTCTCAACCGAAGAGACCGGCGGCTCAGAACTGGCCACGCAAGAACAACTCCGCGCCCTGGCTCAGGAGACCAACGCAAGCCTCCAGACGTTGGTCACGACGGTGCAGCAACTCGTCGGCCCAGCGCCGCCCAACAGGGGCACGTTGGACGATGGGCATTGATGGACCGAGGATCCCCCGCACTTGCGGTCTGCCGTGGTCGACGACCACGGGGCCCAGAAACCGAACACGGAGCGTCGGTTCACACTGTCCGGCTCTCGTCAGGCGAGGTCACGCGCCTCCTCACCCTATCGTGAAAGGAGCCGAAGAGAGACCGAAGGGACGGACGGTGAATCGAGGACAGCATCGTCTCGTCGATCACGGTCGTCCCGCCGCAGGAGAAGCAAACGACACCACTCGAGAGACCGATCACGGCGGAGCAGGAGCTCCCGCAGGAGGAGTCGGGAGCGTCGAGGCAGCCCGACCCCCAGCGTGGCGAAGGCTGCGGAGCCAGCCCCGCTGGCGCCGGTGCTACCTCCACCCCCGATCGATCCAGAGGCAGGCGAGTACCGCATCCCCGGAGGCATCCACGGAGACCGGTGTCCCTTATCACGCAGAATAACCGACGCACGGGTCCCCTCTCGATTCAGGATCCCGGTGCTGGGAAAGTACGACGGAATAGGAGACCCGGCACACCACGTGATGGACTACGAGGGGGACATGGCCTTCCAGGGAGCTGACGATGACCTGCTTTGTCGGGGCTTCTATTCTACTCTCAGGGGAGCGGCGAGGATCTGGTACCACAGCCTGCCCGGCCGCTCCATCGACAGTTTCGAACAACTCGCCCAGTTGTTCTGCAAACAGTTCATGGCGGGGAGGCTGATCAAACCTGGTGCTGAACATCTGTTCAACATAGTGCAAGGCCCGGCCGAGCCACTCCGACAGTTCATGCGCCGCTTCAATGCGGAAAGGCTGAACGTGAACAACCCACCCGACCTGGTGGTCCAGACGGCCCTTAAGAAAGGACTTCGCCACAGGGGCCTCAAGAAGTCCCTACACAATGACCCCCCGAAGGACCTCCCCGGGATCATGGCAAGGGCCGAACGCTTCATGCTGACCGAGGAGGCCTTGGCCGAGGATGCAGGAAAAGCCGCTCGAGGGACCAAGCGCGGCGACGGCGGACGAGTTAGCCCCGAAGGGTACCAGACCGAGAAGAGGCAGAGGAACAGGCAGCGGGGAGAAAGCGCGAGGGACATCACCCCGGACGCCATTCTCGCCCAAGTACAGAAGGAAGAGCGAGCTGATCGCCCCCCACCGAAGGCTAAAAGAGGCGGGAAGAACAGGGAGAAGTACTGCAAGTACCACAAGGACGATGGTCATGACACAGAAGATTGCTGGCATTTGAAAAAGGACATTGAGAAGCTGATGAGCCGAGGGCACGCCAGGAATCAGGCCGACGAGCCGGCCCACGGAGAAGGGACCTCCACACAGCCAGACAAGGAGAAGAAGATCAACACCATCCAAGGCCCCCTCCGCATCATAGAGTGAGCGGGCGACGTCTCTCCCCCCGGAAGCGGCCTAGTATGAGGGAGTTATCTAAGTTTACATCCCTCTGTCTAGCTTCATTTCTTTTTTTTCCATTTCCTCCAAATGTACCGGTCCGGCAGGACTCTTGAGAGTACAAATGCATCCCTTTTTGTTATCTTCATTTAAAACCCTGATGGAGTTGACATGACACCAATAGCATGAAAGGTTGGGGACCGCCGCCTCACTGGAGGAGGAAGAGGAGCTTTGCCCTCGCCGACCGACTCCAGCGCCCACAAGTCTGGGGCAACTCCCCCAGCAGGCACAGACGCCGACCGATCCTAAGCCGAGGAGCTTTGTCCTCGCCGACCGACTCCAGCGCTCATAAGTCTGGGGGAAATTCCCCCAGCAGGCGCGGACGCCGACCGGTCCTAAGCCGAGGAGCTTTGCCCTCGCCCACCGACTCCAGCGCCCATAAGTCTGGGGGCAATTCCCCCAGCAGGCACGGACGCCGACCGGTCCTAAGCCGAGGAGCTTTGCCCTCGCCGACCGACTCCAGCGCTCATAAGTCTGGGGGCAATTCCCCCAGCAGGCACGGACGCCGACCGGTCCTAAGCCGAGGAACTTTGCCCTCGCCGACCGACTCCAGCGCTCATAAGTCTGGGGGCAATTCCCCCAGCAGACACGGACGCCGACCGGTCCTAAGCCGAGGAGCTCTGCCCTCGCTGACCGACTCCTGCACCCCTAAGTCTGGGGAGAATCCCCCCAGCCAACGTCAGCTTCGTCCATTCCTAAGCCAAGAACAAGGCGACAACGCAAAGTACATAAGAAGTCCAAGTAAGTCGATTTCGTTTATAATAGCTAACCAGAATACAAAAATGCGTCTTATTTACAGGGGATCAAGGCGAAGGAAACACCCTACAAACAATCTACTCACGACGAATGACAGATTTCTTCGCCTACAGAAGCTAGATCGACACCGACAGAGCAAAATTGGTTGACAAAAGACCCGAAGTAGGTAGCCCAAGCTAGCAGCCATGCAACCAGCAATTATTGGCCATGGAGCCGATAACAAAGCCGAAGGAGATAGCGGGGGCCAGGGATCCATTTCAAGTAGACTGGCCCAAAGCGAAGCGAATGCTTAAAAATTTGAGGATAAGGCCGGGAGGGACGGCTTAGGGAGCCCGAGCTCGGGAGGAAACATCCTCGGGCACTTCGCCCTGCTCAGAGCGAGGGGGATCGACCGGCGGTGGGGCTTGCCGAACACGCTCCGCACATTCCCGGAAAGAAGACTGGACGACTTCGACGATCCGAGGGGCGATGAGGTCTTCATACTTACCGAAAGCCCCCCTGAGAACCTCGAAGATCCTCTTCCCCAGGGTCTCGACGACGCCCTTCTCCACCTCCTCTGCAAGCCGCACCACCTGGCGCCGATCTGACAGTTCCCTCTGAAGCTCCTCCCTCTCCAGGCGGAACGACTCCGCCGCTTCCTCAGCCGACTGATGAGCATCCTCCAGCTTTCCCTGGAGGTCACCCACTCGTCCCTCCAACTCGGCCACACGGAGGTTGAGGCGCCGAGACTCCATCTGGGCCTCCGTCATAGCCACCTCAGCCGCCCCGGCCCGCTCCTGAGCCCTCATGGAGGACTCCTCCAGCTCCCTCAAGCGGACGGCTCGACACTGCAACTCCACAGCGAGCGCTGAACCCTGAAAAGACGAGACATGGGCTAAGAAGAGGATAAAGAGAAAAGGAGGATAGCAAGATAACCGAACCTGTTGAAGGATCCAGACCAAGGAATCCGACATCTTGTCGGCCGGGATCTTCTTGAGGAGGCTGCGGTCCCGGGGAGGGACGGAGACCTCGGTAACCTGCTGGGCCAGGGCTCGGTCAACAAACATTGAACTCCCAGGGACGACGATCGAAGCCAAGTCGCTCGCCAACAAGGCCCCGACCCCTGGTGATACGGGCGAAGACGCGGCAAGGGGGGTGGCTGGCAAAGCTATTGAAGGATCCCCGGCGGTCGCCACGGGAAGCGCGGAACCTGCCGGACCGGAGGGATCCACGTCCTCCTTCCTCTTCTTTCCACCGTGGGGCTCCGAAGGCGCCGGAGGGGAACGCTTCCGCCTCGCACCATCCTCACCCCCCGGAAGGGGATCGCCAGAAGAAGAGGCGGGAGGCGCGGCCACCACCTTACCCACGGAAGGCTCGGCTCGGCGCACTTCCTCCTCAACGGTCCTCCAAGGCGCCCTTCCAGAGGTACTACCTCGGCTCCGAGCGGCTCCACGACGGATCAGCTCATCGACGTCACGGACGAATTCGCGGCCAGCCATCCCTGCAAAGAAGACCGAAATCAGGATGAGTCATAGGGCGATCCGGGGATGAAAAAGCGACCTACCCGGAGACCACAAGATGGCCTTCAGGAGTAGGTCGTCCAACAAAGACCAGATGGACTTCGTTTCCAAAGGAAGAGCCAACAGAAGCGCATCGGCTGCCCGGTCGGCGTCTGAGAGAACTAACGACGGGCGAGGATGGACAGAACTGCCCCAGCTTGTTAGAATCTGGGCCTCACCCAAGAAGACCATGAAAACATAATCCGAGTTCCAATCCCCTGACCAGCGGGGTAACCCGATCAGGCATTCCCTCCTCGAACGAGCTCGGAGTAGCAGCCATGACCCCGGACTGACCGTCTGGACCTGGTAAAAGTGGAAGAGAAGGGGGAGAGTCGGCTCCAGACCACGGGTACAGCAGAGCGTTACGAAGCCCGTCAGTACCGCGATCGAACACGGGGTGAACTGACATAGGGACACTGTGAAATGTTCCATGACCTGGATGAAGAAGGGATGGAGCGGGAAGCGAAGACCCAGGCGGAACATCTCGATGTAGACGCCGACCTCATTGCTCCTCGGAAGGCAAATCCGCTCGTCGACAAATGGAACCCGAACCTTGTATGGGAAGCAGAGATATCTTTCCCGGATCTCCGCGGCCACCGAAGGAGGGGTCCTCGACGGCGTACGGAGGACAACCGGGGGCACATTAAGCCGTACGGCAGCCGACGCCACGTCATCACGGGCGTAGTCTGGAAAAAGTTTCTCCTTCCCCTTATCCTGAAGAGAACGACTCCCGGCGGGGGAACCTGATCCCCCTAGCCGGGGCTCACCCTGCCTGGACTCCGAAGGATCCCTTGCCCTTTCACCAGAACCGCCTATCCTAAGGGCAGCCATAAGATGAAAGCGAGAGAGGAATTACCTTTTTTCGACTAGTCTGGAGAAGGCAAGGAAGCGAAGGCGACGGGAAACTCCGAGTTGTGGAAAGCTTTGAATACCGGGAGAAGCAAGAGAGAAGTGGAGATCAACGCGGCTGAGGATTTTATATACCGGGCGCAGGGGTGAATTCGAAGCGGCTGACAAGAACGCGCGGCAGGCTTCGAAGAACTGGCGGCGTTTCGAAACCGGCGCCAGGGGAAGTCCAATCGATCCGCCTCATCATGACCTACATTTATGACCACGCCTCGGCTGAAGCGCCACTCGGAACCCCAGGAGGTGAAGCGGTTATACCAAGCTAGCCGAGGCCTATCGATCCCACCGATGGCGGCGCCCGAACCCCTCAGCTTCTCAATTGAAGACGGCCCCGCGAACGGAGGGGGTAAGTTTGCAGCCACACGTGGCGGCATCAGAGGACCGACGGCGCTTCGGAGCCCGCGCCTTAAAAATGTCGAACGGGCCCACCCATGATGACGACTAATAAATGAGTCGGCATTGACTGGCGAGCTTGTCAAAATCGGCAGAGGTCACATCGGCCGAGCCGAACATGCCGAAGCCAATCAACTCGACCGATGGGGGCAATTGTTACGCCTATTTGACCGAGACCCCAAAAGACACGAGCCCAGGAGCCCGACTACTGGTCGAAGGCCCACCTGCATCCTCAAGCCCATTCAACAAAGGACCTGTAAGGGATCTTCTCGAATGTTGATCCGACCCGGCCCCGATAACCCGCTGGACACTCACCCACTCCTGCGAAAACCGTTCCCCCGAACGCGCGACCACTAAATGGCGGTAATGGGGAGGTGCTGGAATGGCGAAGAGAGCGGCGGCGAGGGGGCGGATTGATGGGGCACGATCGAGGGCGGGCGTGGGACGTGGGCCAGAGGCAATCACGCAGGGAGCTCTACAAAAGGGCTCGGAGGACGACGAAGAAGAGGACCGCATCTCAGGTAACAAAACCTAAGGTACTCCATCAACGACCTCGTTCCCCCAATTCATCTCCTTCCTCCCCCGCTCGTGCCGAGAGACGCCGTTACGATCTCCTCACGAGTCGAACCGTCTCCGCCGGGCCTCCTTTCTCAGATCACTATCTGACTTAGGCATCGGAGGGGATTTGGCCGGAACCAAGGTCCGGCCCCCTGACGAGCGTTCTCGTCTACGCAGGTGGACAGCTGATCAACGGGCCGAGGCTACCCCTCGCCCCTCTCTGACCACTCGATCGACTGGATAGTGAGGCTTCCCCTCACCGTCGACCTGCCGAGGCCGAGCACGCCCTACCGAGGCCGAGCGTCTTAGTCGGGTCCGAGATTCCCCCTCGCCGCCCTTCGGCCGTGCATCTACCCGGGCGACTGAGGCTACCCCTCGTCCCCCTCCCAGCCGAGGCCAAGCTCGTCTATCCGAGGCCGAGCGTCTGAACCAGGGCCGAGGCTTCCCCTCGCCCCTTCTGCACCAATTCGAAGCCCCCCAAGGGACCCAAAGCGGGCCCCTTGACCACGTTGACCGGGTTCTCCACGGTCAACGCTTTGTAGTGAGAAAACACTCTGAAACACTTTCAATTTTCATGATTAATATCTCGAAATAGTTTGAATTTATTTCATGCATGCTAATGTGATGAAAAAGCTTAAGTATACACGATTTATAAGAATAGTTTTCAAGTTGAAGAGGAATTTGGCCTTTGTTATTAATGTTTATATTCAAAGAATGGGTGTTGAGTTGCTTACAAAGGAAAAGATAGAAAGAAAAGAAAAGAAAAGAAAAGAAAAATGAGTGAAAAATGAATGATGAAGTATGTCACTAAATAAATAACTTGGTTGGCTCGAGTAGTACAGTCCGAGGGGTCCTTTTTGGCCTAATGCCCTATTATCGTCTGATTTGGGAGCCATTGACCGGAACCTCACTCATTTGATGGAGCGATCCAAGTTATACTTTTTCTGCGAATGTTGCTTGATGCGTGTTACGCGGAACGAAAAAAAGAAATGGTGAATATACTAAGCAACGTCAATACACATGTCTTGGATGATTATTTTGATAGGCCAATTCCTTGGAAACAAGAAAACTAGAGAAAAAACGACGTGTTATACTTTCGCTTGCGTAAAACGATGCTTGCATGTTATTTATTCATACTAAATTAGAGAAAATATCATGTGATTGATTTTGTTCATGGATGTGTATATTAATGGTCAAAATCATGTTGGAATGCGTATTATTGAGCAATGCCATGAGCAATTCGTAAGAACTTATTGTTTTATTAATCATCCGTATTCATCGCTATTTTTGCTAGAGACTAGCAAAATGCTAGTTGGGGGGTGTGATTCGGGTTCCATTTTACATATTTAACCCCCCATTTAGCCCTATTTTGTGCTCAGGTGATGCTACATTGTTCTCTAATTCATACGTATTTTCTACACATTTATTTATTAGAGAAAACACTCTATTTGAGCACAAAACAGAATTTAATGATGCAATTCTACACATTTTATATTTTTCCTAGCTTGGTCTCGATCTCACGATTCCAACGACTATTTATTTGTATTTTTCTGAGATCTGTGCTAATTACTATGTATTTTTGAATGCAGAATACAATTTAAATGGAGAAATACGCTCGAAAATACGGAAATACGGTCGCCACCCAATCAGCATGTGCCACGTGGCGGCCATCCGCCGCTTCCCGCCGTATCCAACGTCTCACAGCAGCAGGCGACGCGAAAATCCCTCAGCCGTTCGATTTCGATCGAACGGCCGACATTTCGCCCGCTCAAAACACAACGAAGCAGCGCTGTCGTCATTTAGCTCCACGTGGTGGCCATCAAAAATATCCCCGCCACATCGAACGGCCCCGAATCACCCTGTACTCGAAATCATTTTCGAACGAAGGCTGGCGTCGTGGC